>OX451740.1:1033180344-1033730344 GCA_948472305.1 Vicia faba | reverse complement strand
GAGAAGACTATTCAGTCTTTGGAGGAATTGATGAGGGCTTGTGTTTCTAGAACAAGGGGGATCTTGGGACTGTCACTTTCCATTAATTTAGTTTACTTATAATAATAGTTTCAATTCTAGTATAAGTATGGCACTATTTGATGCTTTATACGATAGGAGGCGTAGAACTCCATTGTGTTGGTATGAGTCGGGCGAGAGTGTTGTACTCAGACCTGATATTCTACAAGAGACAACTGAAAAGATAAAGATGATCCAAGAGAAGATGAAGGCTTCTTAGAGTTATCAGAAGAGTTGACATGATAAGAGGAGGAAATATCTCAATTTTCAAAAAGATGATCTTGTGTTTTTGAGATTTACTCCAGTAACCGGTGATGGTAGAGCTTTGAAGTCGAGAAAACTTACGCCACATTTTTTTGGTCGATATCAGATATCAAAGAAGACAGGTGAGGTGACTTATCGAGTTACATTGTCTCTGTCACTTGTGAATTTGCATGACGTGTTTCATGTGTCTTTGTTGAGAAAGTATATTTCGGATCCTTCGCATGTGATTCAAATGGATGATGTACAAGTGAGAGATAACCTAACTATTAAAGCATTACCATTGCTAATAGAAGACCGGGAAATGAAGTAATTGCGAGGAAAAGAGATCGCCTTAATGAAGGTATTATGGGGTGGACCAACGAGTGAGAGTTGGGCTTGGTAACACGAGGATCAGATGAAAAGAGTCTTATCTGATGTTGTTTTCGTCAGGTAATTTTCGAGGGAGAAAATTCTTTTAAGTTGGGGAGAGTTGTAAAGCCACAAATTGTAGATTAATTATTTGATTAATTGAATTAGCGTTAGGAGTCTTTGTTATGTATTTGATATATGTGATGTTTTGGTGTTTTTTATGATTAATTGTGATGTTCTTTGAAGTTTTGATGAGTATGAGGTATGCCATGACAAATTGAGATGAATACGATTTTTAACATGATGGTTATGTGACATTCATGTATTTCATGGAGATTATTGGGAATTAAGAGGACTTTTGATGATTTAGAATTATTAGAATAATTAAGTGTATTATTTTAATTAGTAAAATAAAGTAATATTGATGTAGAGGAAATAAGGGCAAGGTAGTCATTTGGGAAGAGTAAGTGAGGGAATGATGGGAAATCCATTATTAGGGGTCTAAAGGTTAAAACAAGGAATAGAGAAAATATTTATTTTTGGAATGATCGTGAAAAGAATAGATGATGTGGAGAAAGAGAGCTAGGGCACAGAAAGGCAAGGGGATTTTTCGATAGAACTCGATGAGAGTGAATTGTTGTTAGGAATCTAAGGTAAGGGGTGTTTATCATTGTTATTATAATTTATCTAAGGTTTAGACAATTATAGAGTTGTATTAGGCTTTGGTGTATGATGATTATGTGGTGATTGATGATGAATTGATGGAATTGTGATGTTTAATTGCAAAAAATTGATGCATATGAAGTATGGTATTTAGGGATGTTGTTATATGATGAAGTTATGTGAAGCATTGATGTTTGGAGACTTGTAATATGGTGAAATTGCAAGAATTTGGGACTGGTTTATGTAGGAAATTGCAATACGAAAACCCTATTCGTGCAGCGTCATCAGGCGAAGGTGCATCACGAGGCTGCTGGCGGGGGAGCCAAGAAGCGATGGGACGGTGAAAAGATGAAAGATACTGAAGTGTATCATTCCAAGCGTCTTCGTGTGAGGAAATACACAAAGGGTGTGTCTCTAGGCAATGGAAGTTGGTCGTCGGGCGATGGATGGTGTAATAAGGTGGGAGAAGTGACTTTTGGTTTTGTGTTTTATTGCAACTGTTGCGGATAGTAAGAGACACCACTGAATTTTATTTTATCCAATAAAGGAAAGGGTGAAAAGAACATGAAAGACCTTTGAGAGTTTTTCTGAGTTTGGGAGGTAGGTTATGAAAAGCAAGGTATTAGCACCCTTTTCATCCGTAGTTATCTATGGGCTCTTAATTGCTAGCTCACTTTTCAAAATGCTTTGTGAATGTGTAAGTTTGAAAATATTTTGAAAATTTCTAAGTGCGGCAAACATTGTAATGATTCACGTATCGTTCAGAACGCATACAAAGTGTTTGTTTTAAAAATATTTTTAGAAGATAAGTGTTTTATGTGAAAAATGTTTTTGTTTGTGAGCAAGAAACTAAGAACTATCTACCTACTCAAAAAGTCTTTTGTTCTTTTACTCTTCCTTTAGATAGTGCTATTCTACCATTGGTTAGTAGGAAGCACCATCATTGGATGTATGAGGGACATGAGCGGGTCATCATACAATTATAAAGGAAACATATAGGGATACCTTTAGCAATTCGAAGGGACTATTATCATGTATTCATAGGCAACATCGAGGGACAAGATCATTTACCGAAGGCAGCATCAACGGGTCATCGAGGGACTATTATCTTTATGATGATTTTAACCAATGCTCTTTGCTAATGGTATCCCTATGTTAGAGGGACATGACTGTTTATCCGAGGCAACAAGTGGAGCCACCCAAGAGGTGTATGTTTGAAAAGTGGTTTGGTTTCTATTAATTTTAATCTTAGATTATGGTTCGCTATCATTTGTTTTTAGTCTTTCCATACAAGCATATTAACATACATCTAGCAGTTATAAGGAAAGCGGTAAAGATAGAAAATAGTTTTCCTACGCTATGACAAAGCTTACGGGAAGGGGAATAAAATCAACACAATTTAGGGGAAATAAAAAAACCTATTCAATCTATTAAAGCATTTATCAGTTACATAATTATGATAAAATAAATGCCAAAATAAGAAAATTGTGAAGATTGCAAGAAGAAACATGGAGATTATTTGATGGAAAATAATTGATGATTAATTGATTTTTTATTTGAGAAAATTGAATTAAAACCTAATAAAAACCTAAGTTATTTTTAATTAAAGAAAAGTTTAATGATGAAAAGAAACTAAGTTAAGTAATTTAATTAATTTAATTAAAAAAAGTTATTTTGATTTAATTAATATTTAAAAAA
Source organism: Vicia faba (assembly GCA_948472305.1). NCBI lineage: Eukaryota > Viridiplantae > Streptophyta > Magnoliopsida > Fabales > Fabaceae > Vicia > Vicia faba. Next base: position 1,033,727,314 of record OX451740.1, on the reverse strand, counting down.
AAAGTGAAGTTGATTTAATCAAAGAAAACCTAAATCTAAATTAGTTTTAATTAATTAATTAAAAAAAGTTAATTATTAAAAAGAAATTAAAATGAAATAATAAAAAAATGGGGAGGTGGGCCTGAAGAAGCAAGTTGGGGGTATGAGAAACAAATTCGTTAGGCGCAAAATTAATGCCAGCCAAGGTGTGGTGAATGATCCTGTATGGTTGGTTCAAGGAGGTGCATCGTGGGTGCTCCCTTCTAGATATTCGATCTGGATTGGATGGTGATGATTGAGTGGGTGTATGATGCACGCATGGACTGGTTCATACTGGATATGCAAAGAGAAAACATGAAAAAAATAAAATACCAGGGGCAGGGATCAAACCCATTCCCTGGTATATGAATGCCTTTGCAAACACACTCCTACCTTTGGGGCGGCCTTTGCATCTGGTTATGTAAGTCAAATAATAACAATATAACATATAATAAAATATGATGATCGGAGAAGCGCCGAAGCCCTAGCTCTGGTCGTCTTCTCCAGTAAGCTACAAAATCTAAAACCTGGAAAAAATCAAATATTAATGTTCTAAAACATCATGTCCCCCCTAATTCGACCCTCCGAGATCAAAATATGAACTCAAATGTATCTATAGGTCCTTGTATCATGAGTTTCGAATCAAGTGAAACTGATCGGAGAAAATTATGGTATATTGAAAACTAGCATGCGTGGGACCATAATACTTATTTAGACATATTCAAACAACACTCAGAAACCTATTAGAAGCATTAATTCAGTTTAAAAGAAGACCAAATTAAAGAAACTAATTTTTAGAAAAATGTAAATTGGTTATGTTATGTTGTATGGTTTCACATGCTTAGGACAATGGAAATAGATCAAACCTACCCTTAAATACTCCTGGAGATGATTGGAAGGAGGATCTCACAATGAGAGGGCTTGCAACATGGGTTTTGAAACTTGAAGGTTTTGAAAATTTTGAGAATTTTGGTAAGCTGCTTTGAGGCAAGGATTCGTGGTCCTTTGCTTCTGATATAATGTGTATATATAGGGGAAGGAGTAGGATAAACAAAATGGCAAGGAGACAAAGCAATCATGGCCATGAGACAAGAAACCAACACATTTAAAAACTTCCATTTTTGAGAAATCCTTGCCATTTCGAAGCTCACACGGTTTTGGCATGGTTGTAATGAGTTGTCTTGGGCCATAATTGATCAAAGAAATCAAGCCCACATGTCTTATAACATTGCCTCATATTTTATTTGTTTTAATTTTCATTTAAATGAATAAAAATTCAAATATAGGAAATAAAAATAATGAAAAATATGTGCATGGATTTAGAGGTCTTCTAATACATTGTGAACATGTTTTAACATCAAAAGTTAGGCCCACTAGTTCAAAATTTCAAGTTTGCTCACTTTGCACTTCATGCATTTCCTCAAAATTTCCCAACTTGCACTGGTCATAACTCTCTCGATTTTCATCTTTTGAAGGTTATCTTTGAATTTTTGGAAATCTAAAGATGTCCTCTACAATCTCTCTTTGGATCATTTTTGCATATGGAGACTTTATCTTGATGTAAATTGCCTTGACAAAAAGTGTCTTTTTGTCGAATTTTGAAATGACCTATAATGTATGGGCTCATATCTCTCAAATTAAACACTTTTTGGACTTGAACATACAAATACAAAGTTGTATACAATTTAATTTCCTTCCAAGTGGGATTTGGTTGGGGAAAAGTTGATGAATCATGTAAAAGTTATGCTTGGTCAAAGTTCAGTTGACTTCTCCTATGGAAACCCTATTGATGATATGAGGGCTTTCCTTGAGGAATCATGATCAACCCTTGATAAAATGATGAATATCACTTTAAAATGTTGATGTTGAGATAAAATGTTGAAATTTGACTGTATGTTGACCATAGTTGACTTTTTACCCAATATAGTTGATTTTTAATCATCTGAGCCATTGACTGGGCAAACTTGTGATGCAAGACTTGAAACTTGACACGAACATTGTTGAAGACCTATGGAGAACCATGAAAACCACTTGAAACTTTTGAAACCCACACTTCCTTGAAAAACACAAAACCATAGTTATGGACCCATTGCTTAGGAGGAACATTTGTCTGATCAATTCTTGAGCCACCTTGAGCATTTGAGAACCCTTGAAGAATGTCTTGAAGAAAATGGGAGGGAAAATTCTAGGGTACAACAGCTGCCCCTGTTCAATCTTCTTAAACCTGAAGAGTAGGATTGGCATGTCCTCCATTCATGACTTTAAGGTAGAAGTTGATTGAACACTTAAGTGCCCTGAAATTTGCACTCGCGCATGCACCAATTAACAATGTTGGTTAATTATACCGGGAATGGGCTTAAAGATGCCATTAGGAGAGGTGACGAAGAGTCGTCGAAGACGAGCTTATAGACACCATCCATGATAATTGTGGATAAGAAAATCAGACTAAGTCTACGCCCTACTTTAGAAGATGTATTTGGAATGAGTCTACGCCCGACTTTTCCCAAAAAGAGTATTAGAAAGAAATCTGCGCCCGATTTCATCCGAACTAGAAGATGTCTACGCCTGACTTCAACTAGAAGATGTACCAAAAAGATTCTACACTCGTCTTTTCCAAAAAGAGTATCAGAAAGAAATCTACGTCCGATTTCATCCTGAACTAAAAGATGTATACGCCCGACTTCAACTAGGAGAGGTACTAGAAATAGTCTACGCTCGACATTTTCAAAAAGAGTATCAGAAAGAAATCTATGGCCGATTTCATCCGACTAGAAGATGTCTACGCCCGAATTTAACTAGAAGTAGTACCAAAAAGAGTCTACAACCCTTTTCCAAAAAGAGTATCAGAAATCAATCTACGAATGATTTCATCCAAACTAGAAGATGTCTACGCCCGACTTCAAGTAGGAGAGGTACCAGAAAGAGTTTATGCCCGAATTTTTTAAAAGGAGTATCATAATGAAATCTATTCCTGATTTCAACGGAACAAAAAGATGTCTAAGTGCAACTTCAACTAGAAGAGGTACCGTGAAGAGTCTATGCCCGAATTTTCCAAAAATAGTATCAGAAAGAAATCTATGTCTGATTTCAACCAAACTAGAAGATGTCTATGCCTGACTTCAACTAGGAGAGGTACCAAAAAGATTCTACGTCCGTGTTTTTCAAAAAGAGTATCAAAAAGAAATATACGCACGACTTCATCCAAACTAGAAGATGTCTACGCCCGACTTCATCCAAACTAGAAGATGTCTACGCCCGACTTCAACTAGGAGAGGTACCAGAAAGAGTTTACACCCTACTTTTTTAAAAGGAGTATCAGAAAGAAATCTCCGCCCGATTTCATCCGAACTGAAGATGTCTACGCCTGACTTCAACTAAAAGAGGTACCAAAAAGAGTCTACGCCCTACTTTTCCAAAAAGAGTATCAGAAAGAAATCTACCCCAAATTTCATTCGAACTAGAATATGTCTATGCCCGACTTCAACTAGGAGAGGTACAAAAAAGATTCTACGCCCGACTTTTTCACAAGGAGCATCAATAAGAAATTTATTCCCGATTTCATCTGAACTAGAAGATGTCTACGCCCGACTTCAACTAGAAGAGATACCAGAAAGATTCTACGCCTGAATTTTCCAAAAAGAGTATCAGAAAGAAATCTACGCCCGATTTCATCCGAACTAGAAGATGCCTATGCCCAACTTCAACTAGAAGAGGTACCGGAAAGAGTCTACATCCCACTCTTCCAAAACGAGTATCAGAAAGAAATATACGCTTGATTTCATCAGAAATAGAAGATGTCTACGCCCGACTTTAACCAGAAGAGGTACTGGAAAGAGTCTACGCCCGACTTTTCCATAAAGAGTATCAGAAAGAAATCTACACCCGATTTAATCCGAACTAGAAGATGTCTACGCCCGACTTCAACTAGAAGAGGTACCCTTTTAGCATGACCTTCTGGGGAGAGTGCCTAAGTATTTATTTCTCCTATATAGCCTCTGAGGAATTTGCTTGAAGATCTTTAACTGAAAAGATAAAGATTTAAATGTATGCAATCTCATGATGTATGAAATGCATTGTGTATTGCTATGATGGTTGTAAATGATGTATGAATATGAAATGTTGTTGGAGCGTATTGGTAGCTCCGTATAACATCTTGCTGGGGAAAAGAAATCCCTTCCTGGTGCTAGGGACGAATGATATGTGTATCTTTGATCTTGAGAGGGATTCCTGTTTTCTGGGGAACATTGATTTCTGTTTGGGGAGAAGAGTTCCAGAATGTTGGTCGTTCATTGCTCTACTAGAGAATTTAATTCCTGATTGGGGATAAAAGAGATGGATAACCTCTGAGGTATTGTTTGACCGAGTTTCTGATATGGATGCCAACTCGTCTAGAGATAATAAGATTGAACGATGATCGGTCTAGTTCTATATTCAACAACAACTCTATAGGGATAGTGATTTGGACAACCCTTTTGCTAGAGAGAGAGAGAGATTTTGCCACTGACAGACTCAAGCTGGAGAGATTGAACTCCACTGGGGAAATAAACACTGCTTGGGTAAATAAACCTTGTTGGGGAAATAAACCCTGCTGGAGAAACACTCTATTGTGGAAATAAACCTGCTGGAGGAATATGTTCTGCTGAGGGATTTGAATCTGGCTAGAGAAGTGAATTATGTAGGGGATTTACAATGTTGGATAAATGAACTCAACTGAGGGAAAGAATTCTTGTGAGTTGTGCTACTATCATAATCTAATGAAGATTGGAATCCCGTAGGTTGGCGACATTGTCGAGGAAAATATTACTCCTTCATTCGCTAGTGGGTCTGTTGGTGAGTATGATTAGAGTATTTCAAATTTGCGGGGAATATGTCTTTGTTGAAGATGAGGTTGTGAAGTTGATTCCGCGGGAGGTAATCTTATAGAAACTGCTATGTGGGGTAACTTTACTTGAGATTACTCTCTAGGGATTCTATGGACGACTTGAACGTTATCCAGCCTCCTACAGTCTTGAGTAAATACTTATTCCTGTTTTTATGCATATTTTGTTAACAGTAATCATGTTCATCCAATTTATACATTGGACGTTTTTTTGCAAACAAAACATAAAAAGTTAAACAAAATTTGAATTTTGAAATTGTGTTTATATTGATAGTTTTCCTATAAATAGGCGAGTGTTGATTGAATTGATCTGTACCATTTGAACTTGTCGTTGGTAATAAAGTTAGTTGCAAGTGATCCAATGGGACATAGTCATACGCTTTAATCCCTTATTTTTTCCTGGACTGCCGTTTCGGGTTTTCAATCCACTAGGATACCCTTTTTTGCCCAAGCTTCCTTTTCAGGTTTTCGACTTGTCGAGTGTACTGTCTTATATATATATCCCTAATTTTTGACCAAACCCTTTGGTTTGCCGGGATGACCTTATTTTTGCCTAGGTCAGTCAACCTAGCGGGTCGTCTTTCATGCATAGTATCTTTTGACTATGTCTGCGTTAATAGGGTGCGGAAAATAATCATCATCCATGGTGGTCAATATCATAGCACCGCCAAAAAATATCTTCTTGTCTACAAATGGTCCTTCATAAGTGGGAGTCCATTTTCCCCTGGGATCACCCTGCGGTAGGATGATACGCTTTATTACCAAGTCACCAGCCTGATATACCTGATGCTTGATTTTCTTGTTGAATGCCTTGATCTTGCACTTATGATATATCTGACTATGACAGACAACCACAATCCTTTCCTCATCAATTAGATTTAACTGATCCAACCTATTCTGAATCCTCTCATCTTCGTCTAGGTCTGCATCTTTCATAATTCTCAGATAGGGAATCTGAACTTCGATAGGTAGAACGGCTTCCACACTGTAGACCAGAGAGAATGGGGTTTCCCTAGTTGATGTCCAAGCTGAAGTGCGATAACCGTGGAGAGCAAACGGTAACATCTCGTTCCAGTCTTTGTAAGTAAAAATCATCTTCTTTATAATCTTCTTAATATTATTATTGGCGACTTCCACTGCACCATTCATCTTCAGTCAATACGAAGAAGAGTTGTGATGATTGATCTTGAACTGCATGCAGAGTTCCATGATCATAGTGTTGTTGAGGTTAGTACCATTTTATGTGATAATCCTCTAGAGGATGCCATATCGATAGATAAGGCTATGCCTAATGAATCGAGCCACGATGTTTTTGGTAATAGAGGAAAACGAGGCTGCTTCAACCCACTTGGTGAATTAATCAATGGAGACAAGGATGAAACGACGGCTGTTAGAAGCAATAGGCTTTATCTCTCTTCGATCATATCAATGCCCTATATTGCAAATGGCCACAAAGTAGTCAAGACATTCAGATATACTGGAGGCCATTATACTTTATCAGCGTAGATCTGGAACTTAAGACAAGTTCTCGAGTGGTGGTGACAATCGGTTTCCATAGCGACCAATAGTAACTTTCTCTAAAAATATTTTTAGCCATAGTATGTCCACTAGAATGGGTGCCAAAGATACCTTCATGCATATCTTCCATAATCTTCTTTGCTTCTTTCTTGTCCATAAAATGAAGCAGAGTCGAATCATGATTGCGCTTGTAAAGAATTTCGTTGCTCAAGAAGAACTTAGCTGAGAACTTCTGTAGGCACTTCTTGTCATTGATAGACGCCCCTTCAGGGTAATCTTGAGTCTCAAGATACCTATTCACTTCATAAAACCAATATTTCTCTTCTACTTTATCGGTATCAACTTCGTAACAATGTGTCGGTTCGTCTAGTCTTTCAATGGTGATTCTGGTCACCTTGCTATCCTATTTGAACTTGAACATAGATGAAACTATAGCCAATGCATCTTCCAACTGATTCTCTTCTCGTGGTATGTGCTCAAAAGTGATTTCCTCGAAGTATGAAATCAAGGCTAACACATTCTCTTTATAAGGAATGGGATTCAGGTGCTTCGTATCCCGATCTCCCTTGATCTGACTGATCACCAAGGCTGAGTCCCCATATACATCCAAGAATTTGATTCTTAGGTCAATAGCAGCTTTAATACCCATAATGCATGCTTCATACTCAGCCATATTATTGGTGTAGTCAAAGCATAATCTGGTGGTGAAGGTAATATGGCAACCATGAGAAGAGACAATTACAACGCCAATTCCATTGCCAAGTGCGTTGGAAGCTCCATCGAAAACCATAGTCCATCGGGAACCTGGGTTGGGTCCTTCATACGGTCCAGGTTCTTCATAATCTGTAACTAGCATAATGTTCTCGTCTGGGAATTCGAAATTCATAGACCGATAGTCGTCTACGGCTTAATGTGCCAAATGATCTACTAGTACACTTACCTTGATCGCTTTTTTAGTGGTGTACTGGTTGTCGCTTTCTGTCAAGACCATTTTCCATCAGGCTATTCTTCCAGAGAAAGTTGGCTTCTCGAATATGTATTTGATAGGATCCATTTTAGAAATCAATAGAGTAGTATGAGTCAACATATACTGTCTTAGTCGGCGAGCAACCCATGCCAAAGCGCAACAACTTTTCTCAAGAAGTGAATATCTTGTCTCACATTCGGTAAATTTTTTGCTAAGGTAGTATATTGCATGTTCTTTTCGACCAGACTCATCATGCTTCCTCAGTACACTCCCCATTGAGTTCTCTAGCACTATTAGCTACATGATTAGAGGTCTTCATTCAAATGGTGATGTTAGAATTAGAGGTTCTTATAGGTACTCCTTAATTTTATCAAAGACTATTTGGCAATCGTCATTCCACTTTACTACTAGATCTTTCTTCAGCAACCTAAACATTAACTCACAAGTAGCGGTCAAATGAGAAATAAATCTGGCGATATAGTTCAGTTGTCCCAAGAAACCTCTGACTTCTTTCTCGGTATAGGGAGCGGGCATTTCTTGGATAACTTTAACCTTTGCAGGATCAACCTCGATTACTTTTTAGTTGACAACAAATCCTAGGAGTTTACCGGATCTCACTCTAAAGGTGCACTTGTTCAGATTCAATCTCAATTTATACTTCTTTAGTCTCTCAAACAACTTATGTAGATGGTTTAAATTCTCTTCTTCAGTCTGTTATTGCGGCAGTGTTCTTCAACCCAAAAGGCATAACCTTGTAGCAGAAAGTGCCCCACTGTGTTACAAAAGTAGTATTTTCCATGTCTTCAGGTGCCATCTTGATCTGATTATATCCCGAGAAACCATCCATCAAGGAGAATACCTTGTATTGAGTGGTGTTATCGACCAAAACATCAATATGCAGAAATGGGAAGTCATCTTTGGGGCTTGCCCTGTTCATATCCCTATAGTTTACACACAAACGTACCTTGCCATCTTTCTTGGGTACCAAAACAACATTTTCAACCCATGGAGGATAATATGTCACGACTAAGAACCCTGCATTTAATTATTTCATAACCTCATCCTTGATCTTCTCTGACATCTCGGGATGCATACGACGAACCTTCTGTTTTATCGAAGCACAACCCTCTTTCATCGGCTGACGGTGAACCACAATATTAATGACGATCTCTGGCATGTATTTGTACGACCAAGAAAATATCTCAACATAGTCACACAACATCTAAATTATCCTATTCTTGACACTATTCTCTAAATTGGCACCTATCTTAATTTCTTTCAGATATGTCTCTGTACCCAAGTTTACAACTTTGACTGGTTCTTCATGTAGGTGGATATCCTTTTCTTCTTGTATTAAGAGTCTGGAAAGTTCTCCAAGTATTTCAAAATCTTCCTCACCTTCGTCCTTGGCTTGGTAGATCAGATTTTCAAAGTCATGAGTGGAAATAGCAGAATCAACATCAACGAGATCCAGAGTGGATGTGGATCTACAATGTAGTGTGTGGGTGTGTCTAAGAAACACATAGCTATATTTGAAATCAACAAAGTAATGAAAAGACAAAGAGCGCAAAATTTGTATGCAAAAACGTCCAATGTTTTATTAGATGGGCATATGCGGATGAAAGATAACAGCCCTAACAAGTGGACCGTTGTGCCCCGAGAAAGGCACAAGGCTTAAATTCATTATTTTAAAATTACATATCCCAAAACCTTTAAACCAATAAAACAAGAAATAGAAATTACTCATGACTAAATAAAATTGGTATAAATTCTTTAGCCTTCCAGTTGTTGAGTCCACCACTAGTATTAGGGAACATCCAGTTGTCCAAATCAAAGTCACTATTAGTGTCTTCTTTAGCATTTACTTCACCATTGCTGATGCGGAAAGGTGGTCTCCCAGCACTAGCACGACGAACCGCCTTTTGAGCCTTTAAGGTGAAACCCAAACCAAATTTATTGGAATTGTAAGGAATGTCAAGAACCTAACCCCAGATAGTGCAACCTCCCTCTTCTACCACAACCCTAGCATCCTTCGGAGAAGTCATTCTTGGTGGATCTTTGGTGATCTTAGGAGTAGCAGGAGTATCTTTAGCAACAACAATTGTCGGAGGTATTACTTAAAATGTTTGGCAGGGAGTTTCAATGAATTCACTATCCATCTCAACATATTTGAAAGAATTCACATGGCTCGCCATATACTCTTCCTCTCCACAAACTGCAACGCTTTTCCTTTTCACAGGATACTTTAATTTTTGATGCAAGGTAGAGATAACAGCTCCCGCCCCATGAATCCAGGGGCGTCCAAGTAAGCAGGAATAGGCTGGACGGATATGCATTATATAAAAGGTGAATTCGAAGACCTGAGATCCCATCTTAATCAGAAGATCAACTTCCCCGTGTACATTCTCCTTGACCCATCAAAGGTTCTTACCACGATATTGCTGGGTTTCAGAACAATCCCTTCACAGTCAAGTCTATCCAGAGCCCCTTTTGGTAATACATTCAGGGAGGAACCTGTATCCACCAACACATGCGCCAAGGTAGTGCCCCTACACTTAATAGAAACGCGTAGGGCATTGTTATGATTCTTTCCTTCTGGAGTTAGGTCAGCATCAGAAAAGCCTAACCCATTATCAGCCGTTAAGCTTGTTACACAATTCTCAAACTAATCAACAGAAGTCTCTTGTGGTACATGAGCATTCTTCAAAAAATTTACCAAAGCTTGAGCATGGGATTTGGAGCATAATAACAAGGACAACATGGATATTTTGAAGGGTGTGTGCCCCAGTTGTTCAACTATATTGTAGTAACTTTTGCAAATGATTTTTAGTATTTCTTCCATCTCTTGTTTGGAAGAGTCCTCAATAGTAACATCTTTTGATGGCGCCTCCTTTCGGGAAGGATCAATCATATTTTCTTTTCCCCGAGTGTCAGTAGTTGACTCAGTAGCAGGGATACAAACATGTGTTGTGATAGTCTTTGGAGGAGAGATCTCTGGAGAGAAGGTCATTTCCATGCTGGTAACTTTACTAGTTCCGAAAATATTTTTGACATTGAGGTTGATAACTTCAGCATCATCATTTTTGGTACTCCATGGTTCTTTCCTAACACCATGGTAATAAACTGCAGCTCCATAATTCCAGGGAACAACCTTGTCGGAGGAATAGGGGACTGGCCCCGGTGTATTAATGATCAGGGGAGCCACCCTAGGCTTGCTAGGAATCCTAATAGGACCTTTAGAGGTGATCCTTATAGGAGTATTGGAAATGGTGATTATAGAAACATCATCAAGTCTCAGCTCTTGAGAAACTTTTTTCACGGGCGGAGTCTTCTAAAACAGAATTTCACGGCTATCAATGAAACGGTGAATACCCTTCTTCAGCCACAGTCAACCATCAGCTTGAGACGTACAATGGAAACAACTTTCAAGGCAACTCGGAAATAAACCTGCTCGCAACAGATTCTTCTTTACGATCATCAAGGGAGTGGTCAAGTCACTTATGGTGGAGACATAAGAAACATCTTTAGTAGCATTAACACCTTTACCGTGACTGGGCGTAGGCACAGTAATCACATTAGGGGGCTCGGGAGGATCAAACTCAATTTTCTTTGCGTCAATCATATCTTGAATCTTGTTCTTCAGGGACCAACAATTGTTGGTGTCGTACCCCAGGCTATTAGAATAATAGGCGCACCTTGCATTCAGGTTGTACTTGGGAGAGGAGGTGTTGCGATTCTAAGGAGGATCCCGTAGTGTTATCAATATTGCCTTCAACAGATGATGTAATGCTTGAGTCAAAGGCATACTAATCTTGGTGAAATGCCTCCTCGGAGCATCCTACCTATACTGATTCCCCCATTGTGATTGTTGAACAGATGCAGGATTAGAAATCATCACCTCTCCCACAGACTGATGGTGATCATTTTTAACATGGCCCTTCTGGATATAAACAACATTGGTTTATTTTTTGTTGAACATCTTATTTACAACACTAGAAGACGCAGCCACCCGAATCTTTCTGCTCCTGATACTTCTTTCGACTCGCTCCCTGTCAGGATTAACTCAGTAAAACCAAATGACGAACTCCCAATTAGAAGGTTGAAGAATGGACCAGTTAGAGTGCCCATGAACATATCAGTAAGCTCCCGATCAAATAAGGGAGGTTTCACCCTTCCAGCTAAGTCTCTCCATTTTTGGGCATGCTCTTTGAAACCTTCATTTGTGCCCATAGACATGTTTTGCAATTGCACTCGAGTCAGTGCAAGGTCAGCATTATATTTATATAGCTTATAAAAAGTAGCGGCTAAGTCTTCCCATGTACAGATGTTGGTTCCTTCTAGCTGATAAAACCATTCAAGTTGAGTTCCAGACAAACTTTCTTGAAAGAAGTGGACCCATAACTTCCTGACAGCAGTATGGGGTTGGATCTTTCGGACATATGATATCATATGAAGCTTAGGACAAGACACACTACCGTATTTGGCAAAGACGGGGGCCTTGAACTTATGAGGGATAACAACCCCCAAGATGAGACCCAGCTCTTCAAAATCCAACCCAGGAACCCTTTGGAACTCCATAGCATTGAGACAATATTTTAGTTACTTGTACTTGTCGTCAGCAGAGGATATTGTTCATTTGAATAATTCGCTTCTTCTTCGTCAGAACCCTGATTTCCAGCCTTCATACTTTTTTCATCTTCCTATAGGTCATCATTTTCTTCTTCAAACTCCAAAGATCGCTTGACCAGACCTTTGAGCCTCCTACCCATGTTGAGGATGCTAGTTGGTTTCTTGACTTTCTCCTTCTTCGCTTTAGTGATGAGGGCCTTCAGCTCTTCCCGCCCCATGGCTAGACTTAGGAACATCTGCTGGAACTGGGCGTTGTGAGCCTGGATATCGTTAACTGTTTGAAGAGCCATTCTTTCTGCTGAAATAAACAGCAAAAAGATGAAAAAAAAACCTGTCTTGAAACACCTGTCATGTAGTGATAAGCATGATATGTATATGCAATGTTTTCAAGGACCTTATGAGATTTGAATTTTCTAACCAAGAGGAAACAAAAACAAAGATTTTTATTAATAAGTTTATGTGAATACTAAAGATTACAAAGAAATAAATTAAAAACTCCTAAAAATCTAAGTTTCCCATGGACGCCTCCTCTTCGTATTAATATATGCGTTAAGACTCTGCTCCTCGTGAAGTTGCTTTGTAAGCTCTAACACTTTATTTTCACTTGCATAGAATTGAGTCTCAAAGGTGTCTCGTTCTTCCTTGAGTTGAATCCAGAACTTCTACAATTCTTCAAGGTCAGTGGGCATGTCTGGATGGAGGATGGTGTGAGAAACGTCTCCTTCGATAGTAGGCTCCATGATTACCAGTAGGACAACAATATATGGCATTATAAGGTTTTGAGCACGAGTTCATACCCATTTGAGATAAGACTCTAGAGAGATGGAATTCTTCTGTCCTAAAGCCTTGCTATTAATCTTGATCGCCATGCCCCAAGCATGTATAAACCTTTAACGATAACCATGAGGATCGTTCTCGTAATCGAATACAATACCCTGAATAAGTGTGTCATATGGACCATCTCTTCGAGCATAACCAAATTGACGTAGAGCCAGAGAAGGGTTGTAAGTTATACCTCCCCTGATTCCAAGGAGTGGAACATTAGGGAATTCCCCACAACGGTTAATGATAGTGATATCCTCGTGAGATTTGGAATACAGATAGATGTATGTATTAGAAAGTGAAATTATTTTTTGTGACCACCTCAAACCTTGTTCATTGTTCGTTATCGAACGAGGAAGGTATGAAATAAACCAACTGGATAACAGAGGTATACAACACATGAGAGTTCCTCTCCTCTTCATAGTACGAGTGTGAAGAGAATGTAAAATGTCTCTGAGCAAGGTAGGAACAGGATTACGAGCAAGAAATATCTTGATGGCATTCACATCTATGATCTGGTCTGGATTAGGGAATAGTACCAATCCATAGATTAGAAGAGCCAAGATATCCTCGAAAGCCTGCAAACTCATAGCTTCCAGAAACAACTGAGCCTTCTCTATCAGAAATTTAGCAAGAAAGCCCTTAACTCCGCTTCTTGTTTCCCAGTTAGATACAATTTCAGACCGCTTAAGATGTAAGGCTGCTACAATATCTTCTGGTTTTGGAGCTTCCTCTAAACCGGTGAAGGTTGTCTGATCAAGAACAGGAACTCTCAGTATCTTTGATAACTCTTCTATCGTGAGTACCAACTGATAATCTGGAAAGGTGAAACAATGATGTGCAACTTCAAAGAACTGAATAGGACCCTAATCATGTCTTCTTCAAATCCTGGGGTAACCAGACTGAGTAGTCGACCATGCCTTTTGATGAATGTAGAACTTTCGGGAACCCTTGAGACTAACTCCTTAAGCTGAGGAGGCACCTTTACAAAGTTGATCCGGATAGTGTTTCTGCGAGCGGAGGCCATAACCTACAACAAAGAACAAAGATAAATCCCTTATTCCTTGAAATGTTTAGTGAAAATGATATGGTATGATGTCATAATGTTATGATGCTAGGTTTGAACAATTAATCATTCACAAACAAAATACACAAGGCCTTAGGTTCAATCTTTCATGGAGTTTATAAGTAAGTACCCTATTGAGTTTTAGTTGGATCAACTTGTCCTAAGAAAAGTAATCGGGTTCTAGGAGCCTCAATATCACTGATCTTTCTCCTACGCATTATTTCAGCACAAGCATCTGATTTGCGACCAAAATATCCCGAGATTTTGATCTTAATGAGTGTAGTATCGAGTATCGACCAACTTCTATTTGCACCAAAGCCGACCATCTCACTACTTTCTAATGGCTAAGTCGGTTCAACTAAGGTTCTAAGGTCAGTTAGTGCTTTATGACACCACGCGGCAGCCCAACATTCTCCTTGACTTAACTCAAAGGACACCGGAACCAACCAATGTGTCACACTAACGTAGCCATCACTTCAACTGTATCGCTATACACTGCGCATTTTCACGATCTATTGCTACTTACCTAAAATGTCCTAGATCCGAGTATGAGATCTTTACAAAAATAAATCCGAGAAAAACCCTGAAATGTAAAGCATACAAATCATGCAAGTAAAGCATTTTAAATGTGATCTAACTCTTAAGGTAACCCCACTTTTAGTAATTCCCCAGCAGAGTTGCCTGCTATGTAATACGCTGGGAGAGCTGACTTTTGGTTTTGCTTTTTATTACAAATTTTGTGGATAGCAAGAGTCGCCACCTACTTTTCTTTTATCCAATAAAGGAATGGGTGAAAAGAACATGAAAGCCATTTGAGAATTTTTCTGTGTTCGGGGGGTAGGTTATGAAAAGGGAATGTATTAGCACCCTTTTCATGTGTAGTTATCTACGGGCTCTTAATCGCTAGCTCACTTTTGAAAACACTTTGTGAATGTGTAAGTTTGAAAATATTTTGAAAATGCCTAAGTGCGGAAAACCTTTTAATGATTCTCGTATCTCAATACAAAGTGTTTGTTTTTAAAATATTTTTAGAAAATAAGTGTATTATGTGAAAAAAGTTTTTGTTTGTGAGAAAGCGACTAAGAACTATCTAAATACTCAAAAAGTCTTTTGCTCTTTTCCGCTTCCTTTAGGTAGTGCTATCCTACCATTGGTTAGTAGGAAGCCATATCTTTGGATGCATGAGGGACAGGCGCGGGTCATCATACAGTCATAAAGGCAACATATAGGGATACCTTTATCAATTCGAAGGGACTATCATCATGTATTCATAGGCAACATCGAGGGACAAGATCATTTACCGAAGGAAGCATCAATGGGTCATCGAGGGATTAAGGTCTTTATGATTATTTTTAACCAAGGGTCTTTTCTAATGGCATCCCTATGTTTGAGGGACATGATTGTTTATCCGAGGCAACAAGTGGAAACACCCTACAGGTGCATGTGTGAAAAGTGGTTTGTTTTTTATTAATTCTAGTCTTGGATTATGGTTAGCTATCGTTTTTTTTAGTCATTCATACAAGCCTATTAGCATACATCTAGCAGTTATAAAGAAAGCGGTAAAGACAAAAAATAGTTTTCCTACGCTATTACAAAGCTTCAAGGAAAGGGAATACAAACTACACAATTTAGGGAAAATAAAAAAACCTATTCAATCAATTACAACCTTTATCATTTACATAATTATGATAAGATTAATGCGAAAATAAGAAAAACACGAAGATTGCAAGAAGAAACAAGGAGATTATTTGATGGAAAATAATTAATGATTAATTTATTTTTTATTTGAAAAAAGGGAATTACAACCTGATAAAAATCTAAGTTATTTTTAATTGAAGAAAATTTTAATAATGAAAAAAAAAAACTAAGTTAATTAATTCAATTAATTTACTTAAAAAAAGTTAATTTGATTTAATTAAAATTATAAAAAAAGTCAAGTTGATTTAATCAAAGAAAACCTAAATCTAAATTAGTTTTAATTAATTAATTAAAAAAAGTTAATTATTAAAAATAAATTAAAATGAAGTAATTAAAAAAAAGAGAGATGGGCCTGAAGAAGTAAGTTAGGGGGTGTGATAAACAAATTCGTTAGGCCCAAAGTTAATGCCAGCCCAAGTGTGGTGAATGATATTATATGGTCGGTTCCAAGAGGTGCATCGTGCGGGCTCCCTTCTAGCCGTTGCATCTGGATTAGATGGTGATGATTGAGGGGTGTATGATGCACGCATGGTCTGGTTCGTACTGGATCTGCAAAGATAAAACATGAACAAATAAAATACTAGGGGCAGGGATCAAACCCATGCCCTGGTATATGAACGCCTTTGCAAACACACACCTACCGCTGGGGCGGCCTTTACAACCGGTTATGTAAGTCAAATAATAACAATATAACATATAATCAAATATTATGACTGGAGAAGTGTTGGAGCCCTAGCTTTGGCCGTCTTCTTCGGTGAGCTGCAGAATCTGAAACATGCAAAAATCAAATATTAATGTTCAAACCATTATGTCCCCTCTAATTCGACCCTCCTGGATCCAAATCTGGACTCAGTTTTAGCTATAGGTCCTTGTATCATGGGTTTCGAATCAAGTGAAACCAATCAGAGCAAATTATGGCATCTTGCAAACTAGCATGAATTGGACCATAATACTTATTCAGAACTGTTCAAACAACACTCAGAAACCTATTAGAAGCATCAATTCAGTTTGAAACAAGACCAAATCAAAGATACAAATTTTCAGAGAAATGTAAATTGGTTATGTTATGCTGTATGGTTTTGCATGCTTAGGACCATAGAAATAGATTCAAAATTACCCTTCAATAATCCTGGAGATTATTGGAAGGAGGATATAAAAATGAGAGGGCTTGCAACGTGGGTGTTGTACCCGAAAGTTTTCCCTCCCATTTTACTAAACATATGTTCATTGAGATCCTCAACTTGCTCAAGGATGCCCAAGAGTTGACCAGACAAACTCTCTCCTAAAGCAAGGAACCTCCAACTAGGGTTTCCATTTTCATCAAGATGTGTAAGCTCAAAATTCCTCATATGTTCTCCATAGTCCTAATATGTTCTCAATACCATCCATGTCAAGTTTCATGCCTTACACAAGATGTTTGCCCAGTCAACTGCTCAGATGCTTGAAAATCAATTGTATTAGGTCAAAAATCAATTGTGGCCCACATAAAGTCAAACTTAAAGATTTTTGGTCAAAATCAACATTTTGAGGTGATATCCATCATTTGATCAAGGGTTGACCATGATTCCCCAAGGAATTCTCCTAATTCATCAAAACTCAAAAGTTGCTAAATTAGGGTTTCTCAGGAAAAGTCAACCAAATTTTGACCAAGCATAACTTTCTCATACTTTATCATAAATTTCCCATCCAAGGCTCATTTTGAATATAATTCAATTCCCTAAAACTTATATTCAACCCTAAAGTTTAAAAAATGCACTCATGGAAAGATATGAATTCAGACATTATAGGTCATTCCAAAAAGTTAATAAAAACACCTTTTGGGTCAAAGCTTCTCACATGAACATGGAAGATCCAATTGAGATGAAACCAAAAGGGTTGTTTAGGGGACATCCTAATATTTCTAAAAAGTCCAAGAACACCCCCTTAGCATCAAAATTGAAGAAGATATGCATTGTCAAAGTTGGCCATTTTTGGAAAATTGTCAAAAGTCAACAATGCCCAAAATTGCATTTTTTTGTCAAATGGGCCTAACTTTTTATGCTTGCATCTTACTTATAACAATGTACATGACCCAAACACTCTCTCATATATTATTTAATTTATTTATTTAATTTTATTTTGATTT
Organism: Vicia faba; assembly: GCA_948472305.1. NCBI lineage: Eukaryota > Viridiplantae > Streptophyta > Magnoliopsida > Fabales > Fabaceae > Vicia > Vicia faba. The sequence goes on along the minus strand of OX451740.1, from coordinate 1,033,709,592 downwards.
TATTCATTTAAAAGTCAAATTAAATCAAATAAATGATATAAAATATGGAAGATTTGTTTTTGATCTGATTTTGAATGCAATTACAATGCAAATATGCTGGCAAACCAAATCAAATCGTGCCAAGGGTGATTGGGATGAAAATGGTATGATTTGGCTTGATATAGAAAGAAATAATGCAAGGATGGAATCAAATCAAATCTTGATAATTGGCAAAGATATGCATGTTTTTTGTTAACCTAATTCAGTCTCATACATATACACAACAAATCCAAGGCACAAGGAGGAGGGTGGATCGTGTGAAACAGCAAGAACAAGTTGCATTTTTTTTGTCAAAAATATCAGATCGAATTCCATACTACAACCATCCTCAAGGATATTTAAGGGTTGCAACACGTACCTGGCAATCCCCTGAAGCTAACAGCACCTTTTGCACGCACCAAAACACCTTGAATCGTTAAATCCGCAACTCTGTTATCCAACTATTTTTGATTTTTGATTACATGCATACATGCTTTTTTGATGAAATTTAATCATATATTCTTGTTTATTACAAAAGTCTCGATGCTTGCTGAATCGTTTAATTGAGTTTTAAGTGCAGGAATCATGGTTTTCCATTCTTAGGGTTTATGAGCTCATTTTAAGGCTTCCTTCTACAGGAAAAATTAGGGCTAGGCGTGGATACCATGATGTTCAGGGATTCAAGCCTAGTTGATTCATGGTCTTAATTGTAATTTATATTGCTTGTGATAGATTTTTGAAGAACGCATTGTTGTAGTTACAGGCATGGAACCGTAGGTAAAAGTCTAAACCTAAAACGACGATGCTGAGGAAGAAGAAGGCTAGGTGGCAAGCTCCCATTGGGCCATTTGAATATTGGCGCGTTTGCTGGACATCACGTGATTGTTTTTCTTATATTATTTTTATTTTATTATATTCACAATTGAACAGCCATCGCATATGGTTAAGGACGGAGGGTTTGAAGCAAACGTCCTGGGTTCGATCCCAGGCGTGTTGCTTTTGCATTTTTCCTGAATTACTTTCCAGATCCAATGTGCCTCACTATCTAGTGTCTATCATGCGCCCCAGATGCAAAACCATCAGATCCATCTCTAGCCAGATCCAAAGTCTCACGCAGGCAAAGTCCATGGTACACCCTGAGAAGGAAACCTCACTGGATCTCACGCTGGACAACTGGGCCACCAGTTTTGGGCCTAACTCAAAATTGGTAACATACCCCCAATTTGCTCATCAACCAGGCCCAGTTTCAATTCTCTTTTAATTTCTTTTATTTCTTTATTTGTTTTAACTATTTTACAAAATCATTTGTTTTAATTATTTTACAAAAAAAAATCATTATTTTTTAATTAAATCAGAAAATTAGAAAATTACAAAAAAATAAGTTTAATTTTTTCATAAAAATATTTGTTTGCATTAATTAATTAGTTTAATTAGGTTAACTTAAATCTTTTTTTTTGTAATTAAAATTTAATAGAATTTAGGTTAACTTAAATTTTTTTTTTCATAATTAGAATTTAATAGAAATTAGGTTAATTTGCAAAGTTAATTATTTTTCATAAAAATTCAAAAATATTTTTTCTTTATTCGCAAATTAATTTTTTTCTAAACTTCACATTAATTCCCCATATCTAATTTTTTTGTGCACGTCTTTTTTCTATTATTTGATTAATTATTGTAACTGCTCCAAGTTTGTAATAGTTAATTAGGTTTACTATTTCGCATTTATCATTTTCCCCAGTTTTTGATTATGTAATCCCCTCTCCAAAGCCTTGTAGTAGCTAGGGTTTTAATTTCTCGCACTTTACTTTCCGCAATTATAAACTGCCTAGATGTATGGATAATAGGATTGAATAGCAAGATAAATCAATTTAAAACAGTAGAAAAACCTAAATTCGCAAGATAAATGAAACTGAAATCAAACACTTGCACATGCTCACTCCTAGGGTTTTGCCTCACTTGGTTGCCTCGGAAAATAATGGTTGTGTCCCTCGAATGTAGCGATACCTTAGCAATGACTCGTAATTCAAAGTCGTCATAAAGATCATAGTCCCTACTTGTCCCTCGAGATGCCTACGAGAAATGATCTTATGACAATAGTCCCTTCGAAATGCTAAGGTATCCTTACTTGTTGCCTTCAGTGACCATTTCGTCCCTTTCGAATGTCCCGTAAAATTCCAACGACAGAGCTACCTACTCTTTAATAGTAGGATGGCGCTGATTAAAGCAAACAAAAACGAACAGAATTTTTTCGAGTAGGTAGAAAACTCTTTCATACCAAACACTTTTCAAAACAGTTTTCGAAACAACTTCGTCACACTCTTGAGGACAAATACAAGGGTTATCACGAAGTAAACAAAAATTTTCAAAATAATCACACACAAGAAATTTTAAAAATGAGCAAGTACCTAAGAGCTCGTGGGTAACCACAAATAGAAAGGGTGCTAACACCTTCCCTTTCTATAATCTACCCCCCCCCCCCCCCCCCCCCCCGTACTCAGAAACATCTCGAAAAAGTTTTTTTCTGTTCTTTTTCCTTTTCCTTTGTTAGATGAAATAAAAGTCGGTGGCGACTCTTGCTTACTGCGAAATTTGCGAATACAAATTCAAAACCAGTATAATAGTCGGTTCTGCCACTGTATCACAGAATTGGCGACTCTGCTGAGGAATTAATAAGTGGGGTATACCTTAGGATTTAGGTCACTTATAAAATTGTTTGCTTGTCTTTTGCTTTGCCTACTTTATATTTAAAGGTTTTGTTGGGGTTATGTAGATCCTACACCCGGATCTGGGGACACCTTTTAGGTAAGTAGCAATAAACTGTGAGGGAACTATGTGGGGTATACCGACACGGTTGAAGCAATAGCTACGTTGAGGTGCCACTTTGGTTGGCACCGGTAACCCTTGAGTCAATCAGGGAGAGTACAGGGCCGTCGCGTGGTGTCATAAAGCATCAACTGACCTTAGAACCTTTAATTGCACAACTTGGCCAGTAAGACGTAGCGAGATGGCCGACTTTAGTGTATTCCCAAGGTCGGCAAATACTTGATTCTACACTCATTAAGGTTTGACTCTTGAGTTTTGTTTGGTTGCGAGTCAATCACCTATTGAATTAAGCTTTGGGAAAAGATCAGTGATATTGAGATCCCTTAGAACCCGGTTACTATTTGTAGGATAGGTTGAACCAATCCAGCTTCAAGAGGGTATGACCTTAAAACTCATGCAGGCCTTAAACCTAAGGACTTGGTGTGACTTGTTTGTTGCTTGCTATACATGTGATCTTTTAGCATAATCATGACATCATAAGCACGACATATCATACTGACCATTTTAAGGACTTCCTAGGGCTCATCTTTGCTTTGTTTTGTAGGACATGGCATCCGCCCATAGGAACACTATTCAGATTAACCTTGTGAAAGTGCCTCTCCAACTAAAGGACTTGGCTTTAAGGATTCCTGAAAGCTCTCCCTTCACCGAGAAACATTATCGTTTGCTCAACTTGGTCACTTCAAAACCTGATGAAGAATTGTTAAAAGTGCTATTTTAGTTCTTCGATCCTTTGCACCACTGCTTCACCTTCCCAAATTACCAAATAGTGCCTACGATGGAGGAATTTTCTCAGTTGTTAGGGGTACCTATTCTTTATTAGTTACCTTTCAACGGTACGGAAGAACATCCAAAGCCTGAAGATATTGCTCGGGCTCTGTCCTTAAAATGGTCCAATGTAGTGAAAAATTGGGAAACTAGGGGAAGCGTCCAAGGAATCCCGATTAAATTTCTATTTGAGAAGGCTTACTATTTTTGGGATATCCTAAATTTACAAGCTTTCGAAGAGGTATTGGTACTCCTCATCTACGGGATGATACTTTTCCCTAATGCAGACTAACTCGTAGATGTGAATACTATTAAGGTGTTTCTATCTCATAATCCAGTACCTACATTACTTGGGGAAATTCTACACTCTTTTTATACTCGCACTCTAAAGAGAAGGGGGACCCTCCAGTGTTTCACTCCTCTATTGGCTAGGTGGTTTATTTTGCACCTACCCAAGTCTATTTTGAAGAATGAGTAGGGTATGAAATGGTCTCATAGGCTGATGTCCCTTACACATTCAGACATTCATTGGTGTTCACGGTCCTCGGAAGATGTTATCATCATCGATTGCTGTGGTGAATTCCCTAATGTCCCTCTCTTAGGAATTAGGGGAGGAATCACTTATAACCCTTATTTGGCACTACATAAATTTGGTTATGCAAGAAGGGATGGTCCTCATGATACGCTTATCTAAGGAATCACCTTCAACTACGAGAATGATGCTCAGGGTTATCGCAAAAGGTTAATGAGAGCTTGGGGCATGGTACATAAAATTGATAGCAAGACACTGGGGCACAAGAATTCCATTCTTCTTGAGCCATATCTCTGATGGGTACGAGCCCGCACCCAAAGTCTTATGATGCCTTACCCTGCTGTCCTACCAATAATTGTGGAACCAATTGCTAAAGTGAGACACTCCTTATCTTGTTCATCATCCTGACATGCCAACTGATCATGAGAAGTTACAGAAATCCTGGGTTCAACTTAAAGAGGAGCAGGATACCTTCAAAGCGCAATTCTATGCCAGCGAGAAGAAGGTCCTGGAGCTCACTAGGCTATTTCATGAAGAAAGGATCATAAACTCCTACATTGCACCAAAGAGAATGCGCTCTTGGGAGAACTAGTTTTATTTTTGTTTTAAGTTTTGTTTGTTTGATTGTAAGCCTAAAGGGAATTCTTTGTAATAAGTCCGAACTTATTAATACAATTAACGTGTGTTTCTTTTTGGTTAAACAAATTTGAGCCTTTACAAGTCCTTGAAATCATTTCATACGCATACCATCCATGACATTGCATAAACAGGTACCATTACAGGTTTCTCATCTTTTTCGCTGTTTATTTCAGCAAAAATATCTTCTGAACAAAGCATCAAAGATCTTCAGGCACAAAATGCCCAATTTCAACAGATGTTCATAACTCTGGAAAAAGGGCGGGAGGATCTGAAGGCCCTCATCCTGAAGGAAAAGAAGAAAAAGAAGAAGGTCTCTGGTGTTCTGAATATGGGCAGAAGGTTCAGGGGGCCGTTAAAGCAACCAGTCGATCTGACCTCCTAGTCCAAGGAAGGGGAGAATTAAGAGAGGGAGACAATGGAGAAGGACCCTAGCCCTGAAGTTTTTGACAATGATACATACTACAATGATGAGAAGTATCCTCCCACTGAGGATAGATACAAGAAGTTAGAGGATCAGTTGAGCGCTATGGAAGTCCAGAGAATACCTGGGTTGGACTTTGAAGAACTGGGATTGGTGTCGGGAGTGGTCATCCCGCAGAAATTTAAGGCTCCATTTTTCGCAAAGTATGATGGGGTGTCTTGCCCAAAGCTCCATCTTTGTTCCTATGTAAGGAAGATCCAGCCCCACACTGTTGATAGGAACTTGTAGGTTCACTTCTTTCAAGACAGTCTGTCAGGTACTCAGCTTGAATGGTTCTACCAACTGGAGGGAACCAATGTCCGAAACTGGGAGGATTTGGCTGTTGCTTTTTATAAGCAGTATCAATACAATGCCGACCTTGCCCCTACTCGTACTCAACTCCAGAGTATGTCCATGGGTGCAGGTGAAGGCTTTAAGGACTATGCGCAGTAGTGGAAAGATCTGGTCGGGAGAGTCCAACCCCCTTTATCTGACAGGGAGTTGGTTGACATGTTTCTTGGGACACTGTCTGGTCCATTCTTCAATCATTTGATTGGTAGCTCATCAGCTGGTTTCACCGAACTGATATTAACAGGAGAAAGGGTAGAAGTTGGGATCCGAAGCGGCAAAATACAGAAATACACCTCTTCGAGCTCAGTAAAGAAGCCTTTCACAGGTAAGAAGGAAGTCAGTGCCATCTATAGCCCGAGAGGTCAGAGCAGAGCTGAACACCGTCCAACGGTAAGTGCTGTGATGATACCTAGGCCTGCGACTTTCCCACAATGCAACAATCAGCAAAGGGTAGAAAGACCACAAAGGAAGTTTACTCAAATTAACATGACATTTACTGAGGTTCTACCCCATCTGCTAAGATCCAACTTGGCAACCTTGAAAGAGGCTCCCAAGAATCCTAATACCACATCTCCTTGGTACAATCCAAACGCTCAGTGTGCCTACCATTCTGAGAGTCTTGGCCACGATACAAATGACTGTCGGGCTCTGGGAAATAAAGTACAAGATCTGATTGAAGCCAAGGAGATTGAGTTTGATGCTCCGGAGAAGCCCAATGTCATAACTGCTCCCATGCCTAAGCACAATCGTGGAGTTAATGCCATTGATACTGATTTGTTCGTTACCTCTATTGATGAAGTTTCTACACCTCTTGTGACTGTTAAGAAGAATTTGTTGTTGGCCGGTTTATTTATGGGTTGTGGTGAAGGTTGCCATATCTGTTCATCTCTGCCCACTGCTTGCTATTTGCTGAAAGCAGGTGTTCAATGCCTGATGGTCAGCAGAGAGATTTTGTTCGAAAAGACTTTGATTCCAACTGTTCCATTTGAAGATGTTGCCATTATAACCATTTCCACCAATCCTTCCAAGGTCTCCTCTAAAAGACCTGTTAGGATTACACGTGCTCCAAGAGTCGCTCTGCTAATAATCACTTTTCCTAGTCCCGTACCGTACTTGTGATCGGTGGATCTGGAACTGACTGTTTAACGCTGGTTCGCGAAATGTCGCGGAAGCAAGAGTCGCCACCGTCTTTTATTTTCTCCAAATGGAAAGGACAAAAGCACAGAAAAATTCCTTAAAGAGATTGCTCTCGGTTCGGGAGGTAGGTTATAGAAAGGGAAGGTATTAGCACCCTTTCTATCCATGGTTATCCATGGGCTCTTAGATACTTTCTCATTTGTGTTTTCAAAAATGGTTTGTTTGCTTTTCAACTGTGGGTTTTAAAAAGTTTCTTTGAAAATTCCAGTTCGACTCTTGTATCGATCCTCAAGAGTGTTTGAAAAATTGCTTTCGAAAGCTTTTTGAAAATGTGTTGGTGTGAAAAGAGTTTTTGAATTTGTTTTTGAAATTAGAGCAAGTATCAAGAGTTCTCTACCTACCCTAAGGAATTCGTCTGTGTAAATGTCCTTTAAAGTAGTGCCATCCCACCATTGAGAGGTAGGTAGCACCACCGTTGGAGGTGTTCGGGTCAATTCGAAGGTTCGGGACATGGTGATCACCGGAGCAATGGGAAGACACCTTAGGAGCTACCCTTATGCCATTGATCTTTTAATCCGAGGCAACTATTCCGAGGCAACTTATTTTGAGGCAACCAGATCAATGGGACATAAGGACTCACTAAGACGTCCTATAGTCGGCGACCACGTTTCGAGGGACAAGGCAACAGTGTGATCACCGGAGTAATGGGAAGATACCTTAGAAGCTACCCTCATGCCAGGTTCCCGGATCATGAGGACTTACTAAGACATCCTCTACTCGACGATCACCTTTCGAGGCAAGGCAACAGTGAGGCGCACCCTAGGGGTGGTGTGTGATTTGTGTGTTGTTTTCATTTGTATTTATCTTGTCCATGTTATGAGTGATCTAAGCGTTTGTTTTTATTTATTGTCATTCATTCTTGCATGCATTTATTTAACAGTTAAAATATTGCGAGAAATAAAAATTCTAAGCTATTACAAAAGGCGCGGGTCCACATCGCCAAAATTTCCAGGACCCGATTTGACAAAAAAATAATAAAGAATTAAAAATGCGAAAGATAAATATTACATGGCCTTGGGAGAGGTACATAAAAATTTACAAGAAAAAGAAATAAATATGCGACTTCGAATAAAATTAGAAACGAGGGCGTTGGACCCTTTTTTAATTAAATTAAATTAAACGATTATTAAATTAATAAAATTAAAATGAAAAGAAATTGTTTTTGGTATTTTTGTATTTTTATGATTTTAATGAAAAAAGAATTAAATGAAATTAAAAGATTAACCCTAATTCTAATTGTTTTAGTTTATTAAGAAAGTATTAAATTTTAACCTAATATTAATCTAATTATTTACATGCAATTTGATTTATAAAATAAATAATATTTAAGTATTAGTTATTGTGAAAGAAAAGAAAAAAGGATAAAAAATTTATCAAACCCTAATTCTACAAATTTTAGATTTTTTTATTGAAAAAATATTAAGATTAAGTCCTAAATCAAACTAAGTTAATTAATGAATTTTATTTACAAAAATATTAATTAAATAAATGTATTTTAATTTTGTCCTTTCTGATTTTTTTTATATTGTTTTTATGTTTTTTATGAAAAATTAAATCAAAAGAATTAATTGAAAAGAATAATAATTGAAATAAAAAGAATGAAAAAATATTGAAGATTGCAAACCTAGGGGGGGTTCTGTCCCCAAATTGGAGGGCTTGTTAGCATGGCTGACCCAAAGTTCTCAAGGCCTTATTTGACTTTTTCACATTCCCATGCACCTGGTTGACTAAGGCCCATGATACGCTGCAAGTTGTGCCCCTTGGATTGACCTCAGCCAGCACGTGGAGGGCCTGGATGTTGAGTGTATGGTGTTCCTTAAGAGAGATGCTGCATAGAAATATTAATGGAAAAACAATATTGAAGGGGTAGGGGACCTGGGATCGAACCCAGGTCCTGAAGGTCACCACACACATGCCTAACCAATCAAGCCAAACGCGCATCTTGTATATTAAATAACAAACAATGAATATAAAATAAACAATGGTTAGTGGGGCCTCCGCGCGCGAAAATTTGAATCCACCAGCCATAGCTTGCCACCGAGTCATCGTCCTCCTCGCTTGTTTATTTCCTGAAACACAAAAAACATTGGCAACGGTTTTGAACCGTTCTAAAAGGCATTATTCCAGAAAATAGCGAATAGGCCACATGGCCTCATAAATTAGGCGCGAGGGTTGGTTTCTCTTCCTCCAAGCATGCTTGTTTCAATGTTCCAGGTCTCGAGTGCTAATTTTTCCTTAAATGGAAAACCCCAATTCACAGCTTGGGAAACCCTAATATCCAACAATGGTGAAATCACATAGAATGCACAAAAACACAATTAAATTATACAGTTAGCATCAGAATCCATTAATTAGTAATAATCCATAAGAAAAATGCAATGAATGTGCTTGAAAATCATAATACGATTATGCATATTATATGAAAAAGTTTGACTTCTGGATACCGATTCAAGGGGTTAGGGACGTGGAAACCTATTCAGGCACGTTGCTTAAGGTCTCAGGAAGGTGATGAGATGATTATCTCAGCTTGAATCGCCCTGGAAAACAGTTTTCAGTGTTTGACCTTTTTTGAGAAAATTCAAGTTTTGTTCTTTTGATATGGCGCAGCTTCCAGGTTTCTTGGAATAGGGTTTGCATATGTATACGTCTGTGAATGATTAGGGTTGGAAAAGAGGTCCAAAAACCTTTGCAATTATGGAATGGATCTTTGATTTTCATGGCCATAATTTTCCAATCTTTTCATGCATGTTTGCTACCAAATCATGTCCAATTATCTTCAATTCTTTCCTAATCTGACTTGCACGAAATCTTGGAGATATTATATGCACAAAAAGATTTGAAACATTAGGTTTAACATTTTTCATGTATTTTAATTAATTAAATGAATTATTAATAATAAAAGTCCAAATAAATAAATAAAAAATGAAGAAAAACTTCCCTTTGGGCCAAATTGTCGTGCCCATGCCTTGGATAATGAATTATGGAGGAAAAAGAGGCCCATTAGCAATTTTAGGTCATTTGAAGCAATGTTGACTTTCCAAAATATCCAAAAATTTCCCAACTTCCACAAGGCATAACTTGCTCAATTTTTAAGCTTTGATCATGTTCTTGGACATTTTGGAGGGGTCTTTGAGTACTCTAACCAATGCCTTTGGTCCCATGTCATTTTGATTTACCAATCTCAAGTTATGGCCTTTGACTTAAAGTCCCTTTTTGTTGACTTTTGAAAATGACCTATAATGTTGAAATTGATAACTTTTTGTGAGAGCATTTCTTGGACTTGAAGTGTGAAGAGGAGTTGTAGGAAATGTCATTAGCTTCAAAATGAGATTTGGATGGAATTTTTCTGATAATCCATGTGAAAGTTATGCTCTGGTCAAGTTACAGTTGACTTTTTCAACTGTCCAAATATGGAAACTTTTGCATCTTGATGATTTTTGAACCAAGCTTTGAGAATCATGATCAAGCATTGATCAAATGATGTTTGTGGCTTCAAAATGAGATGTTGACCAAAAATTTGAACTTTTGACTGCCAAATGACCATTTTGCCCCTACAGTTGACTGTAGTGCAATTAGGGTTTTTGATTGTGCAATTTTGTGCTGAAAGTCTTGAAACTTGGTATGAGGATGCTTGACCATATTTGTAGGCATATGGGACTTGATTGGACCCTTGGAAACTTCATTTACTTTGTCAGAACCAAAACCCTAATTTTTGACTGTTAGGAGGCCCTTGAACTGTGCAACCCTTGGGGAATTTTGAAGCATGACTTGGCAATTTCTTGAAGAATATGGGAGGGAAAATTTTGGGGTACAACAGTTGCCCCTGTTCAATCTTCTTAGACCTGAGGATGTAGATTGGCTCGCATGCCTTTCGTGATCCGAAGGTGGAAGATGATTGAACACTAAAGTGCCCAGAAATTTGCGCTCACATAGTAGCAGTGTGATGGTGGAATGGGCTTATAGATGCCATTTAGAGATTGATGGATAGGATGATGGGCTTATAGATGACATGCTAAGAGATGATGGAAGGTGGATGGGCTTATAGATGCCATCTGGATGTTGATCGCGTAAGAGCTTCCTTAACGAGAACTTGCATACCTGCAAAAGAAAAATGATTACCTGACCTGTTACGGGAGCTGGTTTTCAAATTCTTTGTGTAGATGTGTCCTGACTGGTTACAGGAGCTGGGTCTGGAGCTTCAAACGATGATGAATGAACCAGGGATGGTTACTACCTCAACAGGAACGGTGAGAGAACCTTGGATGACTTTAACCTCAACAGCAAACATTGAGAGAATCTTGGATAACTTCAACTTCAACAGCAATCGTTGAGCGAATCTTGGGATTACCACCTCCGCAGGATCGGGGAGAGAACCATAGGCGACTACAACCTCAACAGCAAACATTGAGAGAATCTTGGTGGGAATTACCATCTCCGCAGTATCGGGGGGAGAACCATAGGTGATTACAACCTCAATAGCAATCATTGAGAAAACCTTGGATGGAATTATCATCTCCGCAGTATCGGGGAGAGAACCATAGGCGATTACAACCTCAATAGCAATCATTGAGGAAACCTTGGATGGAATTATCATCTCCGAAGTATCGGGGAGAGAACCATAGGCGATTACAACCTCAATAGAAATCATTGAGAAAACCTTGGATGGAATTATCATCTCCGTAGTAACAGGGAGAGAACCATAGGCGATTACAACCTCAATAGCAATCATTGAGAAAACCTTGGATGGAATTATCTTCTCCGCAGTATCGGGGAGAGAACCATAGGCGATTACAACCTCAATAGCAATCATTGAGAAAACCTTGGATGGAATTATCATCTCCGCAGTATCGGGGAGAGAACCATAGGCGATTACAACCTCAATAGCAATCATTGAGAAAACCTTGGATAACTTCTACTGAGTCTTCATCAGAAAAATCTGTTTGGGGTCGATTTAACTGGACTAGAGAAGGCCTTAGACTGGGTAAGAAACAGAGAATCTTAGGGTCGATTAACTGAACCGGTCTAGGTCTTGGAATGTCTTCAACTGGGTCTTTATCAGAAAAATTTGTTTGGGGTCGATTTAACTGGACCAGAGAAGGCCTTGGACTGGATAAGAAATCTTTGGAGTCGATTTAACTGAACCGGTCTAGGTCTTGAAATATGATTGAGAATTTAACTGAATCTTTCCTGAAAGGTAAAGGTCATTCATATGCAATGCATGATATGGACCAAGCAATGATGTTCTCAACATAAATGTGATTTGTAAGATATGATGCGTCTATGCATGCCATAATGATGTATGGAAGTGCGATGTTTATGAATGTATTTTTCGTCTAGGAAAGTAAATCCTTGACGGGTGCCGGGAAGTCACTCCTGGGCTGATGTTGGAGAATAGATTTTACTTCCGCTGGGGATGATAGTTGCAAGAATACCGGTGGGAGAAGATAACTCCGTTGGGGAATAAACTTGGCGAATGGATTACTCTGCGGGGAGAAAAGATACTCTAGCGATCTTGCTGGGAAGCAATACTCTGTGGGGAGAGAGGTGCTTTGCTGGAATGTTAATGGTAACTTGCTGGGGATACCATTGTTGTGTTGGAAGTGTCGATAGACTTCGCTGGGGATAAGAGGATTTCGTCGACGACGATATTTCCATGGCTTTTGGCTGAGGATAACCCAGTTATATCCTGGTAAGGAAATAACTCTTTGAATAAAGCTGGGAGACGCATTCTTGCTCTGCGCGGATAAGCTTCCAGAATCTGCTGGGGATAAGCTTACTTCTTGGGGGGATGGATTCCAACCTTCCTGGGGAAACTGGATTGGACTCTCATGGGGAAGTTTTGAACTGCGGGGGAAGTGATTCCTTTGAATGTTTGATATATCGCCGGGGAACAATCTTTAGACCAAGACTGCCGGGGATGCTTGTTAAGAATATATATGTTGCTGGGGAATGTTGAGATCTGCTGGAGGATACTCAACTTCCTTAAGTTTGATAGTAGCTTCGCTTGAGGAGAGTGTACTGACTTGCTGACGTACTCTCTGGGGAATTAAGATATGCCGGTTATGTTCTTTAGCTGAACCTACCTTGGTACCTTGGAGGATAGAACAATTAGATTGCTTGGACAACTCCTTTATTGCCCCTGTTTCTAATGTTACCTGTAATTAATCCTTTGTTTCGTATGCAAATATTCATGAGTTAGCAATTTATTGTCAATGCATATATCACAAATTGAACCTTGGACGTTCTTTGCAAGACAAAACAGAAAAGGAAAAACAATTGGCACTTTTAACTGAAAAATATATTTGTATTGATTTTTGAATGGCCTGTAAATAGGCGTTTTATGTACAAGAAGCTGACGTCCTAGTAAGAGGACGCCGCCGAACAAGAGAGTTTATACAAATTTTGTACAAAAGAAAATAAAACAGCTGTGTGAAATGAATGATTCCACTGGGTTTCAACTCTGCTATTGCCTTTATAATTCCGAGCGTCTCATCACTTGATGACCTTGGTTGAAGGTGAAGCTGACTGATCGATGTCGTCTGAACTTGATGTAGATACCGGATTCCGGATGCAAGGTGATCCAATGAGACATAGTATTACGCTTTTATCCCTAACTTTTTCCTGGACCTCCCTTTCGGGTTTTCAGTCCACCGGGATACCCATTTTTGCCCAAGCCGCCTTTTCAGGTTTTCGACTTGCCGGGTGTACATATTTTTTTCATTTCATCCCTTCATTTTACCCGAACCCTTTTGGTTCGCCGGGAAGCCCTAATTTTTGCCTAGGCATGTCAGCCTAGCGGGTCTTTTTTCATGCGTAGTATCTTTTTACTATGTCTGCATTGGCGGGGTGAGGAAGGTCGTCACCATCCATGTTGGTTAGAATCATGGCTCCTCCTGAGAACACATGCTTAACCACAAATAGCCCTTCGTACGTAGGGGTCCATTTGCCCCTTGGATCACTCTGAGGAAGGATGATTCGTTTGATTACCAGATCCCCAACTTGATATTCCTGTGGTCTGACCTTTTTGTTAAATTCCCTGATCATCCGTTTCTGATACGTCTGACCATGGCAGATAGCAGCAAGTCTCTTTTCATCAATGAGGTTTAGCTGATCAAGTCGTGTCTGGATCCAATCATCTTCGTTCAGATTTGCATCCTTCATTATCCGAAGAGAGGGTATTTGCACTTCGATCGGTAAGACTGCCTCCATACCGTAAACCAAAGAGAAAGGAGTTGCCCCGGTTGACGTCCTGGCTGAGGTACGGTACCCATGTAGAGCGAACGGTAACATCTCGTGCCAATCCTTATAAGTCACTGTCATCTTCTGCACGATTTTCTTGATATTTTTATTCGCTGCTTCTACAGCCCCATTCATCTTCGGTCTGTAAGGAGAAGAATTGTGGTGCTGTATTTTGAACTGCTCGCAGAGCTCAGTGATCATCTTATTATTCAGATTGGTACCGTTGTCTGTAATGATCCTCTCTGGGACGCCGTACCGGAAAATCAGATTATGTCGGATGAACCGTGCCACAACAGTCTTGGTTACCGTAGCGTAGGAAGCTGCTTCAACCCACTTTGTAAAATAATCAATCGCCACTAGGATGAAGCGATGCCCATTAGATGCCGTAGGTTTAATCTCACCGATCATGTCTATGCCCCACATTGCAAACGGCCAAGGCACAGTCAGAACATTCAAAGGAACTGGAGGAACGTGCACTTTGTCTGCGTAAATCTGGCACTTATGGCATGTCCTGGAATGTCGGTAGCAGTCAGCTTCCATTGTGGACCAGTAATACCCTGCCCGAAGGATCTTCTTTGCCATTGTATGTCCACTGGAATGTGTACCAAAGGTCCCTTCATGTAGCTCTTCCATGATCCTTTCTGCTTCAGTCTTATCCACACAACGCAGTAAGGTTGAATCATGGTTTCGCTTGTACAAAATGCCGTTGCTAAGGAAGAACTTCGCTGCGAACCTCCTCAAGAACTTCTTATCATTGACAGAGGCACCTTCGGGGTATTCCTGAGCTTCCAAGTATATTTTTACCTCATGGTACCAAGGCTTCTCAGTCACCAATTCAATCTCGAGATCACAACAGTATGCCGGTTCGTCCAGTTTCCAGATGATGATCCGGGGAGCCTCATTGTCCCATTTAACCTTGAACATAGAAGACATTGTAGCTAACGCGTCCGCCAACTGATTTTCTTCTCTTGGAAAGTGTTCAAAGGTTATCTTCGTGAAGTGGGGGATCAAGGTCAACACACATTCTCTGTAAGGAATAAGATTCAGATGTTTCGTATCCCACTCTGCTTTGATCTGATTGATCACAAGAGCGGAATCTCCGAAGACACTCAGAAACTTGATCCTTAGGTCGATCGCAGCTTGAAGACCCATGATGCACGCCTCATACTCCGCCATGTTGTTGGTACAGTTGAAACATAGTCGGGCAGTGAGTCGGGTATGAGTGCCTTGTGGTGATATGATTACAGCACCGATACCGTTTCCCAAAGCATTGGAGGCTCCGTCAAAGTGCATAGACCATCGGGAT
Source organism: Vicia faba (assembly GCA_948472305.1). NCBI lineage: Eukaryota > Viridiplantae > Streptophyta > Magnoliopsida > Fabales > Fabaceae > Vicia > Vicia faba. The sequence goes on along the minus strand of OX451740.1, from coordinate 1,033,694,259 downwards.
CCTTCCTCAGGTCCTTCATCCGGTCCAGGTACTTCACAATCAGTCACTATCATGATGCTTTCATCTGGAAACTCGAAGTTCATTGACTGATAGTCATTTACGGCCTGATGTGCCAAGTGGTCTGCCAATACATTTCCCTTGATGGCTTTCTGGGTCGTGTACTGAATGTCGTATTTCGTCAAGATCATTTTCCATCTTGCTATTCTCCCAGACAGAGCAGGCTTTTCGAATATATACTTTATAGGATCCATCTTTGAGATCAACAAGGTAGTGTGAGTCAGCATATACTGTCTCAGCCGGCGAGCAGCCCATACCAAAGCGCAGCAAGTTTTCTCAAGAAGTGAGTATCAGGTCTCACAGTCGGTAAACTTTTTGCTAAGGTAATAAATGGCATGCTCTTTTCGGCCAGACTCGTCATGCTGCCCCAGCACACACCCCATTGAGTTGTCAAGCATTGTCAGATATAGTATCAGAGGTCTCCCTTCAACCGGTGGCATAAAGATGGGGGGTTCTTAGAGATACTCTTTGATTCTGTCAAAAGCAGCCTGACATTCATCATTCCAGCGTACTACCTGATCTTTCTTCAGCAGCTTGAAGATTGGATCACAGGTAGCAGTCAGGTGCGAGATGAATCGGGCAATGTAATTTTGGCGTCCTAAAAAGCCTCTGACCTCTTTCTCTGTCCTAGGAACAGGCATCTCTTGAATAGCTTTGACCTTGGCAGGGTCCACTTGAATACCCTTGTCACTTACCACGAAGCCTAGCAACTTTCCAGATCTTACCCCGAAGGTGCACTTGTTCGGGTTCAATCTCAGCTTGTACAGTTTCAGACGGTCAAACAACTTCTGCAGATGATCTAGGTGTTCTTCCTCAGTCTGGGACCTTGCGATCATGTCGTCAACATACACTTCTATCTCATGATGGATCATGTCATGAAATAAAGCAACCATGGCATGTTGGTAGGTTGCCCCAACGTTTTTCAGTCCAAAAGGCATGACCTTGTTGCAGAAGGTTCCCCACTGAGTAACAAAGGTAGTTTTTTCCATGTCTTCAGGAGCCATCTTGATTTGATTGTAACCTGAAAAGCCATCCATGAAAGAGAACACCTTATGCTGAGCTGTATTATCCACAAGGACATCAATGTGAGGCAGGGGGAAGTCATCCTTGGGGTTGGCCCTGTTCAGATCCCTGTAGTCGACACACATTCTGACCTTACCGTCTTTCTTTGGTACCGGCACCACATTAGCAACCCACTGAGGGTAAGAAGTCACCGCAAGGAACCCAGCGTCAAACTGTTTCATGACCTCGGCTTTAATCTTCTTAGACATCTCTGGACGCATACGGCGGACCTTTTGCTTAACTGGAGGGCAGTCTTCCTTAGTAGGCAAGTGATGGACCACAATATCGGTATCCAACCCGGGCATTTCTTCGTAGGACCAGGCAAAGATCTCCATATAATCATGTAGCATCTTAGTCAACCGTTGCTTCACGCTGAGCTCTAGGTTGGCACCAATCTTTACCTCTTTCCTGTCTGCCTCAGTACCCAAGTTTATTATTTCCACCGGCTCTTCATGTGGTTGAATTGCCCTCTCTTCCTGAAGCAACAGTCTTGCAAGCTCGCCAGGCACTTCGCAATCATCTTCACCTTCGTCTTCGGCTAAGTTGATCGGATTTTCGAAGTCATAATTGGCAGTAGCAGAGTCGTTACCAGTTAGATCCAGAGTGGATTGAAACCTGTATGAGTGAGTGTGTGTAAATACAGCTGCTTTGAAAAATATGTAAAGGAAGGAAAGACAGAAAAGGAGCATAAGATTTGAAATGCGAGAAAACGTCCAAGATTTTCATTCATGATATATGAAATGACAATTTATATGCCCTCACAAATGAAACCACGGTGCCTCGGGTAAGACGCCGGGCCATAGAGTTTATTTATTGTTTATTACAAATTCCAAAACATAGGAATTCATTACTCAGTAACAAGAGAAACAGGCAGATTGTCCTTTGCACTCCAATTGTTAAGTCCACTGTCGGTTGCCGGGTGAATCCAGCTATCAAACTCAGCTTCATCCACTTCATCTTCGTCCCCGATAGCATTTACTCCATGAGCAGGCAGGGGAGCTGTCACCACATTAGGCTTCTCAGATGCCTCAAACTGTACCTCCTTCGCATCAATAAGGTCCTGCAGCTTTCTCCTTAACGCCCAACAGTCATCAGTGGAATGCCCCGGGCTATCCGAGTGGTAAGCACAACGAGCATTTGGGTTGTACTTGGGGGAGGCAGTGTTCACAGCTTTAGGGGCCTCTCTGACAGTCACTAGGTTGGTGGATAGAAACTGTGGCAAGATTTAAGATAGGGTCATGCTCAAACGGGTAAACTCTCTCCGGGGTCTTTCAGCCCTTTGAGGATTGGTTGGCCGAGGAGCGACAGCAAGCTTAGCAATCATCACCGCACTGACAGATTGGCGGCGCTCAGATTTCTCTGGTCTCCGGGAGCCATATACAGCACTAGCCTCCTTCTTGAAGGGTTTCTTCTCAGAACTAGACGATGCACCCTTCGGAATCTTTCCAGACTTCAACCCAGCCTCAATTCTCTCTCCAATCAGAATAAGATCAGTGAATCCAGCAGAAGAATTACCGATAAGATGGTTGAAAAATGGCCCGGATAGGGTCCCCAAGAACATGTCTACCAACTCCCGATCAGTCAACGGAGGCTGCACTCGGCCAGCCAGATCCCTCCACTTCTGAGCGTACTCTTTAAAACCTTCACTTGAACCTAACGACATACCCTGGAGTTGGGTACGTGTAGGGGCAAGGTCGGCATTATATTGATACTGCTTATAGAAAGCAGTAGCCAACTCCTCCCAGTTACGAACCTTGGTCCCATCCAGCTGATAGAACCATTCGAGATGAGTCCCTGAAAGACTCTCCTGGAAGAAGTGGATCCACAAATTCTTATCCACTGAGTACGGTTGAATTTTCCGAACATAGGACCTGAGATGTAGCTTGGGACAAGACGCCCCGTCGTACTTAGTGAAAGATGGTGCTTTGAACTTACGAGGAATAATCACACCAGTAGACAAACCCAAATCTCCAAAATCCAGCCCAGGTACCTGTTGTATTTCCATAGCATTCAACCTGTCCTCCAACTGCTTGTATCTGTCTTCTGCAAGAGGATATTGCTCTTCATCAAAATCAGTCTCGTTATCAGAGACTACCGGACTAGGACCTTTTTCCGCTTGAGGAGTACCCTTGCCAATGGAAGAACCAGCCTCTTCATTTTGCAAAGTATTGCCAAACCTTCGGCCCGAGCTGAACAGAACAGTTCTTCTCTTCTTCTTCTTTTCCTTCTTCAGAAGCAGAGCCTTCAGCTCTTCTTGGCCTTGAGCCCAACCCAATGATTAGTTCCTGAAATTGCGCATTCTGCGCCTGAAGAGCTTTGATGGACATCTCAGTTGATGGCGAGTTAGGATTCATGATGCTGAAATAAACAGCGAAGAACTGTAAGCAACCTGAAAAGAGGAAAAACCTGCTATGCACATGATGAATGATATGTGTTTATGCAATGCATTCAAGGGTTCGAAAGTTCAAATTCGTTGTAGACAAAAAGGAACACACGTTATCATTAAGGAAACAATTGTCCAGTACATCAAAGCCTCATGGGCAAAATAATACAAAAGCAAATCAATCCCAGAATACACTACGCATCCTCTTTGGAGCTATGTAAGTGTTGAGATTCCTCTCCTCATGCAACAGGCGGGTGAGCTCCAAGACCTTCTTTTCACTAGCATGTAGACTGGTCTCAAGAGAATTCCGTTCTTCCTTTAGCTGGATCCAGCTCTTCTGTATCTCTTCCCAGGATGTGGGCATATCAGGGTGCTGAACAGTGTAGGACACTTCTCCTTCCAAGACTGGCTCTTTGATCACAGGGAGCATATGGGGATAAGGCATCACTAACTTCTGGGAGTGGGCTCGTACCCATTTGAGATAAGGTTCCAATGGGATGGAATTCATGTGCCCCAGTGTCTTGCTGTCTATCCTACTTGGCATCCTCCAGGCTCTGATAAATCTCTGGCGAAGTCCTTGTGCATCGTTGTCGAAGTCAAAAACTATGTCAGGAATTAACATGTCATGAGGACCATCCCTCCGAGCATAACCAAACTGTCTCCAAGCCAGGCATGGGTTGTAAGTAATACCTCCTCTGATTCCAAGTAAAGGAACATTGGGGTACTCTCCGCAACGATCAATGATAGTGACATCTTCTCGGGACCTAGGGCACCAATGTATATCTGCATGTGTAAGAGCCATCAACCGTTGTGACCATCTCAAACCTCGCTCGTTCTTCAAAACTGATTGCGGAAGGTGCGAAATAAACCACCTTCCCAGGAGAGGAGTGCAACACATAAGGACACCTCTTTTTCTCATGGTTCGAGTGTAACATGAGTGAAGGATGTCCCCCAGCAACGTAGGTATAGGATTCCTGGACATAAAGATTTGGACAGCACTTATATCAATAAGCTGATCTGGGTTAGGAAACAACACCAAACCATAGACAAGGAGGGCCACAACTTCTTCAAAAGCTTGTAAGTCAAGGGAGTTCCAACATTCATGGGCCTTTTCAAACAAAAACCTGGCTAAGAACCCTTTGATACCACTTCTAACTTCCCAATGTCCCTTGAGGTCAGAAGATTGTAGGTGCAAGGCTTTAGCAATCTCTTCAAGCTTAGGTTCCTTTTCTGTACCGTTGTAGGGTAGTTGATCAAGGATAGGGATCTTCAGGAGCTGGGAGAACTCCTCCAATGTAGGTACCAACTGATAATCCAAGAAGGTGAAACAGTGATGCAGAGGGTCAAAGAATTGGAACAGGACCTTTATCATGTCTTCCTCAATGTTGGTATTGCCCAAGCTGATGAGTCTTCCATGTCTTTCACTGAATGAAGAGCTCTCGGGAATCCTGGATATAAGTTCCTTAAGCTGAGGAGGGATCCTTACCAGACTGATTTGAATTGTCTTTCTACGAACAGTTTCCATGTCCTACAAAATAAGAACAAAGATGAAGATTCGAACCCCTGAAATGGTCAGTCAATGCATATGATGCTGGATGATGTCATGATGCTATGATCAAACACACCACAGATATTTACAAAGACAAACATGTAAGGCACACAAGGCACACAAGACAAGCCCTTAGGGTTTAAGGCCAGCATGGGGTCTGGGTAGTACCCTCTTGAAGTTGGTGGGCTCAACCTGTCCTATCAGAAGTAACCGGGTTCTAAGGGTCCCAATATCACTGGATTGCTTTCATTGTTCATCGTTTCGATTTAGCCACTGAACTGGCGACCAAAATATTCCAGGAAAGCAACCCTCAATTGAGTGTAGTATCGAGTATCAACCAACCTCGGACTGCACCAAAGTCAGTTATCTCACTACCCTAAAGAGGCCAAGACAGTTCAATTAAGGTTCCTAAGGTCTGTTGATGCTTCACGACACCACGCGGAGGCCCCGTACTCTCCTTGACTGAACTCAAGGGTTACCGATACACACCAAAGTGCCACATCAACGTAGCAGTCTGTTTCAACCATGTCGGTATACCCCGCACAGTTCCCTCACAGCCTTGTTGCTACTTTCTAAGAAGGTATCCCCAGATCCGAGTTAGGATCTATAGAACTCCCAAGACAGTCCCACAATTTAAAGCAAGCAAATCAATACAATTGAAAACACAGTTATGAACTAACCCTAAGGTACACCTCACTTTAAGTTTTTTCCCCAGCAGAATCGCCAGTTCTGTGATCGGTGGATCTGGAACTGACTGTTTAACGCTGGTTCGCGAAATGTCGCGGAAGCAAGAGTCGCCACCGTCTTTTATTTTCTCCAAATGGAAAGGACAAAAGCACAGAAAAATTCCTTAAAGAGATTGCTCTCGGTTCGGGAGGTAGGTTATAGAAAAGGAAGGTATTAGCACCCTTTCTATCCATGGTTATCCATGGGCTCTTAGATACTTGCTCATTTGTGTTTTCAAAAATGGTTTGTTTTCTTTTCAACTGTGGGTTTTAAAAAGTTTCTTTGAAAATTCCAGTTCGACTCTTGTATCGGTCCTCAAGAGTGTTTGAAAAATTGCTTTCGAAAGCTTTTTGAAAATGTGTTGGTGTGAAAAGAGTTTTTGAATTTGTTTTTGAAATTAGAGCAAGTATCAAGAGTTCTCTACCTACCCTAAGGAATTCGTCTGTGTAAATGTCCTTTAAAGTAGTGCCATCCCACCATTGAGAGGTAGGTAGCACCACCGTTGGAGGTGTTCGGGTCAATTCGAAGGTTCGGGACATGGTGATCACCTGAGCAATGGGAAGATACCTTAGGAGCTACCCTTATGCCATTGATCTTTTAATCTGAGGCAACTATTCTGAGGCAACTTATTTTGAGGCAACCAGATCAATGGGACATAAGGACTCACTAAGACGTCCTATAGTCGGCGACCACGTTTCGAGGGACAAGGCAACAGTGTGATCACCGGAGTAATGGGAAGATACCTTAGAAGCTACCCTCATGCCAGGTTCCCGGATCATGAGGACTTACTAAGACATCCTCTACTCGACGATCACCTTTCGAGGCAAGGCAACAGTGAGGCGCACCCTAGGGGTGGTGTGTGATTTGTGTGTTGTTTTCATTTGCATTTATCTTGTCCATGTTATGAGTGATCTAAGCGTTTGTTTTTATTTATTGTCATTCATTCTTGCATGCATTTATTTAACAGTTAAAATATTGCGAGAAATAAAAATTCTAAGCTATTACAAAAGGCGCGGGTCCACATCGCCAAAATTTCCAGGACCCGATTTGACAAAAAAATAATAAAGAATTAAAAATGCGAAAGATAAATATTACATGGCCTTGGGAGAGGTACATAAAAATTTACAAGAAAAAGAAATAAATATGCGAATTCGAATAAAATTAGAAACGAGGGCGTTGGACCCTTTTTTAATTAAATTAAATTAAACGATTATTAAATTAATAAAATTAAAATGAAAAGAAATTGTTTTTGGTATTTTTGTATTTTTATGATTTTAATGAAAAAAGAATTAAATGAAATTAAAAGATTAACCCTAATTCTAATTGTTTTAGTTTATTAAGAAAGTATTAAATTTTAACCTAATATTAATCTAATTATTTACATGCAATTTGATTTATAAAATAAATAATATTTAAGTATTAGTTATTGTGAAAGAAAATAAAAAAGGATAAAAAATTAATCAAACCCTAATTCTACAAATTTTAGATTTTTTTATTGAAAAAATATTAAGATTAAGTCCTAAATCAAACTAAGTTAATTAATGAATTTTATTTACAAAAATATTAATTAAATAAATGTATTTTAATTTTGTCCTTTCTGATTTTTTTTATATTGTTTTTATGTTTTTTATGAAAAATTAAATCAAAAGAATTAATTGAAAAGAATAATAATTGAAATAAAAAGAATGAAAAAATATTGAAGATTGCAAACCTAGGGGGGGTTCTGTCCCCAAATTGGAGGGCTTGTTAGCATGGCTGGCCCAAAGTTCTCAAGGCCTTATTTGACTTTTTCACATTCCCATGCACCTGGTTGACTAAGGCCCATGATACGCTGCAAGTTGTGCCCCTTGGATTGACCTCAGCCAGCACGTGGAGGGCCTGGATGTTGAGTGTATGGTGTTCCTTAAGAGAGATGTTGCATAGAAATATTAATGGAAAAACAATATTGAAGGGGTGGGGGACCTGGGATCGAACCCAGGTCCTGAAGGTCACCACACACATGCCTAACCAATCAAGCCAAACGCGCATCTTGTATATTAAATAACAAACAATGAATATAAAATAAACAATGGTTAGTGGGGCCTCCGCGCGCGAAAATTTGAATCAACCAGCCATAGCTTGCCACCGAGTCATCGTCCTCCTCGCTTGTTTATTTCCTGAAACACAAAAAACATTGGCAATGGTTTTGAACCGTTCTAAAAGGCATTATTCCAGAAAATAGCGAATAGGCCACATGGCCTCATAAATTAGGCGCGAGGGTTGGTTTCTCTTCGTCCAAGCATGCTTGTTTCAATGTTCCAGATCTCGAGTGCTAATTTTTCCTTAAATGGAAAACCCCAATTCACAGCTTGGGAAACCCTAATATCCAACAATGGTGAAATCGCATAGAATGCACAAAAACACAATTAAATTATACAGTTAGCATCAGAATCCATTAATTAGTAATAATCCATAAGAAAAATGCAATGAATGTGCTTGAAAATCATAATACGATTATGCATATTATATGAAAAAGTTTGACTTCTGGATACCGATTCAAGGGTTTAGGGACGTGGAAACCTATTCAGGCACGTTGCTTAAGGTCTCAGGAAGGTGATGAGATGATTATCTCAGCTTGAATCGCCCTGGAAAATAGTTTTCAGTGTTTGACCTTTTTTGAGAAAATTCAAGTTTTGTTCTTTTGATATGGCGCAGCTTCCAGGTTTCTTGGAATAGGGTTTGCATATGTATACGTCTATGAATGATTAGGGTTGGAAAAGAGGTCCAAAAACCTTTGCAATTATGGAATGGATCTTTGATTTTCATGGCCATAATTTTCCAATCTTTTCATGCATGTTTGCTACCAAATCATGTCCAATTATCTTCAATTCTTTCCTAATCCGACTTGCACGAAATCTTGGAGATATTATATGCACAAAAAGATTTGAAACATTAGGTTTAACATTTTTCATGTATTTTAATTAATTAAATGGATTATTAATAATAAAAATCCAAATAAATAAATAAAAAATGAAGAAAAATTCCCTTTGGGCCAAATGGTCGTGCCCATGCCTTGGATAATGAATTATGGAGGAAAAAGAGGCCCATTAGCAATTTTAGGTCATTTGAAGCAATGTTGACTTTTCAAAATATCCAAAAATTTCCCAACTTCCACAAGGCATAACTTGCTCAATTTTTAAGCTATGCTCATGTTCTTGGACATTTTGGAAAGGTATTTGAGTCCTATAACCAATGCCTTTAGTCCAATGTCATTTTGATTTACCAATCTCAAGTTATGGCCTTTGACTTAAAGTCCCTTTTGTTGACTTTTAAAAATGACCTATAATGTTGAAATTGATAACTTTTTGTGAGAGCATTTCTTGGAATTGAAGTGTGAAGAGGAGTTGTAGGAAATGTCATTATCTTCAAAATGAGCTTTGGATGGAATTTTTCTGATAATCCATGTGAAAGTTATGCTATGGTCAAGTTACAGTTGACTTTTTCAACTGTCCAAATATGGAAACTTTTGCATCTTGATGATTTTTGAACCAAGCTTTGAGAATCATGATCAAGCATTGATCAAATGATGTTTGTGGCTTCAAAATGAGATGTTGACCAAAAATTTGAACTTTTGACTGCCAAATGACCATTTTGCCCCTACAGTTGACTGTAGTGCAATTAGGGTTTTTGACTGTGCAATTTTGTGTTGAAAGTCTTGAAACTTGGTATGAGGATGCTTGACCATATTTGTAGGCATATGGGACTTGATTGGACCCTTGGAAACTTCATTTACTTTGTCAGAACCAAAACCCTAATTTTTGACTGTTAGGAGGCCCTTGAACTGTGCAACCCTTGGGGAATTTTGAAGCATGACTTGGCAATTTCTTGAAGAATATGGGAGGGCAAATTTTGGGGTACAACAGTACTCATCAGACAAAGTTGTCCCGTGGAATTATGGCACTGATGTTTACTATCACGGCGTTAAACAAGATGTGAAGGTCAAAGAGGCTGATCCTGACGCCAGTAGCATTGTCGGGGCCAACAAGATTACCAAAAGTGGAAGGGTTTTCTCTCTCGAGATCTCCCTAAAGACTGTCACTAAGCCTGTTGTTATTCCATCCGTTGTTCCTACTAGTACTTCAGCTACTACTCCCGTTCTTACTCTAATTGTTACTCCCTCCATTGAGTCATCTGGGGCTCGAGGCAAAGAAGCTATAAGTGAGCCTGCCTGGACGGAGGCACCTAGAAAGATTGTTGTAGAATCCTCTAAGCAAGAGATAGAGGAAATATTAAAAATAATCAAAAAGAGCGACTACAATATGGTCGAGCAGCTGGGGCAGACCCCCTCGAAGATATCAATGTTGTCTCTGTTGTTGTGTTCCGAGGCCCATGCGAAGGATTTGATTGCATTCCTCAAGACTGCACAAGTTTCGCAGGAAACTTAAGCTTATCAATTAAAAGAGTGTGTGGCTAGCTTGACTGCTGACAATGGGCTGGGTTTTTCAGATGCCAACTTGACACTGAAAGGGAGGAAGCATAATAATGCTCTGTATGTCTGTATCGAATGCAGGGGCACCACTATGGCTCATGTGCTGGTTGATAATGGGTCTTCACTGAATGTTTTGCCTAAGAAGGCTCTTGATCGGCTGGATTGTAAAGGCTTGACCTTAAAGCCTAGTAACATTGTGGTAAGGGCTTTTGATGGGTCGAAGAGAATGGTGAATAGGGAGGTGGACATCCCTATCAAAGTAGGATCTCAGAGCTTTGGGTCCACCTTCTATGTGATGGACATCAGGCCATCGTACTCTTGTTTGATGGCTTGTCCTTGGATCCATGAAGTTGGGGCCGTTACTTCTACACTGCACCAAATGCTGAAATATCTGGTGAAGGGGAAGATTGTCATTGTGCATGGCAAAAAGGAGTATATGGTGAGTCACCTGAACTCCTTCAGGTATGTGGCGATGGACGGGGAGTTCATAGAAACACCTTATCAAAACTTTAAAGAGGTTCCCAAGATTTTGGCATCAACCGAGACTACCACCAGCAACAAACCTACTTTGAAGATGGCTTCCCTCAAGGACGGCAGAGCAGTTGTCGAAGAAGGTGGGTGTACCAACTGGGGATAGCTCCCTGATTTTATTCACAAATTGACAAATTTGGTCTGGGCTTTACTTCAGGATCTCAAACGGCTGTTCGATGCGCTCGAGCTGGAGGACCTCCCCTACGCATCAGAAATCGTGGGGTTAACGCTATTAAAGACAGTGAGGACAACTCTGATATTGACAGCTGGATCTACCAAACTACCAACGGTGGACCGAGTAATTGGACGGCCAGAGATTTTATACCAGTTTCTTTTATTCAGCAGTAATTGTCTTACTTGTTTTCCAAGTTTGTAATAAACAATTTAAACTTTATGGCCTTGTGTCTTACCCGAGGCATAATGGTCCTATCTGTGAGGATTATTACATGTCATTTCATATATCATCAATAAAACATTGGACGTTCCTTGCATACAAATTTTGCGCTCTCTATTTTTCTTTTCTGTTTTTACTTTATCAAAACAGCTATGCTCTTACACACACTCACATATCAAACTGCAGATCCATATCCACTCTGGATCTCATTGATAATAGTTCTGCTATTGCCAGTTATGACTTCGAAAATTCAATTAACCAAGCCAAGGACGAAGGTGAGGACGACTGTGAGGTGCCCGGAGAACTTGCTAGACTATTACAGCAGGAAGAAAGGGTTATACAGCCTCATGAAGAACCAGTTGAGATGATAAACTTGGGCACGGAGGTGGACAAAAAAGAAGTCAAGATCGGCACAAATTTGGGGACTAAGATCAAACAGCGGTTGATACTGATGTTGCACGACTACATTGAGATCTTCTCCTGGTCATATGAAGGCATGCCTGGTTTAGACACTGATATCGTGGTACACTGTCTGCCGACTAAAGAAGATTTTCCTCCGGTTAAACTGAAGGTCCGCCGTATGCACCCTGAAATGTCAGAGAAGATCAAGGCAGAGGTCATGAAGCAGTCCGACGCAGGGTTCTTAGCTATCACCTCCTACCCGTAGTGGGTTGCTAACGTCATTCTGGTACCAAAGAAGGATGGCAAGGTACGGATGTGTGTGGACAACAGAGACCTGAACAAGGAAAGCCCCAAGGATGATTTTCTGCTTCCGCACATTGACATTCTGGTTGACAACACCGCGCAACACAAAATCTTCTCCTTCATGGATGGTCTCTCTGGCTACAACCAGATCAAGATGGCTCCTGGAGACATGAAGAAGACAACCTTTGTCACACAGTGGGGCACCTTCTGCTACAAGGTGATGCCTTTTGGGTTGAGGAATGTTGGGGAAACTTATCAGCGAGCCACGGTCACCTTGTTCCATGATATGATTCACCATGAGATCAAGGTTTATGTTGATGACATGATAGCCAAGTCTCAAACCGAATAGGAACACCTTGATCATCTACAAAAGTTGTTCGACAGGTTGAAGACATACAAGCTGAGGTTGAATCTGAACAAGTGCACCTTTGGGGTAAGGTCTGGTAAGCTTCTGGGTTTCATCGTCAATGGAAAAGGTATTCAGGTAGACCCTGCAAAGGTAAAGGCCATACAAGAGATGTCGGCTCCCCGTACTGAGAAGGAAATTAAGGGTTTCTTAGGACGCTTCAATTATATCGCCAGGTTCATTTCACATCTGACTGTTACTTGTGAGCCCATCTTCAAGCTCCTGAAGAAAGATCGAGTGGTAAAGTGGAATGACGAATGCCAGACTGCTTTCAAAAGGATAAAAGAATATCTTCAAGAACCACCAATTCTGAATCCTCCGGTTGAAGGAATACCTTTGATATTATACTTAACAGTGCTAGACAATTCAATGGGGGGTGTGCTGGGGAAGCATGACGAGTCTGGTCGAAAAGAGAACTCAATATACTACATTAGCAAAAAGTTTATCGACTGTGAGACAAGATACTCACTGCTCGAGAAAACTTGATGCGCTTTGGCATGGGCTACTCTCCGACTAAGACAGTATATGTTGACCCACACTACTTTGTTGATATCAAAGATGGACCCAATCAAATACATCTTCGAGAAGCCCCACTCTCCGGAAGCATAACAAGATGGAAGATGATCTTAACTGAATACGGTATACAATATAGAACCCAGAAAGCAATCAAGGGATGTGTATTGGCTGATCATTTGGCTCATCAGGCCATGGATGACTACCAGTCCATGAATTTTGAGTTCCTGGGCGAGAATATCATGCTAGTGACTGACTACGAAGAACCTGGACCGGATGAAGGACCTGAGGAAGGATCCCGATGAACTATGGTTTTTGATGGAGCTTCGAATGCACTCGGTAATGGAATTGGCGCCGTAATCATATCTCCTAAGGGTTGTCATACTCCTTTCACTGCCCGACTATTTTTCAACTGCATAAACAACATGGCGGAGTATGAAGCTTGCTTCATGGGTCTCAAAGCCGCTATCAACCTCAGGATCAAGTTCTTAAATGTCTACCGGGATTCAGCCTTGGTGATGAGTCAAATTAAAGGCGAATGGGATACAAAGCATCCGAATCTAATCCCATATAAAAGAGCACGTGCTGACGTTGCTCCCACACTTTGAGGAGGTAACCTTTGAACCTTTCCCACGAGAGGAGAATCAGTTAGCGGACGCACTAGCCACCATGTCTTCTATGTTCAAAGTCAGGTGGGACAACGAAGCTCCCCAAATCACCATTGAAAGGTTGGATGAACCAGTGCACTACTGTGAGATTGATACCAAAGAGGTAGCAGACAAACCCTGGTTTCATGAATTAAAAAGGTACCTCAAGACTCAAGAATATCCCGAAGGGGCATCTGTCAATGATAAGAAGTTTCTGAGAAGGTTCGCTGCGAAATTCTTCCTCATGAATGGAATCCTTTACAAGCGCAATCACGACTCTACCTTACTGCGGTGTGTAGACAAGAGCGAAGCAGAGAGGATTATGACAGATCTACATGAAGGTACCTTCAGAACCCATTCAAGTGGACATACCATGGCTAAGAAGATCCTACGGGCAGGATACTATTGCTCCACTATGGAAGCAGATTGTTATCAGCACTCGTGAACTTGTCATAAGTGCCAAATTTATGCTGATAAGGTGCATGTGCCTCTGGTTCCTTTAAACGTCTTGATAGCTCTGTGGCCCTTTGCAAGGTGGGGAATTGACATGATCGAAGAAATAAGGCCTACCGCTTCCAAAGGGCATCGCTTCATCCTGGTGGCCATTGATTACATCACAAAATGGGTTAAGGAGGCCTCTTTTGCTACTGTGACCAAGAACGTCGTGACGCAGTTTATCAGGCATAACCTGATCTGTCGGTATGGTGTGCCAGAGAGAATTATTACTGACAATCGTACGAATCTCAATAACACGATGATCACCGAGCTTTGTAAACAATTTAAGATACAACATCATAACTCTTCTCCCTACCGACCGAAGATGAATGGCGTAGTCGAAGCGGCTAACAAGAACATCAAGAAGATTATATAGAAGATGAAGATGACATACAAAGACTGGCATGAGATGTTACCATTCGCTCTTCATGGGTACCGTACCCTAGCACGGACTCGACAGGGGCAACACCCTACTCTTTGGTATATGGCATGGAGGCAGTCCTACCCATTTAGGTCCAGATTCCTTCTTTAAGGATTATAAAGGATGAGGGTTTGAACGAAGACGACTGGATCCAGACTCGACTTGATCAACTAAATCTGATCGATGAGAAGAGACTCACTGTTGTCTGTCATGGTCAAATGTATCAAAAACGAATGATCAAGGCTTTCAACAAAAAAGTCAAACGTCAAGAATATCAAGTTGGGGATCTAGTGATCAAATGTATCATACCGCCACAAGGTGATCCCAGGGGAAAATGGACTCCCACATACGAAGGGCCATTTGTGATTAAGAACATCTTCTCGGGTGGAGCCATGATTCTAACCACCATGGACGGTGACGACCTTCCTCACCCTATCAATGCGGACATAGTGAAAAGATACTACGCATAATAAAAGACCCGTTAGGTTGACTGGCCTAGGCAAAAATAAGGGCTTCTCGGCGAACCAAAAAGGTTCGCGCAAAACTAAGGGATGAAAATGAAAACATTTGTACACCTGGCAAGTCAAAAACCTGAAAAGGCGGCTTGGGCAAAAAAGGGTATCCCGGTGGACTGAAAACCCAAAAGGGAAGTCCGGGAAAAGTTAGGGATGTAAAGCATATCACTATGTCCCATTGGATCCCCTTACGATCAGACCTCAATATCAACTATCAGGCTCGAACGACACCAATCAATCTAATCAGCTACGGGCAAGCAGCAAAGTGATGAGACGCTCGAACACAAAGCAGAAATAGAAGAATTGGAACTCAATGGGATTGTTGCACATAGCTGTTTTCTTTTTACATAATATTGTATAAATTTCCATTTTTTCAGCGGTGTTCTCTTACTAGAGCGTAAACTTTCTTGTACAAAAAACGCCTGTTAGAGGCCAACTTCAAAAATCAATACAAATCATTTTTACATAACTATTTGTTTTTCTTTTTATGCTTTGTTTTGCAAGAACGTCCAATGATTTATTCTTGACATATGCATTTGAATATGATTGTTGTTCATAAATATTTACATAAGAAACAGAAAGACAATTGCTCGTAACTTGAGAAACAAGGGAAAAAACAAGAAATGTCAAACCCGACAATTACTCTGTCCAACAGGTACCAGGGCAGAGACAGCTTTGAAGAACAATTATCAATACATACGACCTCATGACATCTGTACTCACCATATAGTAAAAGCAATCAAAGCATCGATATCAGCTTTCCTAAAACAGGAAGTAATCTCCCCAGCCAGGGTCTTTCAGAAATCTGACATCTATATCCCCCAGCCGAATCTCATAATCACACACAGGTCATAAAATTTGTCTCCCAAGCAGAGTTGATTTTTCTGAATACAGAAGTTCAATCCCCAACATAGCTTATTACTTCAGCTATGGAAGTTCATCCTCCAATAGAATTATTCCCCTGCAGAGCAATTCTCAAACAGATTCTCCCCTGGAAGAGTATTCACAAACAACAAGGATTAAATCTCCAGCATAGTCATCTCCGTATACCATCCCCAGTGGAAGTAAAAGAGCCATAGTTCTCTACAATAGCCAGGAATGCTATATTCTCCAGTAGCAGTCAAGGATTTATTTTCTCAGACTCGGACATGTCATAATAAAATTTCATGTTCATACATCATGACATGTTCATACATATCACATACAACATAGTCTCATTTTTTTTGAGAACATCATCTCACAATGCATTTCATGCATCGCATATAATTAACCCTGTTATCCTTTCAGGAAAGACAATTATCACCAATAATTCCAACAGTTATACAGGTCATATCTGCAGACAGCTAATGAAAAATCAGTTCCTGAAACCAAACGGGTCAGCTAAGCCAAGTGACCAAATGAAGTAACCCTACTATCCAGGTTTCTTCTTATAGCCCTACTATTCATGCTCTCATCCCAAAGTAACCCTACTATCCAAGTTCCATCTCATAGCCCTACTATCCAGACTCTCATCCCGAAGAAACCCTACTATCCAGGTTTCTTCTTA
Organism: Vicia faba; assembly: GCA_948472305.1. Classification (NCBI taxonomy): domain Eukaryota; kingdom Viridiplantae; phylum Streptophyta; class Magnoliopsida; order Fabales; family Fabaceae; genus Vicia; species Vicia faba. Next base: position 1,033,677,841 of record OX451740.1, on the reverse strand, counting down.
TAGTCCTACTATCCAGGCTCTCATCCCAAAGTAACCCTACTATCCAGGTTCCTTCTCATAGCCCTACTATCCAGGCTCTCATCCCGAAGTAACCCTACTATCCAGGTTCCTTCTTACAGCCCTACTATCCAGGCTCTCATCTAGAAGTAACCCTACTATCTAGGTTCCTTCTCATAACCCTACTATCCAGGTTCCTTATCTCTTATGTCCAGACAACATTTTACAATACTACAAGACCTGGACCCGACCAGATACGGTCGATCTCATATTTCCCCAGTAAGTCGATGTGCATCCCGGACCCTGACCAGTTATGCAGTTCACTTCCACCTCCTCAATCAGGAGTTAACTCCCTAGTAGAGTAATGGACAACTGAAGCTCATGTACTCTATTTTCCAAGACGTAAATCAACATTCTTCAGCGAAATCATCCTCAACGGCAGGTACCAGAATTCTAGCAAAGGAATCTCTTATGCAACCGATATCTTTTTGGGTGGCATCTTTAAGCCCAACTCTGATGATTCTCTGTCGACTTCCAAATGGAATCTGCAAGCCCATTCCCAATATCACCAATCAGTATTACTTTATGCGAGTGCAAAATTATGGGCACTTTAATGTTCAATCATCTTCTACCTTCAGATCACGAAAGGCAGACCAACCAATCTACATCCTCATGTTTAAGAAGATTGAACAGAGGCAGCTGTTGTACCCCAATATTTTCCCTCCCATTTTACTCAACTTATGTTCATTGAGATCCTCAACTTGCTCAAGGATGCCCAAGAGTTGACCATACAAACTCTCTCCTAAAGCAAGGAACCTCCAACTAGGGTTTCCATTTTCATCAAGATGGGTAAGCTCTAAAGGCCTCATATGTTCTCCATAGTCCTAATATGTTCTCAAGACCATCCATGTTAATTTTCATGCCTTACACAAGAAGTTTGCCCAGTCAACTGCTCAGATGCTTTAAAATCAATTGTATTAGGTCAAAAGTCAATTGTGGCCCACATACAGTCAAACTTAAAGATTTTTGGTCAACATCAACATTTTGAGGTTATATCCATCATTTAATAAAGGGTTGCCCATTATTCCCCAAGGAATGCTCCTAATTCATCAAAACACAAAAGTTGCTAAATTAGGGTTTCTCAAGAAAAGTCAACCAAACTTTGACCAAGCATAACTTTCTCATACTTTATCAGAAATTTCTCATCCATGGCTCATTTTGAAGATAATTCAATTCCATACAACTTATCTTCAGCCCTGAAGTTCAAAAAATGCACTCATGGAAAGATATAAATTCGGACATTATAGGTCATTCCAAAAAGTCAACAAAAACACCTTTTGGGTCAAAGCTTCTCACATGAACATGGAAGAACCAATTGAGATGAAACCAAAAGGGTTGTTTAGGGGACATCCTAAGCTTTCTAAAAAGTCAAAGAACATCCCCTTAGGATCAAAGTTGAAGGATATATGCATTGTCAAAGTTGGCCATTTTTGGAAAATTGTTAAAAGTCAACAATGACCAAATATGCATTTTTTTGTCAAATGGGCCTAACTTTTTTTTCTTGCATATTACTTCTAGCAATGTCCACAACCCAAACACTCTCTCATATATTATTGACTTTATTTATTTAATTTTGTTTTGATTTTATTCATTTAAAAGTCAAATTAAATTAAATAAATGATATAAAATATGGAAGATTTGTTTTTTATCTGATCTTGAATGGAATTACACTGCAAATATGCTGTCAAACCAAATTAAATTGTGCCAAGGGTGATTGGGATGAAAATGGTATAATTTGGATTGATATAGAAAGAAATAATGCAAGGATGGAATCAAATCAAATCTTGATAATTGGCAAAGATATGCATGTTTTTTGTTAACCTAATTCAGTCTCATACATATACACAACAAATCCAAGGCACAAGGAGGAGGGTGGATCGTGTGAAACAGCAAGAAGAAGTTGCCTTTTTTTGTCAAAAATCTCAGATCGAATTCCATACTATAGCCATCCTCAAGGAGATTTAAGGGTTGCAACACGTTCCTGGAAATTTCCTGAAGCTAACAACACCTTTTGCACGCACCAAAACACCTTGATTCGTAAAATCTGCAACTTTGTTATCCAACTATTTTTGATTTTTGATTACATGCATACATGCTTTTTTGATGAAATTTAATCATATATTCTTGTTTATTACAAAGTCTCGATGCTTGCTGAATCGTTTAATTGAGTTTTAAGTGCAGGAATCATGGTTTTCCATTCTTAGGGTTTCTGAGCTCATTTTAGGGCTTCCTTCTTCAGGAAATATTATGGCTAGGCGTGGATACCATGATGTTCAGAGCTTCAAGCCCAGTTGATTCATGGTCTTCATTATAATTTATATTGCTTGTGCTAGATTTTTGAATAACGCAGGGTTGTAGTTACAGGCATGGAACCATAGGTAAAAGTCTAAACCTAAAACGACGGTGCTGAGGAAGAAGAAGGCTAGGTGGCAAGCTCCCATTGGGCCATTTGAATATTGGCGCGTTTGTTGGACATCACGTGATTGTTTTTCTTATATTATTTTTATTTTATTATATTAACAATTGAACAGTCGGCGCAGATGGTTAAGGACGGAGGGTTTGAAGCAAATGTCCTGGGTTCAATCTCAGGCATGTTGCTTTTCCATTTTTCCTGAATATACTTTCCAGATCCAGCGTGCCTCACTATCTAGTTTCCACATGTGGCCCAAATGCAAAACCGTCAGATCCATCTCCAGCCAAATGCAAGGTCTCACGCAGGCAAAGTCCATGGTACACCCTCAGAAGGAAACCTCACTGGATCTCACACTGGACAACTGGGCCACCAGCTTTGGGCCTAACACAAAATTGGCAACATACCGCCAAATTGCTCATCAACCAGGCCCAATTTCAATTCTCTTTTAATTTCTTTTATTTCTTCATTTGTTTTAATTATTTTACAAAATCATTTGTTTTAATTATTTTACAAAAAAATCATTGTTTTTTAATTAAATCAAAAAATCAAAAAATTACAAAAAATATTAGGTTTAATTTTTTCATAAAAATATTTATTTGCATTAATTAATTAGTTTAATTAGGTTAACTTAAATCTTTTTTTTGTAATTAAAATTTAATAGAAATTAGGTTAACTTAATTTTTTTTCCATAATTAGAATTTAATAGAAATAAGGTTAATTTGCAAAGTTAATTATTTTTCATAAAAATTTAAAAAAAAAAATTTTATTCGCAAATTAATTTTTTTCTAAACTTGACATTAATTCCCCGTATCTAAATTTGTCGCGCGCGTCTTTGTTTCTATTATTTGATTAATTATTGTAACTGCTCCAAGTTTGTAATAGTTAATTAGGTTTACTATTTCACATTTATCATTTTGCCCCAGTTTTTGATTATGTAATCCCCTCCCAAAAGCCTTGTAATAACTAGGGTTTTAATTTCTCGCACTTTACTTTCCGCAATTATAAACTGCCTAGATGTATAGATAATAGGATTCAATGGCAAGATAAATCAATTTAAAAACAGTAGAAAACCCTAAATGCGCAAGATAAATGAAACTGAACCTCACTTGGTTGCCTCAGAAAATAATGGTTGTGTCCCTCGAACATAGGGATACCTTAGCAATGACCCGTAATTCAAAGTCGTCATAAGATCATAGTCCCTACTTGTCCCTCGAGATGCCTACGAGAAATGATCTTATGACGATAGTCCCTTTGAAATGCTAAGGTATCCTTACGTGTTGCCTTCAGTGACCATTTTGTCCCTTTCGAATGTTCCATAAAATTCCAACGACAGAGCTACCTACTCCTTAATAGTAGGATGGCGATGTCTAAAGGAAACAAAAACAAACAAACTTTTTTCGAGTAGGTAGAAAACTCTTAAGTACTTGCTCAAAACAAAAACTCTTTCACACCAAACACTTTTCAAAATAGTTTTCGAAACAACTTCGTCACACTCTTGAGGGCAGATACAAGGGTTATCACAAAGTAAATAAAACTTTTCAAAACAAGCACACACAAGAAATTTTAAAAATGAGCAAGTACCTAAGAGCCCGTGGGTAACCACAGATAGAAAGGGTGCTAACACCTTCCCTTTCTATAATCTACCCCCCGTACTCATAAACATCTCGAAAAAGGTTTTTTCTGTTATTTTTCCTTTTCCTTTGTTGGATGAAATAAAAGTCGGTGGCGACTCTTGCTTACCGCGACATTTGCAAATACAAACGCAAAACCAGTATAACAGTCGGTTCTGCCACCGTATCACAGTGGGTTTTGAAAATTTTGAGAATTTTGGTAAGCTACTTTGAGGCAAAGATTCATGGTCCTTTGCTTCTGATCTCGTGTGTATATATAGAGGAAGGAGTCGGATGAACAAATATGGCAAGGAGACAAAGCAATCATGACCATGAGACAAGAAACCAACACATTTAAAAACTTCCATTTTTGAGAAATCCTTGCCATTTTGAAGCTCACACGGTTTTGGCATGGTTGTAATGAGTTGTCTTGGGCCAGAATTGATCTAAGAAATCAAGCGCAATGCCTTATAACATTGCCTCATATTTTATTTGTTTTAATTTTCATTTAAATGAATAAAAATTCAAATAAAGGAAATAAAAATCATGAAAAATATGTGCATGGACTTAGAGGTCTTATAATACATTGTGAACATGTTTTAACATCAAAAGTTAGGCCCACTAGTTCAAAATTTCAAGTTTGCTCACTTTACACTTCATGCATTTCCTCAAAATTTCCCAACTTGCACTAGTCATAACTCTCTCGATTTTCATCTTTTGAACGTTATCTTTGAATTTTTGGAAATCTCAAGATGTCCTCTACAATATCTCTTTGGATCATTTTTGCATTTGGAGACTTTATCTTGGTGTAAATTGCCTTGACAAAAAGTGTCTTTTTGTCAATTTTTGAAATGACCTATAATGTATGGGCTCATATCTCTCAAATGAAGCACTTTTTGGACTTGAACATACTAATACAAAGTTGTATAGAATTTAACTTCCTTCCAAATTGGATTTGGTTGGGGAAAATTTGATGAAGCACGTGAAAGTTATGCTTGGTCAAAGTTCAGTTGGCTTCTCCTAAGGAAACCCAAATTTGGCAACTTTTGACTTTTGATGACTTAAGGGCTTTCCTTGAAGAATCATGATCAACCCTTGATCAAATGATGAAAATCACTTCAAAATATTGATGTTGACCAAAAATCTTGAAGTTTGACTGTATGCTGACCATAGTTGACTTTTTACCCAATACAGTTTATTTTCAATCATCTGAGCCATTGACTAAGTAAACTTGTGATCCAAGACTTGAAAATTGACATGGAAATTGTTGAAGACCTATGGAGAACCATGGAAACCACTTGAGACCTTTAAAACCCACACTTCCTTGAAAAACACAAAACCCTAGTTGTGGACCCATTGCTTTGGAGGAGCATTTGTCTGATCAATTCTTGAGCCACCTTGAGCATTTGAGAACCCTTGAAGAATGTTTGGAATAAAATGGGAGGGAAAATTTTGGGGTACAACAGATGGCATAATTGATTGGTTGTTTTGGATTTTCTTAAAAGTTCCATAACTTGAGTTTTAGAATTCAGTTTGAGGTGACATTTGAAGCATTTGATAGAGGAAGCCATGAACCTTAGTTTGATGGAACAAAATGAGAAATAAGGAGTATATTCCCAATACCTAAGTTAGAGTAAAGTTAGGTTCCATGTGTCGGATTATTGTGATGCTTTATTTATGATGATGTTTTGATGATATTTTTTTTACATGATGATGTTACGATGATGTGTGGTTTATTATTATGATATGAAGATGCTGTGATGAAATTATGAATGATGATGTGTTTTGACTATCCATGGTCGTATTTATTATGCGTTGCGCATCATGTATTCATGGAATAGTTTAGGACTTCATTCAAGTGATGGTGATTAGGACTCTAGTCCAGTGATGATGGTAGGATAATAGTCCAGTGAAGGCATCAATTCTACAGTGTGGATTGAGTGCAAAATTGTAAAGTACTCTAGTTCCAAGTGGGAAACGATCCTATTGTTAGGGATCTTTGGATATGATAATGACTGAGTCATCAACGATGTTTTGGTACCACATGCGCGAGTCTATGAAATTGCATTACATTCTATGTGACATTGCATAATCATTTGATTTGATGATACTTGGTGATAATTAGCGTGTAAGGATATGTTGTTGTGCTTTGATGAAGTTGTGAAGGTGTGAGTATAGCATGAGGTTCTGATGATGTGTGGTGCCTTTACTATGTGCATATCTACTATGTTTATTTATTATGTCTTTTATAATGATTATGATTTGCTCACCCTTTCTGCTTGGAAATGTTGCCTTTATCCATGGGTAACTTGCAAGTGATCAAGATTAGCCCGACAAAGCATTAGAGGATAGCTTCAGAGTATGTTTATTTGCTTTCCATTGAGTAGAGTGAGTCTTACTCTGATATGTAACATCATGGAGGGATCGTTTGAATTATGAACTATGTTCTTTGTTTTGTTTCTAAGATGTTGGGTTACCTTTCATGCTACCTAAGTTATTTTGAAATTCTATTTATGAACCATGAAGTATGATAAAATTTTATGAAGTATTTATAATAAGATGTTTTGAACTATGAATTTCGCTGCGAGAAGTACAAATATTTCTATTAATTATTATCCATGAAGGATTTTGTCTTAAATAATTTTAGAACCCGTGTTAAGGAGCAGGACTATGTTTCGTATGACGTTTACATGAAGATGTGACACACTTTTGTGGTTTTAATTAGTTTTATTTTTGTAAAAATACATGCAAAATATATGTGGGTTTATAAAGGTGTTACAAATATGGATGATTATTTTGGATTATCATTATTTATGGATTATCACTCGATATGGTATGGTTGTCAGAGGTATAATACCCTGATGGGGGATATAGTAAGGAGTATTAGGAGTATGTATAACACCCCAATTCTACCTGACAATTATTATAAAATCAGAATTATAAAAATTCAACAACTAAATCAGGATGCTACAATCTCAACTTAAAACAACGACATTCATTACAGATACGTAACACATTAAACATGGATAAATCAACAACAACATATATTAATCTTTTAAAAACTAACAACTTTCATAACCACGCAGCGGAATCATAATATTCAACATATAAGAATGTGACATCTTTATCCAACTGAAACAACTTCAAATAACAAGCATTCAACGAAAAACAACTTAAAGTTCAGCAACCGAAATAATAACAACAATAAAGCCACAAGCGTTCATCCCCCCGAGTGTTACGTATCAGAGCAATGACACTGACTCAAACTACTGAAGGTAAACCGTCTTCACTCTGGATTACCTACACGTTACCAACATATGGGTAACATTCAAACAAAATGGTTGAGATATCAAAGATTATAATCGGATGTATGATAAACAATACATTAGAATTAGTTCATACAGATCACCATTTCACAACATTTTTAACAACACTTAACATAATTAATTCAACCACACAATGACTCAGAATGCAACACATAATGAAACTTGTCTTTATGCAAATTCATGTGGTACCAATGGAGAAAAACTCCCAACTTAAATCTGCCAATAAATAGAGACATCAACAAGGCATAAGCCTTCAACTTTATATTTTGCAAATCCAGGCCAACTTAACGAGCATCAGCTCCAACTTGATATGCTATGTACGCGACCACTTTATGAAACACAACAAAAACAACAGTAACATATAACATCTTTGGCATAAGCCTACAACTAAATAATTGCCAATCGATAGAGGCAGCACAACAAAGTTCATCACCTGCAACTTCAAAAATTAATAACAACAACACAACAACTTACACATGCCAATACTATTATTAACACGGTCCTACTAAAATATTTCTACTAAATTATTCTGCTGATAAGCCTTATTAATAGTTTTCCTCTAAATTAATGAAGCTATTATTTTCTTGCTACCTAAATTATCTCTACTGCTACTATATTTTAGTTACTAATGTTTCTATTATTTACTACTAGATTCGCAACTAAAACCATACTACTTACTCACTCCATAACTTAAAAGTTTTCCTTGCTAAATATTTACTACTATTACTTTATAGATTACTGCTACCATGATTTATTATTATGTTGTCTGCTATTAATAACTTTCTGGTAACATTTACTAACTCTGCTACTTATTAACCTTACCTGCTATATTTATGCTATTTTACAAATTGTTCACTTCTGTTACTAATAAATAGCCTCTGGTATTATTCATTCTTTTCTGACTCAGCTGCATCCATTTTTGTAACTAAATACTAAAGTAACAGACACACAAGAAAGACACAGGAAACAATTAAAAAGGAGATAATGGCTTATGTTTTATGTCCCTCAACGTGCCTAGTTGTGCCCCTCGACATGCATGGACGTTCCCCTCAGCATGGAACATGGTGCCAGTCGGCACCCTTCACCCATATACGTGTGCCGTTCGGCACACAACCCATCTTCCTCCCGGTCATTTTGCAATTTCGTCTAGATTTTTCCTACCAATGATCTCAGACAACACTACACGTATTCACAGCAACATAACAACTATACCCACATCAATATAGGATAATATTCAACACTCGATTCATCGATTGAATCACTATAACATTAGTAAAAATACAATAGTGTAGCGGTAGAAATGTTTAAGACTAAGCCATTGGATTGACTAGACTTACACAGATCAAAATAAAAATCTCTACCGCGCTTTATTGTTTCCAAAGGAATGGGAAAAGAACGGGTAACCCAAAAGAGGGGGAAAGATTCAAGGTAAGGGGGTTGGTTATGTAAAAGGAAGGTATTAGCACCCTAAACATTACGGTACTCCATAGGAACCTCTTTGAAAAAATCTCTATATTTTGGCTATAAAATTTTGTATAAAAAATAGATGGTGGAGGTGAGAAAAGAAATATATTTGTTATGATTTTTGCACCCGCCGTAGTCGCGAACCTTTAGTGCCTACGTACCACCTTTCATGCAATAGGGGATCAGAGTACACATAGTTCATCTTTTAAAAAATTTAAAACACAAGTGTGTTGGTTAATTTTATGATTTAAGACATCATCGTCATTATCCGTGTGGAAAACATACTTATTACCCACAATCATGAGAAAGGAGAATTTGCATCATCTCAAAGTGGAGAATATGGCTTGGATTTTAAAATCAACAATGCCTCACTCAACACCCAAGTGGAAAATATCTCACTTCACTACATATTATAGAAGTATAGTTGTTTGCATCACTACAAGAATTGACAAGAGTCCAATCTTTTGAGAAAAGTTTTAAAGATAAAAAGCCAAAGTGGCAAAATGGTTTGAAATGAGATTGATTGACTTTTAGTCTTCTCAAAAAAAATGTCAAGGTATTATTAAGTTGATTGAATTTTATTTATGAAAAGGTTTTGAAAATGCATGGACCTAGGTCCAAGTTTATTATGAAAGTGATTCAAGTTTAAAAACAAGAAGAGTTTTCAAAAGGAGGGAGGAGATTTTTGAAATTAAAGAAGATGGGAGGAGATGAGGAGACTATCCTAAAGTATAAGGTAAAAGCTAGGGATAAGAACCATCTAACCAACAAGAAGTCAATACTTATCATTATGAGTCAAGATAGAATTCTCATTCTTTGGATTGAAACCAAGCAAGCAAAGATACTAGACCTCTTGAGAGAACTAAACTTAAAGTGTATTAAGTCTTCACAAAAATTGGGTAGAGTAACGGTTGTATACGGGTGGATTCCATATTTCAAACAAAGTATGTAATCACAATAACCTGCACAAAACAAACAAACAACCCAATGTCTTGAGGTAAACCTCAAGAACTCCAGACAAAATACCAATTAAGGTCACAAGGTCTCTAACATAGGCCAAGGTGTTTATTCCTAAGTCCAAGAAGTCCAATACTCCATCATGCCAAGGATAGTAACCAAATAATCCAAGTATCATTAAAGTTTTTTATGGTTTATGTTGATTATTAAGTATCTTCAAAAAGAAAATAAAAGCTCAAGTGAGCAAAGATGAAAATAGCATGAAATGTAAATGCTAAAGTAAATAGTATAAAAAGCATAAAAATAAAAGCTTAAAGTAAAGTCAATTGTTAATAATTAGTGGCTAGTTGTATGACCATATTGAAACTTTCATTTGGAACTCATTAGAGGATTGGTAGAACCAAAGCCTCTCAACAATAAGTTGCATTTTCTTTTTGTCAAGTATATCATCCATTTTAGAATTCTCAAGGCAACATTTAATGATCAACGATGTTTAAGTGATCCGCGTTCACCAAAATTTATGAAGATCTATTAGGGGATTAGTAGAACCAAAGCCTCCACACAATGAATCTCAAGGTTATTGGATCAAAGGGATCAAATTAACATACTTGGGCTTGCAAATATAGGTTTGGGCCACGAATGATCATTTATTCGAATCGGGACAAAATTTAGCGCTATGTTAAGCAATCGTAAGTGGACTTATGTAGAAGTCACACCTATTTTGAGGCCGATCAATAGAAATCTATGTATTTCATGTTTATATAAATAATATAGAGATCATTATCTCATAACATGTAATACAATAAGAAAAGGGAAAAAGATGAAGAGGGAAGGGATTAGAGTTTCAAATATCATCAACATCATTCGTCCATTTCAATGGATTTGGTTTATCAACTTATCAACACCCAAGACCCAATGAGGTTGAAGAATTTGTCTCAAGATATGCTCCAAGTCAGTACCACATGTTATTTCAAGAATCAAACAAGAATCATGTACAAAAGTTTTCAATTTACAAACATTGTCCAAAGGGAAAACCCTAAATGCAATCTTAAGTCAAAAATAGTTTTAAAATATGAAAATGACTTGAAAAATTATGAAATTAAAATCATAATTTCCTAAAGTCCTATAAAAGCCATAAATAAAATTTGGAGTCCCTGGATTGAGGTGGAAATTCGCTTTAGAAATGAAAACTTGGAAACTAGCAAGTTTAAGCCTTAAACTAGATGGTTTTGGAAAATAATTTGTGAAAAATATGAAATCACATTGTAAAATTCCATAAAACTTATTTTTATGGCTTTAACATGTTCAAGCACTAAAAAAAATTTCATCTCTAATTTTATAGGTATAGGAAGTTAGAAATTCAAATCCATTCATGTGCATGACCAAGCAAAAACCCTAAAAAGAGAAAATAGGTTCAAAAATTAATCAATTAGCTCCAAAGGTCAAATAAATTTGATTTAGAATAACCTAAATGTTAAGAAAACTTTTAAGGAACAGAAATCAAAATTTTCTTGAATTTATCTCAAAAGGAAAAAAGAAATAGAAATTATTTAAACAAATCATTAAAAAAAACAAGGAAAGGATGAATATGTTCAATTAAATGATTTAAATTGTAATCCAAATTTTTTATAAAATAAAACAAAAATATTTTCATGTAATAATCTCAGAGAGGAGTCCAAAAATATTTTTTATGAATTTTTAGATTTAATAAAAATAGGAAAATAAAATTCTAGATTTAAAAGAAATATTAAAACCCTAATTATTTACATGATTTCAATTAATCAATAAAAATGATTTAAAAAAAAGGAAATAAAAATAAAAATATGAAAATATACTGAAAAAGGAGTTTAAAATATTTTTTTGATAATTTTTGAAATGAAGAAAATATTAAAATGAAATTTAAGAAAACAAAAGAAAAATTAATATATGAAGCTTTTTACACCTGTTATTCTCAATATGTGTTGTAAAAGAAAATAAAGCCATGTTCAATCAAAACACGCCACACAGTCATCCCTACCAAACAACCATATTCTTTCTATATTTCAGTTTTGAAACAATAATTTCAGGCCACAATATCTCGCGCATTTCTTGATGAAATTCAAAGATGTAAACAACAACATTCGAGATCAAAGTGTGTTGAACACAATAGTATCAAAAAGTTTATGAAATGATGCCTTGATGATGGAGAAAATAGCGCACGAAAGTGATTGCATGAACACGGTTTTGATTTATACATTTCATCAAATAGATTTATGATTTGATTTTCTCCCTCAATTCTCCATCAAATCACTCGATCCAAAGACCAAAATTGGTCACAAAAATGCCATGAACATGAATATTCCATTGGATCTTTCAACAAACTCATGGATTAAATAAAAAATGCAAGGCTTCAATTAAGGAAAAAAAGATGGAGCATCTACCTTGAAATGAAATTGATGGTGCTTGGGCTCAAATAAAGAGCAATAAACTTGAGAGAAGCTTGAATGTTCAGAGATGATGAGTAGAGAGAGATGCGAAGAAGCTTGCTTGGATATGGAGGAAATTTTTCTTTGACAATGGTGGAAGTGAAGCTTGAAACTTAAAGAGAGAGAAGATAGCTTTGTGTGAGATAGAGAGAGAGAGAGAGAGCTTCTGACTTGTGATTCTCTAGCCCCTTTGATTGAAAAAAGCACTTGCTTTATATAGAGTGAAGAATTGGAGAGTGGGAGAAATAAATAAATGAGAAGGTTTGGGGTGCTGCGTTTTATGTTGTTTGGGGACATGAGATGGAATTTGGAGCTTTGGTTGGCACGAAAATTTCATGCATGTCCATGCAAATTCTTACCATTTCCAGACCATGCATTTACCTCTTTATATCTCCCTGTATGGTGCATGAAATGTCACAAAGTTTGAATCAAAAATAGAGAGGACATTTCATACTCCAACTTTGATGTTCAAATTTTTTTAAATGAACCTTGGATCAATGAGATATTTGGCTATTAATGCATGCTTACAAACTGTTTGATGGAATTCCAGGCATGAATAGGCATTCTGCGCGCGTGTGAGGCATGGCTGGGCAAAACATTTCAGCTTGTATGATGCCATCTTCCTTCAATTATATCTCAAAATTTATGAAGAATTTGGAGAAACTTCCTGAAGCAACATTGTTCCTCACATTTAGGGCTTCAAATTTGATGTTGGACATTTTTCAAAATAATGAATATTTCACATAGAAAAGTATTGATGAATGTGCGCCCACAACATGTTTGATGAAATGTCTGCCTAGCGCACACATGGATTGCCTTGTGCTGGGCAAAAATTTAGTTTTCAACTCAAAATCCTAATCAACATATCTTTCTCTACACTTAACAATTTGAGATGATTCTTGATTGAAAAGTTAAGAGAAAGCTTCAATCTACAACTTTCATGTTGCCAACTTTTTGATTTGAGTCCAAATGGTCATTCAAAAATGGACATGGAGAAGTCAAATTTTTGCATTTTAAACCAAAATTTCACTAAGTGTCAAAAATCTTCCAAGCTTTATAACTTTTTTTCCTTTCATTTTGTGGACTTATGGCCACTCCTACAAAGTTGGAGAATTTTTCATCCTATTTCTAGGCATATAAAGTTTGCACATTTTCAATAAAAATTGAGAAAGTTGTAGCAAGTAAAAATTCAGCCCTATGGATACAGAAAATTTTCAAAACATCAAATAACTTCCTTGACAAGTTAACTCCAATTCACTCTTCCTCTTGATAAATTTTCACCATTGAACATGAAATATTAGAATATGGATGTTGAGTTAATGTTTGACCAAAAGTCCACTTGGTCAATAACTGATTTTGACTGTCTTCTGACAAAATGACCATTTTACCCCTTTTCATCAATTAAACCCCTTCAAGCCAAAGTTGATGATCAAACTTACAATGATAGATGCTCATGACTATGTAGAGAAGTATGGGATCAAGAATTTCCCAAAAATACAGAGATCTCCTGATTAAACTCCAAACCCTAATTTTGATCCTTTGCGCTAGGAGATGGTGAGATGAAGGCAATTGTGCCATGACCTACAATATAACATTCCAAAGGACAAAATGCCCACATTTTGAAGTTAGTTAAAAGAATACATATACAAAGTACACAATTCAAGGCTCTTCAAGGTGCTTGGTGATTTCATAGGCAAACCCTAAGACATGATGCAGTAGGAGAAAAAACCCAAACCCTAATTTGTGATTTGATTGCATTGTGATGGTATGAGATGATAGAGGAATATTAGGGGTAAAAATTAGGGTACAACAACTGCCCTTATTTAAGTTTATTCTATCCGGAGATGCAGCGGTTAAAAATATTCGTGTCGACGTGATCAAAGATACTTAAATATAAAACAAACCCTATTTTTGGCCCTAAGATGCCATGCAATGCTTATGAGTATGAATGCATATGAACAACTTTAAAGGGATCCAAAACACCATTGGGGATGTGGCGAAGGAAATAAGGATAAAAAAGAAACCCAACCAGTAAAATAAATCACTGGTGAACAAAAGACCCAACTCTTATTAGAGTAACATCCAAAGAAGAGATAAAGTAGCATCAACTCAGCTAAAGAGGAGATAGTACAGGATAAAAGTGATTGACCACCAACTTTGAACTACCAAACTAAATAGTCAGAGGTAGAAGATCAAAAAGATAATGACTCATAGATGATGGTAAAAGATCAAAGGATACACCAACTTTTACAGAAGGCGAAACTACCGACGTTTATTGATAGTAGAAAGAGAAAAGAATATCAACACCGATGTTCACTGACGATGAACTACAAACTTTCACTGAAGGTAGAGAGAAACGAAATATCATAGCATCGACATTCACTGACGGTGAACTACCAACATTCACTGAAGGTAGAAAAAATAAAACAATCACCAACGTTCACTGATGGTGAACTACCAACTTTCACTGAAGGTAGAGAGAAAAGAAATATAATAGCACCAACGTTCAATGACGATGAACTACCAACATTCACTGAAGGTAGCAAAAAGATAACAATCACCAATGTTCACTGATGGTGAACTACCAACTTTCACTGAAGGTAGACAGAAAAGAAATATCATAGCACCGACGTTCACTGACGGTGAACTACCAATGTTCACTGAAGGTAGCAAAAAGATAACAATCACCAACATTCATTGATGGTGAACTACCAACTTTCACTGAAGGTAGAGAGAAAAGAAATATCATAGCACTGACGTTCACTGACGGTGAACTACCAACATTCACTGAAGGTAGCAAAAAGATAACAATCACCAATGTTCACTGATGGTGAACTACCAACTTTCACTGAAGGTAAAGAGAAAAGAAATATCATAGCACCTACGTTCACTGACAGTGAACTACCAACGTTCACTGAAGGTAGCAAAAAGATAATAATCACCAATGTTCACAGATAGTGAACTACCAACTTCCAATGAAGGTAGTAAGAGAAAATATCATTGATGTTCACTGATGATGAACTACCAACTTTCACTGAAGGTAGAGAGAAACAAAATATCATAGCACTGATGTTCACTGATGGTGAACTACCAACATTCACTGAAGGTAGAAAAAAGATAACAATCACCAACGTTCACTGATGGTGAACTACCAACTTTCACTGAAGGTAGAGAGAAAAGAAATATAGAATCGACATTCACTGACGGTGAACTACCAACATCCACTGAAGGTATAAAAAAGATATACTGAAAATAACAAGTTTCCCAAAATCATGGTGTTTCACCTAGAACGGGTCTTAACTTCTTCTTTAACCAAGGCATTCCACCTGGAAAGGGTAGTATATAAGCTATCTCAAATAAAGAGACTACCACTTATAAAGATTTCACAACGAAATGTCTTTGTGATATTGAAAATCTTTCCATCCACTGGAGTAATTTGACAACAAACTGCAAACTATCCACTCATAGAGAAGATAGCAAAAAAAGTAACGTCAACTTTTACGGGGAAGTACAAGTTGCTCAAATAAAGAGACCGGCTACTTGCTGTTGTGAAGGATTATAAAAATGACTTCCTGGGGAAAGCAATATGACTTCCTGGGGAAAGAATCATGACTTCCTGGGGAAATGCCAATATATTCCTGCTGAGGAGATAAAGTATTCTCGTGCAAAATAAATGTACATTCTCAAACCAAGGCTCGAAGGTTGCAGAAATACGAAGTAATAATATTGTTGGGAAACAAAGATTCAAACCAGAAATAAACTGGAGTAAAACAGTCAACCAAAATACATCCTTTGAGAAATAAACTCAAGAGGGAAATCCAAATCATCCAGACAAAGAGTTGTACAAGAAGCCTAAAGCAAAAATCTTCCACGAGGGACAACTCAGTGGAGAAATTGAAATAATATACACTCTCTACTTAAGGTTGACACTCTATTGGAGAGAGGACAAAATGACTCTGCAAAACAGGGTAATACATCAACAAAATATTAATGAATGCGAATGAGAAATGATTTGTTAAATTCAACTATGTATGTTGTATGTATGAATGTATGAGTGTTATTATGTATACGCTGACAAAACAAACATATAACACTGGGGATAACCAGACAAAACCAACTCGGGTAACATCAATACTCGGCTAAATCACATTCAAGATGAAAATTCCATAAAAAGTTAGCACCAAATGAGGAACAAAATCCTATTGCATGGCTTAACTTCACTGGGAAAGAACAAAATCTGGAAATAACCAAATTATAGCAACAAATCAGTATAAATACAAGGATATAACATCCTCCTCCAGGCTTCACCGAGGAATAACACACAAACTTCAATGGGGAAAACACATGTTTCACGGCCCGTAATTCTATTGGGGATTGCAATACTGATTTCAAATAAGGCATATGAAAACCATATCGTCAAAACATCAACTGAGGATCTCGTGCTGACTTCATTGGGGAAATACTATATAGACTTCACTAGAGGAGAAAGTGCCTCATCATCAAGATATCAATTGGAGACATCATGTTGACTTCATTGGGGAGGACAACACCATATCAGAGAGGAAACCAAGATACGTTCTTCAATATTGAGAGTAATTATTGCACCAACTTCTCTGGGGAAAAAGTATAAAACCTCATGGGGATAACAACTTGGGGAGTTAAGAAGTCAAACATTACAACAAGAAATCAAACTTATGGGGATTTTAAATCAAGCCCAGCACTTGGCGGGTGAAAACCCAAAAAAATGACAAATGTCTCAACACTTCTTAAATGAAACATTACCCTTGCCTGACTATCGGGCAATCAAACAAAATGCAAGTACTTCCGAAAGGGAGATGCTTCGCAAATGAGACCAACTAAGAATGCACGGGGAGAAAAGACTTTTATCAAATAAGTGAAGCCTTCACTAGGGAATCTTGGATCGAGTCTTCATATAATGCAAACTTATTCAAATAATAATGCCCGGGATAGCCTTCCTGGGGAATAAATACCAACAATAATGCCAACACTGCCAAACAGAATGACGTTTTGCAAATAGTTCAATCTCAGCACACAAAGGGAGAAGGTACTTTTAACATATGAGTGAAGACCACACTGGGGAATCCGGGATAGAGGCCTCAGACCATGCAAACCCAAAATAAAGAATGAACCAAGACTTGACTAGGGACAATGGGATTACAAACCCAATACCACACCTTACGCCAATTGGTATCGTCTTCAATATACAAAAATCATGTGCATACCAGCGAAAACGACCTGAGAAAACCTTCCTGGGGGGAAACAAAACTTCCCAAAATTACTGGTGTTCGTCCATTCCTGGGATCACGACTTTTGCTTTCCTCTTGAATCACAAAATCTAAAGTAAAAGTAATTTGTAAATTATTTTCGAAAAATAATTTTGTTATTTAATCTTTTTGCTTTGAAAATTATTATCAAGTCTTTTTAAGCTGAATAAAATAAGAATTACAAAGAATTGGGTAAAAGCTCAAATTTTATTGATAGAATGGTAGTCTACGAATGGCAAGACTCCACGGATGATTAAAAAATTCGGAAAATGGTAATATATAATGGAAGATACATTGAGATACAATGACCATTATTCCCTCTAACAACTTTGAAATTCTGAGTAGCAGCTTCCGTTGAAGTATGATGAGGATCCAAGAAGATTGTTGATTCAATGATCAAGTCTTGTCTGATGTAGTTATTTGCCAAGAAAGTCCCCAACTTTTGCCTAAGCTGCCCTTGCGGGTTTTCAACTTAGTGGTAAATTTTATTTTGTTTATGTATCTAATTTTTGCCTAGACCGCCCTTTCGGGTTTTTGGCCTACCGAGACATTCCTTTTTTCCTAAGCCCCCCTTTCGGGTTTTCAACTTAGCGAGTTGTTCTTTTATTTCTTTAGGCAAACTATTTCTTCATTGCATCAGCATTCATGGGACGTGGGAACTCTTCGCCATCCATAGTTTCAAGAATTAATGCACCGCCAGAGAAGGCTTTCTTGACAACATATGGGTCTTCAAAATTGAGAGTCCACTTGCCCCTAAAATCAGTGTTAAAAGACATGATCTTCCTGAGCACGAGCTCGCCTTCTCTGAATTCATGAGGTTTGACCTTCTTATCGAAATCTTTCTTCATTATCTTCTGATATAACTGCCCGTGACACAAAGCCATCACTCTTTTCTCTTCGATCAAATTCAATTGGTCAAACCTGTTCTGGACCCATTCAGCCTCTGACAACTTGGTTTCCATTATCACACGCAAAGAGGGAATCTCAACCTCGATTGGGAGCACTACTTCCATTCCTTACACAAGGGAGAACGAGGTTGCTCCTGTTGAAGTGTGGACATATGTCTGATATCCATGTAAAGTAAAAGGGAGCATTTCATGCAAATCTTTATAAGTAACAACCATCTTCTGGATGATCTTCTTCATATTCTTATTAGCAGCTTCAACAACCCCATTCATCTTCGGCTTGTACGGAGAAGAATTGTGATGGACAATCTTGAATTCTTCATAAAGTTTTGTCATCATCATCTTGTTGTTCAGATTCGAGCCATTGTCGGTTACAATTCTGCTCGGCACACCATAACGACATATGAGATTATTCTTAATGAAGCGCACTACCACCTGCTTAGTAACATTAGCATATGAAGCAGCTTCCACCAATTTGGTGAAATAATCAATTTCTACCAAGATGAAATGGTGTCCATTCGAAGCTTTGGGTTCTATCATTTCAATCATGTCAATACCCCACATAGAGAAAGGCCACGGAGAATAAATAACATTGAGAAGTGTCAGAGGCACATGAATTTTGTCCGCACAAATCTGGCATTTATGGCACTTCTTTGCAAATCTGTAACAGTCAGATTCCATTGTCAGCCAATAGTAACCTGCCCTTAGCATCTTTTTATCAATCGAATGTCCATTGGCATGAGTGCCAAATGAGCCTTCATGAGTCTCATGCATCAACATGTCTGCTTCGTGTCTATCCACACATATGAGCAAGATCATGTCATAATTTCTCTTGTACAACACATTTTTACTGAGGAAAGAAGCTGCCAACCAATCTTCTTAATGTCTTTCTATCTTTATTCGATGCACCAATCAGGTATTCCTGAGACTGGAGAAAATGGTTGATATCATAATACCAAGGTTTCTCATCTTCTACCTCTTCTGTTGTAAACACATGAGCGGGCATATCCAGTCGCCGAACTATTACTCGGGGTATATCATTCCAAGTATTCACTTGATACATAGAAGAAAGAGTTTCTAGAGCATCCACCATTTGATTTTCGTCTCTGGGGATGTGACGAAATTCAACTTTATTAAAGAAGGGTAACAATCTTCTAGCATAATATTTGTAAGGGATCAGGTCGGGGTGATGAGCTTCCCACTCTCCTTTGATCTTATTTATTACCAAAGCTGAATCACCATACACATCTAGAATTTTAATTCTGAGATCAATAGCTTCCTCGAGACCCATGATGTAAGCCTCATATTCTGCCATATTATTAGTAAAATCAAATTTCAACCTTGGAGTAAAAGGAATGTGTGATCCATGTGGAGTGACAATCACAACACCAATTCCTTTACCATAAGCATTCACAGCTCCATCAAATATCATGCTCCAGCGAGATTCAGGATCAGGACCTTCCTCAAGAAATGGTTCATCACAATCTTTCACTTTCAGAAACATCACATCCTCATCGGGGAAATCATACTTCACAGACTGATAATCATCAAGTGGTTGGTGAGCAAGATAATCTGCCAACACGCTGCTTTTAATAACTTTTTGAGTGCAGTATTCAATGTCATATTTAGATAACAGCATCTGCCAGCGGGTAATTCTCCCAGTAAGAGCAGGCTTTTCAAAAATGTACTTGATTGGATCCATTTTGGAGATCAACCAAGTAGTGTATTCAATATATATTTCCGCAAACGCTTTGCTGCCCAGGCCTGAGCATAACATGTCTTTTCCAACATGGAATACCGTGACTCACAATCAGTAAACTTTTTACTGAGATAATAAATGGCGTACTCTTTCTTACCTGTTTCATCTTGTTGTCCCAGAATACAACCCATGGAATCATCTAACACTGTCAGATACATAACCAATGGTCTTCCTTCAACAAGAGGGAGCAAGATAAGAGGTGCAAGCATATATTCTTTAATACTTTCAAATGGCCTCTGGCAGTCATCTGTCCACACACATCCTTGATCTTTCTTTAACAACTTAAAGATCGGTTCACACGTTGCAGTTATGTGGGAAATGAATCTGGAAATATAATTCAAACTCCCGAGGAACCCTCTGACTTGCTTTTCAGTTCTCGGTGCTGGAATTTCTTGAATTTCTTTGACTTTATCAGGGTCAACTTTAATGCCTCTCTGGCTAACAATGAAACCTAACAATTTCCCTGACCGAACACCGAAGGTACATTTATTTGGATTCAAGCAGAGACGATACTTACTCAAACACTGAAACAATTTCAACAAATCTTCCACATGCCCTTCTTCAGTCTGGGATTTAGCAATCATATCATCAACATATACCTCAATTTCTTTGTGCATCCGATCATGGAATAGGGTTTTCATAGCCCTCTGGTACATTGCACCAGCGTTCTTCAACTTGAAGGGCATTACTCTGTAAAAAAATGTTCCCCAGGGTGTGATAAACATTGTTTTTTCCATGTCCTCAAGAGCCATCCTTATTTGATTATACCCGGAAAATCTGTCCATGAACGAGAAAATTTTGAATTTTTCTATGCTATCCACTAACATATCAATGTGAGGCAATGGAAAATCATCTTTTGGACTAGCTTTATTTAGATATTTGTAATATACGCACATGCGGACTTTTCCGTCTTTCTTCGGTACTGGGAAAATATTGGCAATCCACTGAGGGTACACTGATGTCACAAGAAAACCAGCATTAATCTGCTTTAGAACTTCTTCTTTGATCTTTACTGCCATATCTGGGTGAGTTCTTTGCAACTTCTGTTTGATTGGAGGGCACTTTGGCTTCAGCGGCAAATGGTGTTCTACAATATATATATCTAAACCAGGCATATCTTGGTAAGACCAAGCAAAAATATCAACATACTCTTTCAACATCTCAATCAACCTGCTCTTCACATCAGGATGCAGCAATGCTCCAATCTTGTCTTCCTTCAGATCTTCTTCTGAACCCAAATTGATTACTTCCAATGGCTTTTTATATGGCTGAATAGAATTCACCTCGCACTCAAGCAACTGTGAGACCTCTTCCAGAATCTCATCATAATATTCTTCTTCGGCCCCATACACAGGACATTCGAAGTTGAGAGAGCATGCATGGTCATTGTATTCAACGAGTTTTTTAATTAATCTGCACATATGATTTATGATTGCTTTTAGAAGATGACACATATAATAAGTGATCATGCAGATTGAATTTAAGTTATTATTTATTTTGAAAGGTTTTTTCTGATTACCATTTTCCAAGAAAAAAGAAAAAAAGAAAAACATAATTTGGGAAACAAAGACAACTTTTATTATTGATTTTTAAAAATCAAAGCAAACAGATAAGCCCATACAATACTTTCACCTTGGGCATAATGAAAGCTTTTCGAAAAGATTAACAAAAACAAGTTACTTTGAGACATGCATGCAAGAGGGAACATCAAAGGTGATCCAGTTCTGAACCCTAACTCCGTGCATCACATAATTTGGAATTTCTGGTTCTGCTTCATCTTCCACAATGGCATTAATCCCGGAAATAGTTGGATGAAGATAACCCCCGCTACGAAAGATGTCTTGATACTTGCCTACAACAGACTTCGGCTTCATTCTCTTAACTTTATCATTCTTCATAGAGAAACCCAAGCCAACTCTATTATTGTTTATAGTTGGATCAACAATCTGTCCCCATACTTCACTATGGACATTACGCACAATCTACTGAGCATCCTTAAACGAAGCCATAAAATTCTCATTTCCTCTTATATTATCAATGGATAAAGCTTGGAACTGGGTTCCAACAACAACTTCATCCGCCTCCACAATGATGAAATAGGACAAATGAGATATCAATAATGCCTGTTCTCCATTTATAATTACCACTTTTCCTTCACGCACAAACTTCAACTTCTAGTGTAAAGTCGAAGTGACAGCTCCTGCCTCATGTATCTACGGCCGTCTCAACAAACAGTTGTAAGCGGGTATAATATCCATGACCTGAAAAGTAATCTGAAACAAATGTGGGCCTATATGAATAGGAAAGTCCACTTCATCAATAAAATATTTCCTTGATCCATCAAACGCTTTCACAATAATGCCACTTGGGCGTATGGGAGTTCCTTGATATTTAAACTTCATAAGTGTGCTCCTTGGTATAACATTCAATGCAGATCCATTATCAATCCGCACATTGGATAATGAATCATTCTTGTAGTTCATAGAGATGTGGAGGGCCAGACTGTGATTCCTTCCTTCATCGGGCAGTTCATCGTTGCAGAAACTCATGTTATTACATCATGTAATGTTCCCTACCACACTGTTGAATTGGTCTACTGGCATATCACTTTCCATAAAAGTTTGGTCCAATACCCTCATCAAAGATTCTCTGTGAGCAGAGGAGTTCATCAGTAAAGCCAAGATAGATATTTTTGATGGAGTATGCAGTAGATGATCTACAATTCTGTAGTCGCTCAACTTGATTATCTTCAAAATATCATCCACCTCTTTTTCTTGCGTAGCTCCACTAAATTCACCTGCAGCCTTCTTGGGTTCATCAATTTCCACAACTTTCATTCTAGCATTAACATCTCCACGAACAACTGGAGCAAATACACGACCGCTGCGGGCCACTCTGCTAGTCTCAGCAATATTTCCAACATTAGGCATTGGCTGGATGGTAACTTCCACACCATCCTCTAAAATTTTAGCATTATATTTGTTGGGTACAACCTAGTCTGACTTGTAGGGGATAGGACCCGGTAAGCTAATCACCAATGGAATAATAACTGGCTTGCCATGATATTCAACTTTAAAAGGGGTGGGTGCACCAAAACAAGGCACAATAACATTTACTCCCTCTTAAACACATTCATTCATTGCAGAGTCATCTTTGGAAAACATATCTTCATCTGAGGAGAAGAACTCATCCACAGAGGCATACTCATCATCTGACTCTTCTTCGACCAAACAAACCTCAATCTCAGTAACCTCATGGTAATCATCCCTTTGGCCTATAACTTTGATAGTTCCATTATCCAATAACAACTGAATAACTTTCCTTAAAATTGAACATCCTCAGGAGTCCCGCAGTAAATTCGGAGAGATCCATACTGATGTTCTACCTGACCAGCCATGTGGAAGAAAGTAGCATGCAATTGTACAAGATCCTTATTCATATGTTCCACATCAAAGATTCTGAACTCTCCGGGACATTCAGAAACCATGTTTACTTCCTCTTCATAATCTTCCCTAGGCCTAATTATATGGATGAGGCCCTCATCCATCATCTCTTGTAAATAAGCCTTTATCTTGTCACAACCTTGTATATCCATACTGCAAATAGCACAACCAGCATGGTTATGGGTATAATAGCTAAATTCATAGAGGTATGCATGCAGTTTTACCAAATCTTCTCTAACCAATTTAATATCAAAATTCCAGAAGTCGCTTGGACAACCGGCCACCATGTTCACAACAATTGTTCCAACATCCTTGAAAGATAAGATATCAGACTTCACCAATTTTTGTACTTCAGTTTTCAAAGGATAGCAGTTATCAACATTGTGCCCTAGTGCTCCCTGATGAAAAGCACATGTTTGGTCTGCCTTGTAATACCAAGGCAATGGTGATGGTATAGCGGGAGGTGGTCTGGTCTAAACCAACTTCTTTTGAATTAACGCTGAGAGTAATTCTGTATAGTCATAGGGATAGGGTCATAACTCTCCCTTCTCTTCTTATACCCTTGATTCCCCTGATGGGATGGTCTATGATAAGCAACGGTGGTTGGAGCTACACCAACAACTGGAGTTACTGAGGCGACTTGTTGATGATGCTGATAATTTATTCTAGGAGGATTAACCATCCTCTCTTGCATAACAGCATTTGTATCTCCTTCATTCTTTTTGGCAGACCCATAGGATGGTTTCTTCGTACTTCCGGAACTTTAACTTTTTGTTAAACGACCCTCTTTTATAGCCTCTTCCAAACGGATACCCATGCCCACCATTTCAGTAAAGTCACTTGGCGCACTCGCTACCATCCTCTCATAGTAGAAAGCACCCAAAGTCTTTAAGAAAATCTTAGTCATATCCCTTTCTTCCATGGGGGGAATCAC
Source organism: Vicia faba (assembly GCA_948472305.1). Taxonomy (NCBI): domain Eukaryota; kingdom Viridiplantae; phylum Streptophyta; class Magnoliopsida; order Fabales; family Fabaceae; genus Vicia; species Vicia faba. Next base: position 1,033,653,223 of record OX451740.1, on the reverse strand, counting down.
TTGGGCGGCTACCTCACGCCATCTCTGTGCATATTCTTTGAATGATTCCCTGTCCTTCTGGACCATGGCCTTAAGTTGATCACGGTCAGGCGCCATGTCCATGTTGTATTGGTATTGTCTAATAAATGCTTCTCCCAAGTCATTGAAAGTATGGATATCGACGCTGTCCAAACTCATATACCACTTCAATGCAGCACCAGTTAAACTATCCTGAAAAAGTGAATCAGCAGACATTAATCATCAATGTGGGTAGACATTCTTCTTATATACATCCCAAGATGAGCACGAGGTCAAGTATTTCCCTTGTACTTCTCAAATTCCGGGACTTTAAACTTCGCATGTATCTTGGCATTCGGGAGCAAGCATAAATCATTCACATTCTGCCCGAACAATTCCTTTCCCTTGAGGGTCTTCATCTCCCTCTGCATCTTGTCAAACTGATCTTGAAAATCATCCATTCTATCATAGAGACCCAAGCCTTCACTTGGTGGAGTAAAAGGACGATACATATCATCATTAGCAAATGGTACCATATTCACTGAAGGAGGTGCAACAGGAGTGGCATGCACCACAGGAGGTGTAGGAGTAACAGTAGTCTGAACAATTGGAGTAACTTGAGGACCAAGATTGAAACCTTCAGGCACAAATTTCTCTGGCATTCCCCATGGATAACCTTGAGGCATGCGATTTTGAACAACAACTGGAGTAGCAGACACATGAACAATTGGAGCTTCAGTAGTAACCCTTGTCTGTTGAGGTTGATCAACCGGTGGCTGATTCTGAGTAGCCACTAAAGATTCCATTAGAGCAGTGAGATTGGCCATGCCGACCTTCAGAGCAGAAACTTCCTCGCACAGCTCACGATTCTCTTGTTCTAAGTTATCCATCTTCCTTCTGAATTTAGCTCGGGTATTTTAGTGGTGAGACAGCTTGCTGAACAAAGTAAAGAAGCTTGGTAAGACACCTGTATATGCATAACAAATGCATGAAATATGTGCAATATGATGCATGATATGCAATGCACATGATTTATTTTATTATTAATATTTCAAGGGACTTAAAGATTTATAGACACGTTGCAAATATCAAAGTAATAACACATTTGAAATACTGAAAATTTTTATTATAATAACTTCAAAATAGATTACAAGTTTCAATAATCCCAATTACAAGATGAAAATAAAGTCTAAAACCCTAAGAAGTAAAGCTGATGGAGATCACTCTATACGCTGGCGCTTCCCTGTAAGCCTGGCAATCTGAGCCTTCAACCTCTGATTTTCTTCGGCATATCTGGTGGCAACCTCCTTCCAATCACCTGAATCAGGAAGTGAGCAACTAGCATCTGACTGGGGCTTAGAGGAAAATAAACCCCCTTGCCTCTCCATTGTCTCTACAGCCCGACTCTCATGAATCTAAATCAAGTCTTCTCTCTCCTTCAAATTTGCTCTATATGAAATCTCTAAAGTTTGGCACTTATTCTTCCAAGCATCCTTTTCCTGCTGCATCCTGACCAAATCAAGTTGTAGCTCTTCCACATCATCCAATAAGGGAGGAGTGGTCTTCACAAACAAATCAGGCATATGTACTTCCTGGGAATACGACATCTTCAACTGAATAGCTCTCGTTTGGACCCGCTGAAGATAAGGCTCCAAAGAAACAACCCCCTAGGTCCCAAGTCTTTCCTACTCTTCCTATGAATGTGACGCCAGGCCTTCGCAATCTTCTCCCTAGCTTCCTTGTGGTCTTCTCCTTCCTTTAGGAAGAAACTACTCAAATGAATATTATTTGGTTTATCCCTCATTGAATAATCAAGTTGTTGTCGTGTAAGAACATGGTTGTAGTTAATTCCTCCCTTTGTACCAAGAAGAGGTACATTGGGAAAACTACCACAACTGTCGACAATCTCTACATCATGGTAAGCCCGATGATATCAATCAATATCTGAGTGAGTAAGTGCCATGATCTTAGGAGCCCAATGGGGTTCCTTCCTGACATCCCAAAAAGCATCAGACTGAGGCATATGAAAAATGAACCACCGGTACAACAGAGGCGTGCAACAGATAATCACCCCCTGATAAGAATTCTGAAGCTGAATAGAGTAATAAGCATCACCCAACAATGTGGGAACTGGGTTTCCAATCATGAAGATCCTGATAGCATTAATGTAAACAAACTTGTCCACATTAGGAAATAAAAACAACCCGTAAGCAAGTAGAGAAAAGATGGCCTCAAAAGCGATTGTACTCTTCATCCTGGAAAAGTAACGAGCTTTCTCCAATAAGAACTGAGCTGGTAATCCTCTAATCCCTTCTTTAGTAGTCATATGGGCTTCAACCTCATACTTCCCTAGATGGATCAAAGTAGCAATCTTGTGTGGTTTTGGCTCACCCTTCAAACCAGTAAAAGGAACACAATTGGTAATAGGTAAATCCAACAGATAAGAATACTCCTCTAGTGTAGGCATCAATTGATAGTCAGGGAAAGTAAAGCAATGATACATCAGATCATAGAACTGGACCAAGGTCGAGAGAATACCTCCTTCATCCTAAGTTTCATGAGAGGAATGATGGATCCATACTTCTTCTGAAAATATGCAGAACACTCAATCTCGGGAATTAGACTGATCAAATCATCTATCTTGTTATCTCTGAAACTGTATTTTACGGTCTTTCTTTTTCCAGTATCCATGGTCATAAAGTACCTGATATAATCACAAATGGTCAACTTTCAAGTCCCTTGAAATAAAACTTCTTCGAAAGATGCTTATGAGTGCATGGATGCATTATGCAACAATCACACACAAGATCACAAACATAGGGTTCATAGGTTCAACGTCACGAGCATGAGGTCGAAGGTACTACCCATAAGGTATGGTATAAAAGTTATCACCTTCCAAATAAGGTTATAGAGGTTCCCAGAGTCTACATCCTTCCTTCATATATTACCAACTTTTCGATTAACTCGGTAGTTAGTAATATTCTCAAGAAAAAATCGTCTGATCGTAGTATCGCATGACAACTATTTCCATATTACTCCATCGTAGATTCCGCACTACACCTAAAAGGCCAAGATGGGTTACGTATTCTACGGTCCTCATCTTCAGCAGGCTCCCTGGTCGAAAGCAGTACGTCTTCCCAATTACTCGGTAAATGAAACTAAAGCCAAAGGGGCCTCCACTTAGTGGCGGATCTCATGCCTCCTTTTTTGGGATTACTCCCTCAAAGTTAACATGACTATACCGCCCGTCCTATCTTAATGTTTTCCCAAGTCCGGGTATAGGACTTATAAGTAATCACCAACACCCTGAAAATCAGGAAAATTCAGACAAACATATATACAACATATAACACATAAACAAAAATAGCACATATACAAATATAAACAAAGATAGGCTCAACCCACTTAGGGATGGACCAGCAAGAGGTCAATCTTTCCCCAGTGAAGTCGCCATTACTTTATAAATTACTCCTACCATGATTTATTATTATGTTATCTGCTATTACTAACTTTCTGCTAACATTTACTAACTCTGCTACTTATTAACCTTACCTGCTATATTTATGTTATTTTACAAATTGTTCACTTCTATTACTAATAAATAGACTCTACTATTATTCATTCTTTTCTGACTCTGCTACATCCATTTTTATAACTAAATACTAAAGTAACAGACACACAAGAAAGACACAGGAAACAATTAAAAAGGAGATAATGGCTTATGTTTTATGTCCCTTAGCGTGCCTAGTTGTGCCCCTCGACATGTATGGCTGTTCCACTCGGCATGGAACATGGTGCCAGTTGGCACCCTTCACCACTATACATGTGTTGTTCGGCACACAACCCTTCTTCCTCCCGGTCGTTCTGCAATTTTGTCCAGATTTTTCCTACCAATGATCTCAGACAACACTATACGTATTCACAACAACATAACAACTATACCCACATTAGTATAGGATAATTTCAACACTCGATTCATCGGTTGAATCACTGCAACGTTATTAAAAATACCAAAGTGTAGCGGTAGAAATATTTAAGACTAAGCCACTGGATTGACTAGACATACACAGATCAAAATAAAAATCGCCACCGTGCTTTATTGTTTCTAAAGGAATGGGAAAAGAGCGAGTAACCCAAAAGAGGGGGAAAGATTCAAGGTAATGGGGGTTGGATATATAAATGGAAGGTATTATCACCCTAAACATCTACGGACTCCGTAGGAATATCTTTAAAAAATCTATATATTTAAGCTATAAAATGTTGTATAAAAAATAGATGGTGGAGGTGAGAAAAGAAATATATTTTTTATGATTTGTGCACCCGCCGCAGTCGTGAATCTTTTGTGCCGACGTACCACCTTTCGTGCAATAGGGGATCAGGGTACACGTAGTTCACCTTTTAAAAAATTTAAAACACAAGTGTGTTGGTTAGTTTTATGAGATAAGACATCATTGTCATTGTCCGTGTGGAAAACATACTTACTACCCACAATCATGAGATTGGAGAATTTGCATCATCTCGAAGTGGAGGATATGGCTTGGATTTTAAAACCAACAATGCCTCACTTAGAATCCAAGTGAAAAATATCTCACTTCACTACATATTGTAGAAGTATAGTTGTTTGCATCACTACAAGGATTGACAAGAGTCCAATCTTTTGAGAAAGGTTTTAAAGATAAAAAGCCAAAGTGGCAAAATGGTTTGAAATGAGATTGATTGAATTTTAGTCTTCTAAAAAAAATTTCAAGGTATTATTAAGTTGATTTAATTTTATTTATGAAAAGGTTGTGAAAATGCATGGACCTAGGTCCAAGTTTATTATGAAAGTGATTCAAGTTTAGAAACAAGAAGAGTTTTCAAAAGGAGGGAGAAGATTTTTGAAATTAAAGAAGATGATAAGAGATGAAGAGACTATCCTAAAGCATAAGGTAAAAGCTAGGGATAAGAACCATCTAACCGATGAGAAGCCAATACTTGACATTATGAGTCAAGATAGAATTCTCATTCTTTGGAGTGAAACCAAGCAAGTAAAGATACTAGACCTCTTGAGAGAACTAAACTTCAAGTGTATTAAGTCTTCACAAAAATTGGGCAGAGTAACGGTTGTATACGGGTGAATTCCAGATTACAATTAAAGTATGTAATCACAATAACCTTCACAAAAAAAAAACAACCCAATTTCTTGAAGTAAACCTTAAAAACTCTAGACAAAATATTAATTAAGGTCACAAGGTCTCCAACATAGGCCAAGGTTTCTATTCCTAAATCCAAGAAGTCCAATAATCCATCATGCCAAGATAGTAACCAAATAGTCCAAGTATCATTAAAGTTTTTATGGTTTATGTTGATTATTAAGTATCTTCAAAAATAAAATAAAATATCAAGTGATCAAATATCAAAATAGCATGAAATGTAAATGCTAAAGTAAATAATACAAAAAGCATAAAAATAAAAGCATAAAGTAATGTCAATTGTTAATAATCAGTGGTTAGTTGGATGACCATCTTGAAACTTGCATTTGGAACTTATTAGAGGATTGGTAGAACCAAAGCCTCTCAACAACAAGTTGCATTTGCTTTTTGTCAAGTATATCATCCATTTTTTAGAATTCTCAAGGCAACATTTAATGATCAACGATGTTTAAGTGATCCGCGTTGACCAAAATTTATGAAGATCCATTAGAGGATTGGTAGAACCAAAGCCTCCACACAATAAATCTCAAGGTTATTGGATCAAAGGGATCAAATTAACATACTTGGGCTTGAAAACATAGGTTTGGGCCACGAATGATAATTTATTCGAATCGGGACAAAATTTAGCCCTATGTTAAGCATTCGTAAGTGGACTTATGTAGAAGTCACATCTATTTTGAAGCCGGTCAATAGCAATCTATTTATTTCATGTTTGGATAAATAATATAGAGATCATTATCCCATAACATTTAATACAATAAGAAAAGGGAAAAAGATGAAGAGGGAATGGATTAGAGTTTCAAATATCATCAACATCATTCATCCATTTCAATTGATTTGGTTTATCAATATATTAAAACCCAAGACCAAATGAGGTTGAAGAATTTGTATCAAAATATGCTCCAAGTCAGTACCACATGCTATTTCAAGAATCAAACAAGAATCATGTACAAAAGTTTTCAATTTACAAACATTGTCCAAAGGGAAAACCCTAAATGCAATCTTAAGTAAAAAATAGTTTTAAAATATGAAAATGACTTCAAAAATTATGAAATTAAAATCCTAATTTCCTAAAGTCCTATAGAAGTCAGAAATAAAATTTGGAGTCCCTGGATTGAGGTGGAAATTTGTTTTAGAAATGCAAACTTGGAAACTAGCAACTTTAAGCCTTAAACTAGATGATTTTGGAAAATAATTTGTTAAAAATATGAAATCACATTGTAAAATTCTATAAAAATTATTTTTGTAGCCTCAACATGTTCAAGCACTCCAAAACATTTCATCTCTTATTTTATAGGTATAGGAAGTTATATATTCAAATCCATTAATGTGCATGACCAAGCAAAAACCCTAAAAAGAGAAAATAGGTTCAAAAATTAATCAATTAGGTCTAAAGATCAAACAAATTTGATGTAGAATAACCTAAATGTTAAGAAAACTCTAAGGATCAGAAATCAAGTTTTTCTTGAATTTATCTCAAAAGGAAAAAAGAAATAGAAATTATTTAAACAAATTATTAAAAAAACAAGGAAAAGATGAATATGTTCAATCAAATGATTTAATTTGTAATCCAAAATTTTTCATAAAATAGAAAAAAATATTTTCATGTAATAATCTCATAGATGAATCCAAAAATATTTTTTTGGAATTTTTAGATTTAATAAAAATAGGAAAATAAAATTCTAGATTTAAAAGAAATATTAAAACCCTAATTATTTACATAATTTTAATTAATCAAGAAAAATGATTTAAAAAAGGAAATAAAAATCAAAATATGAAAATATACTGAAAAAGGAGTTTCAAATATCTTTTTTGATAATTTTTGAAATGAAGAAAATATTAAAATGAAATTTAAGAAAACAAAAGAAAAATTAATATATGAAGCTTTTTACACCTGTTATTATCAATATGCGCTGTAAAAGAAAATAAAGCCATGTTCAATCAAAACGTGCCATGCATTCATCCCTACCAAACAACAATATACTTTCTAAATTTCAGTTTTGAAACAACAATTTCAGGCCATAATATCACGCGCATTTCTTGATGAAATTCAAAGATGTAAACATCAACATTCAAGATCAAAGTGTGTTGAACATAATAGTATCAAAAAATTTATGAAATGATGCCTTGATGATGGAGAAAATAGCGCGCGAAAGTGATTGCATGAACACAGTTTTGAGTTGTACATTTCATCAAACAAATTTATGATTTGATTTTCTTCCTCAATTCTCCATCAAATCACTCAATCCAAAGACCAAAATTGATCACAAAAATGCCATGAACATGAATATGCCATTGGATCTTTCAACAAGCTTATGGATTAAATAAAAAATGCAAGGCTGTAGTTAAGGAAAAAAAAGATAGAGCATTTACCTTGAAACGGAATTGATGGTGCTTGGGCTCAAATAAAGAGTAAACAACTTGAGAGAAGCTTGAATGTTCAGATATGACGAGTGGAGAGAGAGAGATGCGAAGAAGCTTTCTTGGATATGGAGGAATTTTTTCTTTGACAATGGTGGAAGTGAAGCTTGAAACTTAAAGAGAGAGAAGAGAGCTTCGTGTGAGAGAGAGAGATAGAGCTTCCGACTTGTGATTCTCTAGCCCCTTTGATTGAAACAAGCACTTGCTTTATATAGAGTGAAGAATGGGAGAGTGAGAGAAATTAAGAAATGAGAAGTGTTGGGGTGCTGTGTTTTATGTTGTTTGAGGGATGAAAAGTATGTGTTTTGAATAAGTGAGAAACATTGGGGGCATGAGCTAGCAGCTGGAGCTTTGGTTGACACGAAATTTTTATGCATGTCCATGAAAATTCTTACCATTTCATGAGCATGCCTTTACCTCTTTATATCTCCCTCTATAGTGAATGAAATGTCACAAAGTTTGAATCAAAAATGGAGAGGACATTTCATACTCCAACTTTGATGTTCAAATTTTTTTTAAAATGAAGCTTGGATCAATGAGATATTTAGCTATTAATGCATGCTTACAAACTGCTTGATGGAATGCCAGGCATGACTAGCCATTCTTCACGCGCGTGAGAGCTTGCTGGGCAAAACATTTCAGCTTGTATGATGCCATCTTCCTTCAATTATATCTCAAAATGTTTGGAGAATTTGGAGAAACTTCCCGAAGCAACATTGTTCCTCATATTTAGGGCTTCAACTTTGATGTTGGACATTTTTCAAAATAATGAATATTTCACATAGAAAAGTATTGATGAATACGCACTCACAACATGTTTGGTGAAATGACTGCCTAGCGTGCGTGGCTTAGCTTGTGCTGGGCAAAAATTTAGTTTTCAACTCAAAATCCTAATCATCATATATTTCACTACACTTAACCATTTGAGATGATTCTTGAATGAAAAATGAAGATAATGCTTCAATATACAACTTTCATGTTGCCAACTTTTTTATTTGAGTCAAAATGGTCATTCAAAAATAGACATGAAGAAGTCAAATTTTTGCATTTTTAACCAAAATTTCACTAAGTGTCAAAAATCTTCCAAGATTCATAACTTTTTTTCCTTTCATTTTTTGGACTTATAGCCACTCCTACAAAGTTGAAGAATTTTTCATCCTCTTTCTAGGCATATAATGTTTGCATATTTTCAATAAAAATTGAGAAAGTTGTAGCCAGTCAAAATTCAGCCCTATGGATACTTAGAAAATTTTCAAAACATAAAATAACTTCCTTGACAAGTTAACTCCAATTCACACTTCCTCTTGATATTTTTGTACCATTGACCATGAAATATGAGAATAGGGATGTTTAATTAATGGTTGACCAAAAGTCCACCTGGTCAACAACTGATTTTGACTGTCTTTTGACAAAATGACCATTTTACCCATTTTCATCAATTGAACCCCTTCAAGCCAAAGTTGGTGATCAAACTTCCAATGATAGATGCTCGTGACTATGTAGAGAAGTATGGGATCAAGAATTTACCAAAAATCCATAGATCTCCTGATTAAACTCCAAACCCTAATTTTGATCCTTTGTGCTAGGAGATGGTGAGATGAAGGCAATTGTGCCATGACCTACAATATAACATTCCAAAGGACAAAATGCCCACATTTTGAGGTTAGTTAAAAGCATACATATAAAAAGTACACAATTCAAGGCTCTTCAAGGTGCTAGGTGATTCCATAGGCAAACCCTAAGACAAGATGCAGTAGGAGAAAAACCCCAAACCCTAATTTGTGATCTGATTGCATTATGATGGTATGAGATGATAGAGGAATGTTAGGGGGGAAAATTGGGGTACAACACACAGTTACCAAACAACAATTCATTCATACAAAAATTACACACAACAACAATTTTACACAACCCAATTCCTACGTAACATGCATCATAATTCCCATTATAGAGTCAGAACCCTATCCTTACCTTGGATTGAAGGTTTCTCTATAAATCTACTGTGAACCCTAGCCTTGTGCCTCTTCTCCTTATTCCTCTTCTATGCAAGTTCTCACGTACAACACTTTCTCTACTCTTTTTCTTAAACCTTTTTAATTAACCTAATTTCTATTATTTAACTTAACCTAACAATATTATTATTTCTATTGGGCCTAATTTTCACACCCATTTAATACTACGCTTATCACCAAAACAAGCCCAACAACTAATATTATTAATATTCTACAATTCTAATATTATTATTAATATTATTAATCAACTAATTTAGCCGACTCATAACAACAGCGTGACTTATGTCAACAACTCCCAACATAACACAACATGTCAATGATTTCAACAAATAGTTCGAAATTTATCAAAAATATATAATTAAATAATTAATTAAACCAACCAAGTGATACAACTCTCTCCCACTTAGAATATTTTCGTCCTCAAAAATTTACCTTATTTGAACAACTCAGGATAGGAGTCCTGCGTTTTTCTTTCCAACTCCCACGTCATGCTTTCTCCGGCAGCTCCTAGCTAGACTAATTTCACCAAAGTAATCTCCTTGCCTCTTAATGTCTTCATTTCAGGATTTGTGATTCGTACATGCATCGTCTCCATAGTAAGATTATCATGTACTTACACATCATCCATATGAATCGCATGAGATGGAACTGAAATATACTTCCAGAGTTATGACACATGAAACACATCGTGAAAATTAGAAAGATTAGGCGGTAAAGCCACTCTATAAGAAACATTCCCAACTCTGTCCAAAATCTGATACGGACCAATAAAACAAGGAGTGAGCTTCTTAGACATCAACGCTTACCCAACACCAGCCACATGTGTAACTCTCAGAAACACATGGTCACCTGCTTGAAATTCTAAATCTTTCCTTCGTCTGTCATGATAACTCTTCTGTATGCTTTGGGAAGCTTTCATCGTTTCTCGAATAAACTGCACCTTCTGAGTAGTCTCACGAACAAGTTCAGGTCCAAGTACTACACTCTCTCCCGTTTCGTGCCAACATAAAAGAGTTCTACATCTCCGGCCATACAACGCTTCAAAAGGTGTCATTCCAAAACTAGAATGGTAATTGTTATTATAATTGAACTCTATTAATGAAAGATAAGTATCCCATGAACCTCCCTGTTCAAGAACACATGATCTCAACAAATCTGCTAACGACTGAATAGTCCTTTCAGTTTGACCATCCGTCTGAGGAAGATACGCCGAAATCAACCTCAACTTATAACCCGATGCCTCTTGCAGACTCTTCCAAAAGTTAGAAGTAAACCTCAGATCTCTATCTGACACAGTGCACAAAGGAACACCATACAGCTTTACAATTACACTAGTGTAAATCTCCGCCAACTTTGATACTGGAAAAGTGATGTTAATAGGAATAAAATGAGCCGACTTTATAAGCCTATCAACAATCACCCAAATTGAATCATTTCCTCTTGAAGTATTAGGTAATCCTATTAGAATTTCCATCGAAATGCTATATCATTTCCATTCTGGAACTTCTAACGGTTGCCCCAACCCTGGAGGCTTCTGATGTTCAACTTTCAACTTCTGACAAGTTAAAAATTCATACACAAACCGAGCCACATCACTCTTCATTCCAGGACACTAAAACAAATTCTTCAAATCATGATACATTTTTGTAGCTCCCGGATGAATGCTGAACTTGCTTCTATGACTTTCCTCGAGAATCACTTTCTTCATCTCTGCATCATCAGGAATACAAATTTGATTATGAAATCGCAACACACTTTGTGCATCTAACTTGAAATCACTATTCTTAGACTGATTGATCCCAACCATCAAATATACCAACTTTACATCCAAATTCTGAGCTTCTCTGATATTATCCAGAAAATAATTATTAATCTTCAACATCCCCAACATAACACTCTGTGGTGTCACCTTGCAAACTAAGCTCATATCTCTGAACTACTCAATTAATTCCAACTTTTTAACCACCATTGCATACACATGTAAAGTCTTTCGACTTAACGCATCAACCACCATATTCGCTTTACCTGGATGATAATTCAAACCAAAATTGCAATCCTTTAACAACTCCAACCATATTCGTTGTCTCATATTCAATTCCTTCTAATCAAGTAAATACTTTAAACTCTTATGGTTGCTATATACCTCAAATCTAGAAACAAAAAGATAATGCCTCCAAATCTTCAACACAAAAACAACTGCAGCAAGCTCTAAATCATGCGTAGGATAGTTCTTTTCATGAGTTCTCAACTGCCTTGATGCATAAGCAACTACCTTTCTATTCTGCATAAGCACACCTCCTAAACCCATCTTGGAAGCATCATAATATACCACAAAAGTTACTCCTGGATTAGGTAATGTCAAAATCAGAGCCGATGTGAATCTCTTCTTCAATTTTGTAAACCTTTCTTCACATTGAACGTCCCATACGAAAGCTCTACCTTTACAAGTCAACTTAGTTAACGGAAGTGCCAACTTAGAGAAACCTTCGATAAACCTTCTATAACAACCAGCTTATCCCAAAAAGCTTCTAATCTCAGTAGCCGACTTTAGAGTTTCCCATTGTAACACAACATCTACGTTAGATGGATCTACAACAATGCCACTACCCGATATCACATGACCAAGAAAACTAACCTCCTTTAACCAAAATTCACATTTAGATAGCTTTGCATACAAGTTCCTCTCTTTCAAGACTTGAAATACTATCCTTAAGTGTGGAAGATACAATTCATGTACTCCATGAATACTCTCGGCGCATTAGTAACACCAAAAGGCATCACCGAATACTCATAATGTCCATAACGCATTCTGAAAGTCGTCTTATGGATATCTTCATTCTTCACTTTAATCTGATGATAGCCCGACCTAAAATCAATCTTACTAAACACACGAGCATCCACCAAATGATCCATCAAGTCGTCTATTTTTGGAAGCGGATACTTGATCTTAATCATCACTTTATTCAACTGTCTATAATCAACACAAAGCCTCATACTCCCATCTTTCTTCTTTACTAGCAACACTAGAGCTCCCCACGGGATACACTTGGTCTTAGAAATTTCTTCTAAAGTAACTCTTCTAATTTCTTCTTTAGTTCTGACAATTCAGATGCAAACATCATGTATGGTGCCATAGAACCAGGTCTGGTACCAGGTACAAGACCAATAGAAAATTCGACTTCTCTCTCTGGCGGTACATCAAGAATTTCATTAGGGAAAACTTTAGGAAATTCGTACACCACTTTCAATTCCTCAATTACAGCTTGATTCTTGACAAATAGCGACACCATCAATGAGAACATCAGAGCCTCTTCTTGCATCAACTTCCTCAACTTTCTAGCAGACAACATACCAGCTTCCTCCTCTTCAGGAGTAGAAAACCTCACAGACTTGTTATAGCAGTTAATACGAACATAGTTATGCTCTAGCCAGTTCATACCTAAGATCACATCCAACCCACTTAAAGGAAAATAAACTAAATCAACAATGAAGTCTTTGTCGAAGATTGACAATGGGCACTTTAAACACACAAGAGAAGTAGTTACTGATCCCCTAGCTGGAGTATCGACGACCATCTCTCCATTCATAGAAAACAACATGAGGCCCACTCTTTCAACATAATCAACAGCAATAAATAAATGAGTAGCATCGGTATCAATAATAGTAATTAAAGGAGTACTATTAATGAAACATGTACCTCTGATGTGTTTGTCCTCATTAGTCGTCTGATTCTCAGCCAAAGCGAACACATTTCCACTGGTTTGCGCCTACTTTGGTTTATGACATTGACTACAAATTTGTCCTTCTTCACCATAATTGAAGAAAATCATCTCCTTATGCTTGCACTCAGATATAGCATGTCCAGTCTCACTATAACAGAAACACCTCTTCACCTCAGTAGTACACACATTGCTCTTATGCCCAGGTTTTCACATTTGAAACAAACCACGCCAGCAGGAGCATCTCCCCCAATAGTTCTTTGACCTTGAGCAACTTTCTGTTTACCTTTACTAGTTGGGGCATCGTAAGGCTTACCACGGTTATGTTGGTGCTTACCCCTCTTCTCATTGATAATCTTATAGTGAGTATTATTATCTTCTTCATAGATCCTGCAACTATCAGTCAAATCAACAAAGACACGAATCTTTTGGTATCCAACTGCCTTCTTGATCTCTGGGCATAACTCATTCTTAAACTTGATGCACTTTGAAAACTCAGCATTTGTCTCGCTATAGTGCGGATAAAACTTATTCAACTCAAAAAACTATGCAACATACTCAACAACCGACATACTCCCCTACTCCAGCTCAAGAAATTCAATTTTCTTCTTACCGTGAACATCTTCAGGGAAATACTTCTTCAGAAATTCCCTACGAAACACAGCCCAAGTGACATTTTCACTTGCAGCTTCCAATTTCTGACAAGTCTCTAGCCACCAGTCATCATCTTCGACTGCTAGCATATGAGTTCCATATCGAACCTTCTACGCTGGGGTGCAGTCCATCACACGAAAGATTCTCTCAATCTCCTTCAACCATTCTAACGCTCCGTCAGGATCATACTTACCCTTGAAGGTATGCGGATTCACCCTCTGGAAGGTTGCCAAACTACGAGATCTAACATTCCCGTCAGTGTTTGTCTGATTCTCTATAGCTTGTGCCATCGCATCTAAAGAAGTAGCAAGTGCAACATCATTCCTTTTAGCCATCTCAACTTAACACTAAAACATAAACAAAGGTTATAACTCAAGTTAAAAATACTCGATTGTTAGACAAACTATGACTCGACAACTTGGTCGGACTGACCGACTTGCTCTGATGACAACTTATAAAACCCCAATTCTACCCAAAAATTATTATAAAATCAGAGTTATAAAAATTCAACAACTAAATCTGGATGCAACAATCTCAACTTAAAACAATGGTATTCATTACAGACACATAACACATTAAACTTAGATGAATCAACAACAAAATAAATTAATCTTTTAAAAACTAACAATTTTCATAACCACACAGCGGAATCATAATAATCAACATATAAGAATGTTACATCTTTATCCAACTGAAACAAATTCAAATAACAAGCATTCAACGAAAAACAACTTAAAGTTCAGCAACCGAAATAATAACAATAATAAAGCCACGAGCGTTCATCCCCCCCAAGTGTTACGTATCAGAGAAATGGCACTGACTCGAACTACTGAAGGTAAACCGCCTTCACTTTGGATTACCTACACGTTACCAACATATGGGTAACATTCAAACAGAAGGGGTGAGATATCGAACATTATAATCGGATGTATGATAAATAATACATTATAATTAGTTCATATAGATCACCACTTCACAACATTTTTAACAACATTTAACGTAATTAATTCAAACACACAACGACTCAGAATGCAACGCAGAATGCAACTTGTCTTTATACAAATACATGTGGTACCAATGGAGCAGAACTCCAAACTTAAAAATCTTCCAATAAATAGAGGCACCAACAAGGCATAAGCCTTCAACTTAATATTTTTCCAATCCAGGCCAACTTAACAAGCATCAGCTCCAACTTGATATTCTATGTATACAACCACTTTATGGAACACAAGAAAAACAACAGTAACATATAACAACATTGGCATAAGCCTACAACTCAATAATTTCCAACCAATAGAGTCAACACAACAAAGTCATCACCTGCAACTTCAACAATTAATAACAACAACACAACAACTTACACATGCCAATACTGTTATTACTACGGTCCTACTAAAATACATCTACTAAATTATTCTACTGATAAGCCTTATTAATAGTTTTCTGCTAAATTAATGAAGCTATTAGTTTCTTGCTACCTAAATTATCTCTACTGCTACTATATTTT
Organism: Vicia faba; assembly: GCA_948472305.1. NCBI lineage: Eukaryota > Viridiplantae > Streptophyta > Magnoliopsida > Fabales > Fabaceae > Vicia > Vicia faba. The sequence goes on along the minus strand of OX451740.1, from coordinate 1,033,637,721 downwards.
AGTTACTAATGTTTCTGTTATTTACTATTAGCTCTACAACTAAAACAATACTAGTTACTCACTCTGTAACTTAATAGTTACCCTTGCTAAATATCTACTACTATTACTTTCAGAAATTACTGTTACCATGATTTATTATTATGTTGTCTGCTATTACTAACTTTCTGCTAACATTTACAAACTTTGTTACTTATTAATCTTACCTTCTATATTTATGCTAATCTACAAATTGTTCATTTCTATTCTTAATAAATAGCCTATGTTGTTATTCATTCTTTTCTAACTCTACTACATCCATTTCTGTAACTAAATACTAAAGTAACAGAAACACAAGAAACAATTAAAAAGGAGATAGTGGCTTATGGTTTATGCCCCTCAACATGCATAGTTATGCCCCTCGGCATGTATGGTCGTGCCCCTAGGCATGTATGGCCGTGCCCCTCGGCATGTATGGTTGTGCCCCTCGGCATAGAACATGGTTCCGGTCGGCACCCTTCACCACTATATGTGTGTCTTTTGGCACACAACCCATCTTCCTCCCGGTCGTTTTGCAATTTCATCCATATTTTTCCTACCAATGATCTCAGACAACACTACACATATTTACAACTACATAACAACTATACCCACATGAATATAGGATAATTTTCAACATTAGATTCATCGATTGAATCACTGCAATGTTAGCACAAATACCACATATACCAAACAACAATTTTTTCATACAACAATTTCACACAACAATAATTTTATACAACCCAATTCCTACGTAACATGTATCATAATTCCCATTATAGAGTCAGAACCCCACCCTTACCTTGGATTGAATGTTGCTCTATAACTCTACTGTGAACCATATCCTTGTGCCTCTTCTCCTTATTCCTCTTCTCTGCAACTTCTCACGTACAACACTTTCTCTACTCTTTTTCTTCACCCTTTTTAATTAACCTAATTTCAACTATTTAACTTAACCTAATAATATTATTATTTCTATTGGGCCTAATTTTCACACCCCCTTAATACTACATCTATCACCAAAACAAGCCCAACAACTAATATTATTAATATTCTACAATTCTAATATTATTACTAAAATTATTAATCAACTAATTTAACCGACTAATAACAACACCGCGACTTATGTCAACAACTCACAACATAACAAAACATGTCAACAATTTCAACAAATAATTTGAAATTAATCAAAAATATCAAATTAAATAATTAAATAAACCAATCGGGCGTTACAGGATCTCTTATTAGATGAAATATGTTTTTCTCCCAAGGTTTCCCATGACCAAGTTATTGACTGTTTTGACCTATATTGTGTTAAAGTTATTTGGTATGGTTAGTAGACTAGGTTTTGGCATGATGTCTGAATTAGGTCATCTATAAAAGAGATGTTATTTCTTATCTTAATGTTTCACGAGGTGGTTTTAATGGGGGCATGTGAAAGGGATGTTTGGGTTTGATGTTTCAGGTGGAGGATGGCTCTCCTAAATTGGGAGAATGAGCATTTGGTTTCTTTACTAGGTGTCATATCGAGAGTGGTTAGGTTTGGATTATAGGAATCATGATTATTAAAACAAGATCCTACAATTGGTTTTTTACTGAGATATGCTTATGATAATATTTTGGCCATGGACAGTGGTAGGGAAGGTAGGTCTGAGTAGGTGATTCGGGGGATTCCTAGGATTTTAAATAGTTGGGCATCTTTTAAAATTCAAGTGTTCTCTTAGCAGTTGCTTGGGCCGGCCATCTGAACCCAAAAACAATAGGGCTTGAGCTATAATATTTTAGTCCATATTTTTTGGACCATTTTTGGTCCAGCCCGGGAAAAAGCCCTAAAAAATTTGGGTCAGCCCACATGGTAAATGGGTAGCCCACGGCCTGTTAAAAAAACTATGTAAATTATATGTCACGGCCAAATATGGTAAGAAATGACCATAAATTAATTAACTGTTTAATTTGTATGAAAGTTAAATAATAAAAAAATATTTTTGATAGCATAAAGGTCAATGTTGAATCATTAAATAGACATATAATTTATGCATTTTTCAATTAGTTCCTCATTTGCAACACCTGTGAAAAATTGGTGTTAGAAAAATATTTGTATTTCTTATTTTCAGTTCTAATTTAAAAACTTTCAACTTCTATTAATTTTGTTTACTATTTTAAAATATCATACAACTAGAGAAGCTTGCGGGAGAGAAACACATCTAAAATCATTTGGTTGGGGTTCAATTTTAATCTGGGAAATAAGTTTTGGTTTAAAGACAATCGTGCTAGTACATAGATATCTGCAAGATTGCTCTATCTTGCTAGTCCCACTAATTTCACGCTTAACATCACCAAACACATGTGATCTTATTGGATTGTGAGTCTTCATGCGATCAAAATACTTAAAGGTGTTAAATGTTAGTGCGTGAGGCACTTTACTGGGGAGAGAAAGAGAGAATAATAAAGGAAATAAGGATTTATATTATTGAATTGCACAAATAATGATACAGACTAAAAATATTTATATACAACCCTAATTGGGCTTGGATCGACACAACTTGGATTCTATTTAAATATTAAGTCTAATAAAATCTAATCTAATCTAATATTTTAACAAACCTAATTTAATATTTCAACATATCCCCATAATCGAAGTTGTCGAACATCCTCAAAAATAGTCAATCTGAATTGTTCCTAATTTCTTTCTCAAATTCGGGAATTTTTCAATCTTCAATCCTTTGGTGAAAATGTCATCCAACTGTGCTTCACTCAAGTAATGTCTTACTTCAAGCTCACCTTGATTTACCTTTTCCCTCAAGAAGTGAAATCTTGCTTCAATATGTTTACTTCTTTCATGCAGAACTGGATTTTTCGCCAGATTTATGGCTGACTTGTTGTCGATTTGCAATACAAGAGGTTTCTTCACTTCGACCTTCATTTCGTCAAGTACATATCTGATCAGAATTGCTTGACAAGTAGCATAGGATCCTGCTATATATTCAACTTCACAAGATGATAATACCACCACAAGTTGTTTCTTCGAACACCATGAGATTGAGGCACCAAATACTTGAAAGAAATATCCAGTTGTGCTTCTTCGATCTTCCTTATCTCCACACCAATTATCATCTGAAAAACAATTAACTATTGCTTCTTTGTATTAAGAATCTCGTCAAAATAGTATTCTACATTTTATCAAACCCTTCAAATATCTCAGGATTCTTCTTGCAACCTTCATATGAGACACTCTTGGTTCACTTATATATCTTCTTATTAATCCTACAGCGAAACCTATATCAGGTCGACTGTTGCACACATACCTCAGAGATCCCACAATTTTCCATCGAACATCTTTTATCCCACATGAAGGCAAAGGTAAACATAGAGAAAACATAAGAATGGAGTAGTCACGATCTTGCGACCGAGAGATCGAGTAAGGGAGTCTATTACGCGAGGGGAAGGTATTAGCACCCCACACACCCGTAGTACTCTATGGTATCCACTCTTGTTGGCTATCTTATGGGTGTGTTTAATATATGCTTACTGTACTACTGAGGACGAATGCATGCAAAATAAATGAGAAAATATTGTAGGAAAAATAAATTTATCCTCGCTTGGGCCCTACCCCAATGCCTACGTATCCTTTTTGAGGAATCAGAGTTACCGTAGTTTGACTCACATATCTTTGTTTGTTTTGCATTTTTTATGGACAATTTTAATTTCGCCTTCTGCCGCAACTCGACCTTTGGAGACTCACGTGTTGGCACAGAAGTAAATTAATCATGTCCTTACTGAAATTGGTTTTGAGTTACGCTCTTGAGGCAAGATGCCACATTTGATTGGTTCGTGTTTTGTTACCTTGAAAAGGGGTTTACATATGATTAGCTTGTCTTATCAATTGCTAAGAAAAACAAAGTTATAGTTTTAGATGCAAGGATGCAAAAAAGGGGATGAAAAGAGTCTACGGGAGACTAGCCTATTTCTAATCCTAATGTTATCATACAATGGTAGCCCTATGTCAAGGGTGAAAGGGAAATCCCTACCTAGTGTTAGCATGCATGGTTTGCAACCTAAGGTCTAACTTGCATGCGAAAGGAAAAATCACATCCTAAGGGAACATGGTATGGAAAGCGAATAAACAAACAAGCTCGAAAGAGCATACACATGAAATGGTAAAGAAAAGAAGAAAAATGATTTAGCCAAGGGGAGCGTATCACCTGAGACAAACAAGCGGGAATAAGATGTAAAATAATATGTGATGTCCAAAGCGATTGAACACCTAACCAAGATATAGGAGATCGAGGTAGGCGATGGAAGGCAATATGAACAATCACAAAGTGTCAGCATCGGCCAATGTGAAATCCTGACAAAATGTGGGGTTTGATTGCAAAACCCTTCCCCACTTGACGACTCGATAACAAGAGCAGGCACAACTCTGAATCTTCGTTGTTCATCACGAGCTAAGGATGACACAGATGAAATTGAGGGGGTTGATTGTGAACCATCCCAACTCGCATCTTTTTGAGGACTTATCATCTGTACATATGCGGGCACAAATATAAACACATGTGTGGAATACCTACTTCAAAGTTAGGATTTTATACAACCAAGAATAGAAAACAAAATGCACACAATGCGGAATTTCCCTGAATGAGTCTTTAAATAAACCAGAGGGATTCCTGAAATGATCAGCAACAACGATCCTCGTCATACATCTCTACCCTACTTCTAATGGAATCAGAAAGTAGTAAAGTCCTAGTTCTCATGATCTCTATAAAGGAGGTAAAGAAGTATGATAAAGTATGGAAATGAGGAATGAAACAAGGTCACGATGATACCGAATGGAGAAGGTCTGCTGCCTCTTCAAAACCACGCAAGCAATAAGAAAACTCTACTAAAAAGCTTCCTCAAATTCCCTTGATGAAAATTATTCTCTTATCTAGCTTTAGAGATTCGTGAAATCTTCACTTAAAACTCTTTTATTTACCAATATCACCGAAAAAAATTCAATCACCAAAATTAATCATAAATGCAATTGAAACAAGTATTGAAAATAAGACCTCAGGAGGTGAAAGCTGGATTCAGGGTGTATGTTGCAAGCAACTGAAATAAGTATTAAGCCAAAACTAAACTCATCCCAATGAGATCTTTTTGTTCACAAACTTTAGTCTTCTCCAAAACAAAGCTGCAATGGGCTTATGAGATGTTATACAACCCAAATCCATCATCAATTATCTCCATTTTTTAGCATTATACTATTCTATTATCTAAAGAAAATACAAATAAAAAAATTAATTGAAATAGAAAATGAAGAAAAAGGAATGAAACAAAGGTGTTGGCTCTGTTAGGGTTCCAATTGTGTGACAGTGGGACTTTTCTCCCAAACACGAGTTCTTCTTCTTCTCGCGCCGCGCGAATTAGTGAACGACCTTCCCTATTTACTTTCCGATCGGCCGCCGCTCACAAACTCGACTCTCCTTCTCCCATTCCAAACCAATTCCTACTTTGAGAACTTTCTTCTACCTTAATGTTACGACCAGAGAAACACCCGTTCATAGATTCAACAAACGAGAAGAAATATACATCGTGGAATTGAAGAAGAGGATTTACCGACTTCACAAAATCCAAAGAACTCCGCAGAAATCAGGTACATAATCTCACCATAAATCCTATTTATTTTTCTTTCTTCTCTTTTCCGACGCTTTTTCTGCGATTCTTCCTTTCATCTTCTACATTTGAATTGCTTCTATCAAATTTTGATGTTGTTGCGATGCAGAGCGATATTGACGTCACTGATATGTGATTTTAGTGTTCTAACCGTGTGTTGATGATGGTGTAGGAATAGCCATGATGACGATGTTGGTACAATTAATGAAGATTATCGTGATGCCGAGATTGAAGCAGAGAATAGAGAGAGAGAGAGAGAGAGAGAGAGAGAGAGAGAGAGAGAGAGAGAGAGAGAGAGAGAGAGAGAGAGAGAGAGAGAGAGAGAGAGAGAGAGAGAGAGAGAGAGAGAGAGAGAGATAAAGAGAGAGATAGGGAGAGAGAGATAGATAATGAATACGATGAAAGGTTGCAGGGATCAAGAGTTATGTGTTTTGTGTTGCAGAGAAAGATGATGGAGATCTTGATGTTGTTCAGGGAGAGAGAGGTGAGTTTTTTCTCTAATTTTTTGTGACTTTTCTCTTATGAATTAATCGGTATCCCTCTTTTATCTGTGATCCCTTATATCTTCTATTAAAAGTAGTCAAAAGCAGTTAGGAATCTGTTATTTGAAATTATAATAGAGAGGACATTAGGGAATTTAGTTATGTTTTTTTTTTGTGAATGAATCCTTTTCTGTTATCTATCGTGAACTTTCCCTTTCCTTTATGTTTTTGGTTATTTTTTCTGTTGGAAGTTTGTTGGATCTGATTTGAGGCAGTTAGAATTTTTGTTAGAAGAGTGAGAGTTAATTATCAGTGAAATTATGTTGTAAGTTAGTTGGTTGAGAGTTAACTGTTTTTTCCTTTCTCCTCTATAATACTTTCTGCCGATATTTTATTGATAAAACCCCCCTCTGATATTTTCTTATGAATTCAATTCTATTTTGCAATTTGATTTAATGACCTGACATATCAACCAATTCCTGAGTTCTAATTCTTATCCCCTATTTGCAGCCTTCTATAGTGCAGGGCACGGCTGGTGCATGGCTATCGGTTAGCACAAGAATTGGTTTGTGGATATAATGTCGATTAATATGAATGCAGGGATGGCTGTAGCAAATATGGTATGTTTAGATCTTGGATTTTTTAATGATTTGCATCTATTTCTATTCTAATATGCATGGTTGTTGTCGTACCGTTTCATTAGCTTATGCAAGGCCATGGCTATACTTGTGATAATGATGAAATGTGAGTCAAATAAGAGAGGTTACTTGGTAAAAATATTGAGGGCATGGCTAATATACAAGCATGGTTTATGGCATAAGGATTAGAACATGAATAGTCTTTTAGAAAATTAAGATGGAAGCATAAAGCTTTTAGGATAGGTTTTTGTTTATTTATTGATGCAAGGTCTGGTTTTTGTAGTAAGCAGCATGATTTGTTTTGGATGTCATGAAGCATGGTGTAAAGCTGGAAAAATTGAAGAGAAATGGTGTTTCAAGACTTAGAATCTTAGCAACACGAGGCATATGCATAAACATGTAAAGATTTTGTAAAGTACTCAATGTAATCCTCTTTTCCAAGTTTATCCTTATGCCTCTAAATTCTTTGTAATGACTATTGTTTTTGTATTTCTTGTATGAATGATAACTATGAAAATGGTTGGAATCAAATTCGAATAATGAAGAAAACTTTCTCTTGAAACCTTTGTATGGATGAATATGTGTATGAAACATGGTGAAAACCTTAGAACCAAACCTGTATGCCTTTCACATCCATACTAATTGAATCCAAATTGAGCACTCATGTGCCATGCTTGCACCTTTTTAAGAAACCCTAATTCAAGTTTGAATTTCCAATTCACGATGCCTTGCCTTTGAAGCACCATTTGATTGAAGAAAACCTTAATTGATGAAGTATAGATAAGTGAAACATTGATCCATAGTGTGATACGGTGGCAGAACCAGAACTATTTTAGGAAAATGATGGTTTGCATTTTGCGTTTGTATTTGCAAAATGTCGTGGTAAGCAAGAGTCGCCACCGACTTTTATTTTATCCAAATGGAAAGGAAAAAAAGCACAGAAAAATTCCTTTTTCGAGATTTTCTGAGTACGGGGGTAGATTATAGAAAGGGAAGGTATTAGCACCTTTTCTATCTGTAGTTTTCTACGGGCTCTTAGGTACTTGCTCATCATTTTAAAAATTGCTTTCGTGTTTGTGTGATTTGAAAAATTTATGTTTTACTTCGATTTAACCCTTGCTTCTGTCTTCAAGAGTGTTACGAAGTGTATTTGAAAACTTTGTTTGAAAAGAGTGTAAGTGTGGAAAAGTTTGATTTTGAGCAAGTACCTACTAGCATCTACCTACTCGAAAAAAGAATGTTTATGTTCTTGCTTCCTTTAGACAATGCTATCCTACTATTAGTGAGTAGGTAGCACCGTCGTTGGAGTTGTAAGGGTCAACTCAAAAAGGGACATACGATCACTAAAGCAATGTTAGGACGTCTTAGTAATAACCCTAGTATCTTAAGATCATATTCGAGGCAACATATCTGAGGCAACTTTTTCGAACGGGACATTTGATCTTTGTTTAGACAAGAGGGCTACCACTAAAATACCCCTATACTTAATGATCGTTTACCGAAGGCAACCGAAGTGGGAATAGGAGTGCGCATGTGCGAGTGATTCAATTTCAAATTATTATCTTAGCACATTTAGGGTTTGCTAACTGTTTTAAAAATTAACATACATTCTTGTCATGCAACCCTATTATCATACATCTAACAGTTAATATTTGCGAGAATTAAAATGCGGAAAATAAAGCTACGCTATTACAAGGCTTCAGGTGGGGAATTACATAGCCAAAAACCCGTCAAAATGATAAATAAGCGAAAAATTCCTAATTAAGCTATTACATCCCATGAGCAATTACATCAATATTGTAAAAATAAATAAACACGCGATGAATCGAGAACGAGAGAAAAATATTAGGGTTTTGACCCCGTCTAAACCTAATTACAAAAAGAAAAAAAAATTTGGTTGTTTTTGGTGATTCTTAAGAAAAATAAGGTTTTAAATTAAATACAAGCAAACCTAATTACTAATTAAATTAAATTAATAAAATTAAATTATTTGACCTATTTTTGTATTTTGTTATTTTTGAGAAAAGAAAATAGAATTTAAATTAAACAAAACCCTAAATTCTAATTTGTTTTAATTTATTTATAAAAAAAAATAAAGTTATCCTAAAATTAAAATAGACTAATTAAATTAATTTTTGATTAAAAAATAAAACCTAAATCTAATTTGATGAGAAATTGATTTTATAATTTTTGATAAAAAAAGAATTAATTTTTTTGTTAGTAAAATAATTAAATGAATTAAATAAAGAAAATATAAAAAGCAAAAGAGAGAATATGGGCCTTGTAATCAGCAAATTGGAGGGGTGTCATTAGCAACTTTCTAGACCCAAGAACCTTGGTCCACGTTGACTTCCTGGATCCAGCGCTGCACTTTGACTGGGATGCATGATGGACCATCACATGATAACCTTTGGATTAAATCTGCTTCAGATCTAGTGGCTACAAGCTGGTGGCACATGGTGGTCTTTTGGCCTGTACAAGCACATGATTATACAAGACAAAGTAATATTGAAGAATATGGGGGACCTGGGATTCGAACCCAGGTCGTATGGCCTTTTCCATCTGCCTTCTCACCAACTGAGCTGTCACGCTTCTTTGTACATAGAGAAACAAACAAATATTTTATTAAGAAAACACAAATTTATAATTTCCTGCGCGCGAAATTCAAATGGAGAAATCAAGGCTTGCCACGCCATCGTCCCTAACCTCTCTCCGTTGCTAAAAGGTCCAATGGCTTTTACCTACGGACAAAGGTGTGTAGCTATAACCCCTGGACATTTTAAAATCACATACATGCACGATAAATAAAATCTAATGTTGTGGATCAAATCGCCTTAGCCTGGTGAGCATCATGGTGCGCTTCTTGTGGACCAATTTTGCCTGTATAAAAAGATCCCACAATGCAACAAGAAGACCTAGCCATGGTGGATTTCAATATAACCAACAAAAATGCAATTAATTGTCACCATGAGCTTGCAAACACGTTAGGGATTATAAATATGCTATTGAAACATGATAAAGATGCAAGAATAGAGAGATTCTATTTTGAAAATAGTGACAAACCGTGGGGGTCGCGGAACCGAATTCTGGGCACGAGGACGCTTGCTTTTGATTGGTATAGCTTCCTTGTACTCTCAGGAAGCGAATGAGATGGCTTGGGAGTCTTGAAACTTCCTGGAAATATGAAAACAGATCACCACTTTTATTGAGTTTTTTTCAAGTTTGTGCTTTCTCTTACACGCCTCCAAACCTTGTGTTTTTTATCTTCCTTTTTCCACTATATACCAAGGAACGAATTAGGGTTGCAAATGTGTTCTCAATCTTTGGCAATTATGGTCTTTGATCATGATTTGATCTTCATGAAAATCTTTCCAAAAATAGGCCAAACCCAATCTTTTTATGCACAACCATGCCTTACACAATTTGATTCACTTGCTAGCTGTATAAGGGACCTGAAACATGCATCAAATCTTAAGACTTAAATGCTTTTGATATTTCCATGATTTATTTTGATTTAATTTGATTTAATTGAAATAAAAAATCAAAATAAATGGTAAAAATAATATAAAGTCAAGTGGGGGGAGTTAGGGCTCGTGGACCATGCTACAAACTCAAAACAAGTGCAAAAAGTTAGGCCCATTTGATAAAAATTGCAATTTGAGGCACTTTTGACTTTTGGCACTTTTGCAAAAAAGGTCAACTTCACCAATGCATAAATTCTTCAATTTTGACTCTTTGAAGGTGTTTTTGGACTTTTGGAAAGCTTGAGATGTCCTCTAAGTAACCCTTTTGGTCTCATCTCAATTGAGTCTTCCATGTTCATGTATGAAGCTTTGACAAAAACGGTGTTTTTGTTGACTTTTCAAAATGACCTATAATGTCCAAATTCATAACTTCTTGTGAGTGCATATTTTGAACTTGGGAGCTGAATAAGGATTGTAGATCATTTCATCCTCTTCAAAATGAGCTTTGGATGGGTCATTTTTCATAAATTATGAGAAAGTTATGCTTGGTCAAAGTTGAGTAGACTTTTCCTACAAAACCCTAATTTAGCAACTTTTGGGTTTTGATGAATTGTGAGTGATCCTTGATGAATCATGATCAACCCTTGATCAAATGATGGATAATACTTCAAAATGAGAACGTTGACCAAAAATATTGAAGTTTGACTATATGTGGGCCACAGTTGACTTTTGCCCTAGCATAGTCGATTTTTAGGCCTTTGAGCAATTGACTGAGCAAACTTCCTCTGCAAGGCTTGAAACTTGACATGGATGATCTTGAGAACATATTAGGACAATGGTGAGAATTTGGGATCCCTTGGACTCAAGTATCTTGATGCAACATGAAACCCTAATTTGAGGAAGACTGCCTTAGGAGAGAGCTTATCTGGTCAACCCTTGGACTTCCTTTAGAAATTTGAAGACCTCACTTGAAATGTATTAAGAAATATGGGAGGGAAAATTTTGGGGTACAACAGCTGCCCCTGTTCAATCTTCTTAAACCTGTGGATGTAGATTGGCTTGCCTGCCTTTTGTGATCCGAAGGTGGAAGATGACTGAACACTAAAGTGCCCAGAAATTTGCACTCGCATGAAGTGGTGTTTGTCTCGTGATGTCGGGAATGGGATTATAGATTCCATTTGGAGATTGATGACAGAAGATGGGCTTAAAGATGCCATCAGAAGAAGTGTCGATCGCATGAGAGATTCCTTAGCGAGATCTTGTATACCTGTTATTGAGTAGGATTCCGCTGGGGAATCGTCTCTTGGTCGAAGAGGTGAAAATGAACTACTATCTGGTCGTGATCTAGGATTCATAGTGATAAGATCGACTGCTATCTGGTCGTAATCTAGCTTTACAGTGACTTACTGGGGAGATGAGATTAAACTTGCTATCCGGTCGTAATCCAGGCTTCACAATTTCTCAATTCTTATCTGGTCGTAATCCAGGCTTCAGAAGGAATTCAATTGTTATCCGATTGCATCCGGGATTTAACTTGAATTTAGGGCACACTAATATTCGGTCGACTCCGTGCTTCTTAGTAATTATCCAGGTAAAATTGCTATTTGGTCGAAATCCAAGCTTCGCAATGTCTTGTACCGCTATCTGGTCGTAATCCAGGCTTCACAATGTTTCATACCATTATCTGGTCGAATCCAGGCTTCATGGTGTCTTGTACTACTATCTGGTCGAATCTAGGCTTCACAATACCTCACTTCTTATCTGGTCGAAATCCAGGCTTTGGAAGAAATCAAGTGGTTATCCAGTCGCATCTGGGCTTCCATTTGATTTTAAGGCCTACTAATATCCGGTTGACTCTGGGCTTCATAGTAATTGGCCGGGTGAACTGCTATTTGGTCGAAATCTAAGCTTCGCAGTGTCCCTTACTGTTATCTGGTCGTAATCCCATGCTTCAGTGTTCTTTACCACTATCTTGTCGTAATCTAGGCCTCACGATGTATTATACCATTATCCAGTTGAATCCAGGCTTCATGGTGTTTGGGGAGATCAAGATATTATCTGGTCGAATCCGGGCTTCATAACTTGCATTAAAGATATACCACTATCTGGTCGACTCCAGGCTTCGTAGTATTCTTGGCTGCTATATGGTTGTAATCCAGGCTTCACAACGTCTTTTACCATTATCTGGTCAAGTCTAGGCTTCATGGCGTCTTGTATTGCTATCTGGTCGTAATCCAGGCTTCATAATAACTTCTTAAGCTGCTATCCGGTCGACTCCTGGCTTCACGGCTTGTGTTTATGATATACCACTATATGGTCGATTCCAAGCTTCATGGTGTCTTTGTATTGCTATCTGGTCGTAATCCAGGCTTCACAATAACTTGCTGGGGATTAAACTATTATCCGGTTTAATCCGGGCTTCATAGCCTGTTTAAAAGATACCACTATCTGGTCGAGTCCAGGCTTCGCGGTATTCTGATACTGTTATCCGGTCATTCTCCGGGCTTCACAATATGATGGAGGAATCAAGATATTATCCGGTCGTACCCGGGCTTCATAGCTTGAACTTTGTGAGAATTTGATTGTATCTTTTCCTGAAAGGTAACGGGTTAGTCGCATGTAATATCATGATGTATGAAATGTATTGAGCAATGATGTTCTCAAAATAAATGAGATTATGCTATATGATGCGTATATGCATGCCATGATGCATGGATGTGTAATGTCTTTATGATGTTCTCTAGTTGGGGAAATTAAACCCCGGACTGTTGCTGGAGAATATAAAGAGTTTCACTCGTTGGGGACGATGGTCGAAGATGATTTGAGAATAACTTGGAAGGAGAATAATTCTGCTGGAGAATAAACTGGTGAGAGGATGACTCTATGGGGCAGAGATATTCTGTAAGAAGATCCGCTGATTTGGAGAAATAACCTCGACTGTGGATGAATTACCGTTGCTGGCGATGATGAACTCTGTCGGGGATAAAATTTTGTTTGTGGAAGAAATAAACTCCACTGGGGATGGTTTTCCATTGTTGGTGAAAGATGAACTCTGCTTGGGGAGAATTAACACCATTCTATTTGGGTACCTTTTACTATGTGGGGAGTGTATGCACTTTTAGTCTTATCCTCAAACTGGGTCTATCCCTGTACCTGGTGAATAGAGCAACTATAAGGTTTGGACATTTCTTGTTTGCCCCTTGTTCCTGAAATTACGAGTAATCGTATTTTGTTTTGCATGTAAGTATTTATGAGCAACAATTATTTTCAAATGCATATATAAAAAATGAATCATTGGACGTTCTTGTAAAACAAAACAGAAAAAGAAAAACCACTTTGAAATTTATTGTGAAAACGAATTGTATTGATTTTTGAAGTTGGCCTGTAATAGGCGTTTTTGTACAAGAGGATGACGTTCTAGTAAGAGAACACCGCCGAAAGATAGAAAATATACAATCTGCGAAAAACAAAGAAAAACAGCTATGTGAACAATCCCACTGGGTTCCAACTCTGCTATTGCCTCTATATCTTCGAGCATCTCATCACTTTGCTACTTGATTGAAGGTAGATCAGATTGATTGGCGTCGTCCGAGCTTGATAGTTGATACTGAAGTCTGGTTGCAAGGTGATCCAATGAGACATAGTGTTACACTTTGATCCCTAATTTTTTCCTGGACCACCGTTTCAGGTTTTCAGTCCACCAGGATACACTTTTTTTCCCAAGCCGCCTTTTCAGGTTTTCGACTTGCCGGGTGTACAATTTTTTCATTTTCATCCCTTATTTTTACCCGAACCCTTTTGGTTCGCTGGGAAGCCCTTATTTTTGCCTAGGCCAGTCAACCTAGCGGGTCTTTGATTATGTGTAGTATTTTTTCACTATGTCTGCATTGACGGGGCGAGGAAGGTCGTCACCATCCATGGTGGTTAGAATCATAGCTCCTCTTGAGAAAATGTTCTTAACCAAAAATGACCCTTCGTAAGTGGAGGTTCATTTGCCCCTGGGATCACCTTGCGGCAGTATGATGCGTTTGATCACCAGATCCCCGACTTGATACTCCTGTCGTCTAACTTTATTGTTAAATGCCTTGATCATTCATTTTTGATACGTCTGACCATGACAAATAGTAGTAAGTCTCTTCTCGTCGATTAGGTTCAGCTGATCAAGTCGGGTCTGAATCCAATCATCCTCGCTCAAACCTGCATCCTTCGTAATCCAAAGAGAGGGTATCTGGACTTCAATGGGTAAGACTGCCTCCATGCCATACACCAAAGAGTAGGGTGTTGCCCCTATTGACGTCCACGCTGAGGTACGGTACCTGTGAAGAGCGAATGGTAACATCTCATGCCAGTCTTTGTATGTCACTGTCATCTTCTGCACAATCTTCTTGATGTTCTTTTTTGCTGCTTCAACAGCCCCATTCATCTTCGTCCGGTAGGGATAAGAGTTATGATGATGTATCTTGAACTGTTTGCAGAGCTCGGTGATCATTGTGTTGTTGATATTTTTACCATTGCCCGTAATGATCCTCTCTGGTACACTGTATCGACAGATCAGATTGTGTCGGATGAACCGCGCCCCGACGTTCTTGGTTACTGTAGCAAAGGAAGCTGCCTCAACCCACTTCGTAAAATAATCAATTGCTACCAGGATGAAACGATGTCCATTGGACGCAGTAGGTTTGATCTCACCAATCATATCGATGCCCCACATTGCAAAAGGCCAAGGAGCTGTCAAAACATTCAGAGGAACTAGAGGTACATGCACCTTACCAGCATAGACTTGACACTTATGACAGGTCCGAGAATACTGATAACAATCGGCTTCCATAGTAGACCAAAAATATCCTGCCCGTAGGATCTTCTTTGCCATGGTATGTCCACTGGAATGAGTTTCGAAAGTACCTTCATGTAACTCTGCCATAATCCTTTCTGCCTCGCTCTTGTCCACACATCGCAGTAAGGTTGAGTCATGGTTACGCTTGTACAGGATACCATTACTGATGAAGAACTTTGCAGTGAACCTCCTCAGAAACTTCTTATCAATAACAGATGCACCCTCGGGGTATTCTTGAGCCTCAAGATACCTCTTTACCTCGTGAAACCAGGGTTTATCTGCTACCTCTTCAGTCTCAATGTCATAGCAATGTGCGGGTTTGTCCAACCTGACCTTGAACATAGAAGACATGGTAGCTAGCACGTCCGCTAACTGGTTCTCCTCTCTGGAGAAATGTTCAAATGTTATCTCCTCAAAGTGCGGCACCAATGTCAATACATACTCTTTGTAAGGAATAAGATTTGGGTGCTTCGTATCCCACTCGCCTTTGATCTGACGGATCACTAGAGTGGAATCTCCGAATACACTCAATAACTTAATCCTCAGGTCAATAGTTGCTCGAAGACCCATGATGCATGCTTCATACTCCGCCATGTTGTTGGTGCAGTTAAAACATGATCGGGCGGTGAACGGAGTATGACAACCTTCAGGAGATATAATCACAGCGCCAATGCCATTACCTAACGCATTTGAGGCTCCATCAAAGTATATAGACCATCGGGATCCCTCCTTAGGTCCTTCATCCGGCCAGGTTTTTCACAGTCGGTCACCAACATGATGTTCTCATTCGGGAACTCGAAATTCATGGATTGGTAATCATCCACTACCTGATGCGCCAAATGATCCGCCAACACACTTCCCTTGATTACTTTTTGGGTTGTGTATTGGATGTCGTACTCAGTTAAGATCATTTTCCATCTTTCTATTCTTCTGGACAAGGCATGCTTTTCGAAGATATACTTGATTGGATCCATCTTTGATATCAATAGGGTAGTGTGAGTCAGCATATACTGTCTCAGCCGGCGAGCAGCCCATGCCAAAGCACACTGATCGGACACCATTTCTAGTAAGTTTCTGTGATCTATTCGGCATAAATTCATCAATCTGGTAACATATGTGTTCATTTTTAGTTGCTTTTAGGGAAGTTAGTGTGTTTTGGTTATTTTAGTCTTGTTGTGCATTTTTGAGTTTTAGAGTATTTAAAAGTATTTGTTTTATGCTTTTGTTGGGTAGTCTTAGTGTTTCAGATTAATGCATGCGATGAAAGGAACTTATGGTAGGATGATAAGCACCTCGGAAGGATGAGAGTGGAAGATTTTAAAGATCTCAATGGTCAACACGGGCACCCGTGTTCATCAACACGGCCCGTGTTGAAAAGCAAGTGGAAAGCGCAAAAACTACACAAGTCAGTGGATTAACACGGAACCCGTGTTCATCAACACGGCCCATGTTGAATGGCCTGGAGAATGACTCCTGATGCAGAGATCAACACTGGCACCCGTGTTCACCAACACGGCCCGTGTTGATGGGAACGTGTGGAAACTTGTTTTTTATTTATTTTTAGAACACATTGTTGTCATCAAGGGTACTTCTGACTTTTTCCGAAACGGGGATAGAGACCAGACTATTAGAAGGAATTGGAGGATAGATACCAGGGTTTTTGGAAAGCACGAGAGAAAGATCACGGAGAAAAGATAGCTACAAAGAGGAATTCAGAGACGGCGAGATTCAAGGGCAGCCACCATTGAAGATCAAAGTCAGCGTTATTCTTTGTAATGTTTAACTCTTAGTTGATATTTTCTTCTAATACTATGAGAAGCTAAACCCCCCAATGCTAGGGGGGTGGTCCTGATTTGATGATCGTTATGAATTCAGATTCTTGATTTCCTTAACGCATGTTTATCCATTTCAATTTAATTGTGTGGTGTTCTTATGATTATGTATCGGACAAATACATGTATATCTATGACTAACAATTGGCAGGACTGTGATTGTTAGGGTTTCTACACAATTAGGTTATTGGGAGTCTCACCTAGGACTAGGAACTCTTTTTAATCACCTAAATTCTTGATATTTTTATGGTTAAAACCAAGAGTTATTTGAATGGACATTTGAATAAGGATTGGGGTTTTAATAGCTTTCTTCATTAAGGACTTAAGGAAGAACAATCTAGAGATAGTTAATTGAAAGTTTTCATATGCAAAGAGGAAATTTGGATTCGGATCATGATTTGTTAAATCAACCACTCACCCTAGCATTATTCTCAACATATTTCATCAGTCATTCTTTTGTTACGATTGTAATTTAAAGTTTTAAAATCAACCCAACCATTGTTTTTGTTCAATTGAATTAAGAGCACGAATAGGTATTTACTACACAGTCCTCGAGATCGATACTTGGGGAAACTCATTATAACTATGTCGGCGAAAATAGTACACTTGCTATTTTTCCGATCAAGTTTTTGGCGCCGTTTCCGGGGACTTCCAAAATACTAATTTACTCTTAGTTTGATTGAAATTTTATTACTCTGCAATTAAATTTTTTTTTCATTTGTTTATTTATTTTCTATTACATTGTATTAGAACTAATATTGTGTCTAATATTTTATGCGAGGTCAGGCCTCAGCAGAATATCTTTTTGACACAGAGATAGAAATAACCCTTCACGCTCGGCGAAGAGGAGCAAAGCAAGCAAGATTGGTCGAGGAAGAAGATAGGAATTCAACACACTCCGGCTCAGAGTCAGAAGCCGAGACAATGAATCCACCTCAAGAGAGATTGCTAGGGGATTATGGAGGGACAAATGCCCCAGGGGGAAGATTGACCATTGTCAACCAACCCGTTAATGTTCCTAATTTTCAGCTCCATCCGAGCACCATCACTCAGTTGGAGAAGAGATCTTTTTCTGAAAGGGTTAATGAAGATGCTAACAAGCATTTGCGAGGATTCCTGACTATGAGCACTACTCTCAAAATAGATGGGCATACTGAAGAGCAGAAAAAGTTGCATATGTTTCCGTTCACCATGGTAGACGATGCATAAGAGTGGTTCTATTCTCTTCCCGCAGGCAGCATTACATCTTGGGAAGAGATGGAAACAACATTTCTCAATGAATATTTTCCAGCATCGGTGTTTATGAGAAAGAGATATGAAATCCTTAATTTCAAGCAGAAGGATGGTGAATCATTGGGAGACTCTTTCAAGAGATTTAAGAGACTCTTGGTTGCTTGCCCTACTCATAAACTGGATCAGACCGAGCAAATGCAGATGTTTGTGAATGGTCTGAGAATTAAAACGAAGCAACTCATTGACATAGCTGCTGGTGGCTCATCTAACTTCTCAACAGCCACCGACATCAGGAAGATTATTAAAGCGATAGCTGCAAATGAGCATCTGGAGTTATACGACAGGGTTGCAAGCAAGCCAGATGGAGTAATAGATTTGAAGTTGGAAGCCAATAAGCAGTTAAAAATTGAAGAAACAATAGCTGCCGAAGTAGAAAAGAAGTTGAAAGCCATGAATATTACTACACAGCAGGTGGCTCAAGTCCAACAAGGTCAAAATGCTATCTGTGATATTTGTGGCGGACCTCATCTGACAGCACACTGTCTTTCAATAGCTCAGCAGATTGAAGAAATCAAGTTCCTCAAACAGAATAATCCTTATTCCAACACTTATAATCCAGGTTGGAAGAACCATCCAAACTTTGGGTGGAGGGATCAAAAAGCAAACACTCAACAACAAGGTCAGGGTCAATACCAAAACCAGTATCAACAACAACAACAAAAAACCCCTAAGAAAGCATATTGGGAGTTAGCTATTGAAAAGATGGCAGCTCATAATATCCAATTTCAGGATGAAACAAGAAACAATCACAAGTACACCTCAGCGTCAATCAAAAATCTTGAAGTTCAGATGGGCCAAATAGCTCAACAATTGGCGAATGTGCAAGCACCAGGGTCTCTGCCGAGTTCAACCATACCAAACCAAAGAGATAATCAGAGGATGAAAGTTGTGGTGACAAGAAGTGGCAAAACCGGGGGAGATGTTGAGAAAAACGAGATTGAAGAGGAGGGCTTGCTTGAAGTAGATCTGGAAATCAGGGAGGATCAAAAAGAGACTGAGGAAGAAATAAGAAGACCTGTGGGAGAAAGAGAAAAGCCTAAAGAAGAGAAACCTAAAGTTGTCCTCCCATACCCTGCAAGAACAAAGAAGAAAGATCAGAATGAGAAGAACTTCGAGAAATTTTTGGAGTTATTCAAGAAGCTTGGGATTAACATTCCATTTTCTGAAGCTTTAGAGAAGATGCCAATTTATGCAAAGTTCATGAAGGACATCATCTCAAAAGAGTGCTCATTGGAGACTGAACCGGTTATACTCACTGAAAGGTGTAGTGCTATTTTGCAGGGTCTGAAGGTTCCACTAAAGAAGAAAGACAAAGGGGAAGTAACTATCCCCTGTGCTATAGGGGATAGGACATTCAAAAAGGCACTGATTGACCTTGGCGCTGGTGTAAGTCTTATACCTCTCTCAATTTATAACAAGCTTGGCATTGGTGAAGTCAAAGATACAAGGATGACATTACAGTTTGCTGACAATTCGATGAAAAGACCACATGGAATAGCAACGGATGTTCTTTTGAAGATAGACAAGTTTGTGTTTCCGGTTGATTTTGTGGTTCATGATATGCCGGAGGACGAAGAAATTCCAATAATATTGGGAAGACCTTTTCTTGAAACAGGCAGAGTGATGATAGACATGGAAGAAGGAACTATGACCCTCAAGGTCTACGATGAAGAGCTAAAAATCAACGTTAGAGAGTCAATGAAGTTCAAAGAAGATATTGGCACAAGCAAGAATGTTGAAGTTTTGGATACATTATTCATCAAATCAGTGCATTGCCATGTACCTGAATTACCTCTAGAGAGAGTGTTGAGTCTGGCTATTTTTGAAAGAGATAGAGAGATTGATGAAAAGGAGTTAGAGGTATTAGATATGATGGAAACTCAACCTAAATGGTCGAAACATACACCAAACAGGTGGGAAGATTTAAGGCAACCACAACCTTTCGTAGAGAAAAAGGAAGAAAAGAAAGGGATGGAGTTGAAATAGCTACCTGGTAATTTGAAATACATTTTTCTTGATTCAGAAGAGAAATGTTCGGCAATTATCAACTCTGCCTTAAAAGTTATGCAGGAGGAAAAACTCATACAAGTACTCAAGAGATACAAAAGTGCTATTGGATGGGCAATCGAAGACTTGAAAGGTATTAGCCCTACAGTGTGTATGCACAAGATTCTTATGGAAGATGATCATAAGCCAGCCGTGCAACCTCAAAGGAGACTTAATCCAGCTATGAAGGAAGTTGTGTGCAAGGAAGTCGTGAAGTTGTTGGATGCGGGACTCATTTACCCGATATCTGATAGCTCATGGGTGAGTCCGGTTCATGTTGTACCAAAAAAAGGAGGAACAACAGTTATGATGAACGAGAAGAACGAGTTGATTCCAACCAGAACAGTCACCGGATGGAGAGTGTGCATTGATTACAGAAGGTTGAACATTGCTACAAGGAAGGATCACTTTCCTCTTCCTTTCATTGATCAGATGTTAGAAAGGTTAGCTGGGCATGATTACTATTGCTTCTTAGATGGGTATTCTGGTTACAACCAAATTGCAGTAGCCCCTGAAGATCAGGAGAAGACAGCTTTCACATGTCCATACGGTATTTTTGCCTACAGACGGATCCCATTTGGCTTATGTAACGCCCTAGCTACTTTTCAAAGGTGCATGACGTCTATATTCGCTGACATGCTCGAGAGGAACATGGAAGTATTTATGGATGACTTTTCGGTGTTCGGGCCCTCGTTTGACGAGTGTTTGGAAAATTTGTCTCTGGTCCTAGAAAGATGTCAACAAACCAACCTAATCCTCAACTGGGAAAAATGTCACTTCATGGTGAGAGAGGGAATAGTTTTGGGCCACAAGATTTCACATAGAGGGATTGAAGTGGACAAAGCGAAAGTAGAGGTGATAGCACATTTACCTCCACCGGTAAATGAGAAGGGTATAAGAAGTTTCTTAGGACATGCGGGATTCTACCGCAGGTTCATAAGAGATTTTTCAAAAATTGCGAAGCCATTGACTAGTTTACTGGTGAAAGACACTCCTTTCATGTTTGATAAAAAATGTGGCGAAGTCTTCGAAACATTGAAGAATAGGTTGGTGACCTCACCGATAGTTATTTCTCCCGATTGGTCCATACCTTTCGAAATAATGTGTGATGTGAGTGACATAGCAGTGGGAGCAGTGCTTGGGCAAAGAAGAGAGAAGTTGTTGCATGTTATTTACTATGCAAGTCACGTGTTGAATCCTGCCCAGATGAACTATGCTACCACAGAAAAGGAATTGTTGGCAGTGGTGTATGCCTTTGACAAATTCAGATCCTATTTATTAGGAACAAAGGTAATCGTTTACACTGACCATGCTGCTTTGAAATATTTGTTTTCTAAACAGGAATCAAAGCCAAGATTGCTGAGATGGATCTTGCTGCTGCAAGAATTTGACTTAGAAATTCAGGATAAAAAAGGGTGTGAAAACACAGTAGCCGATCACCTATCAAGGATGTCACCAATAATGGAGACGGAAAAGACACACCCCATCCAGGATGAGTTCGTTGACGGACGAATCCTAGCTGTCACGGGAGTGCCATGGTTTGCAGACTACGCAAATTACCTGGTAGGCGGTGTCATACCTGAGGATTTTGATTTTAACAAAGAGAAAAAGTTTGTTCATGATTACAGGTTCTATTTGTGGGACGAACCATTCCTGTATAAGAAAGGGGTGGACGGATTAATCCGCAGGTGTGTCCCAGAGGAAGAGCAGAGAGAAGTCTTGAAAGCCTGTCATGATTCAGATTATGGGGGACACTTTAGTGGAGACAGAACAGCTGCAAAAGTCCTCCAGTCTGGATTGTACTGGCCCACATTGTTCAAAGACGCTCAAGTAATGGTGAAAGAATGTGATAGATGCCAGAGGACTGGAAATATCTCTAAAATAAACCAGATGCCACAAAAGGGTATGCTTGAGGTGGAGTTGTTTGACGTGTGGGGAATTGATTTCATGGGCCCGTTTCCGCCATCATTCAGGAAAAACTACATCCTAGTCGCTGTGGATTAAGTGTCGAAATGGGTAGAAGCTGTGGCACTACCTACGAATGATGCATGAGTAGTGGTGAGTTTTCTCAAGCATAACATCTTCTCGAGGTTTGGAGTGCCCAGGGCACTTATCAGTGATGAAGGGACACACTTCTTAAACAAGCTCATGGAAAACTTGTTGAAGAAATATAATGTGAAATACAAGATTACGACTCCATATCATCCTCAAACGAGTGGGCAAGTTGAAGTGTCCAATAGATAAATAAAGAAAATCTTGGAAAAGACTGTAAGTGCGTCGAGGAAGGATTGGTCAGTAAAGTTGGATGATGCATTACGGGCATACATAACTGCTTTCAAAACACCAATCGGTATGTCTCCTTATCAACTGATTTATGGTAAAGCTTGTCACCTACTTCTTGAACTCGAGCACAAGGCTGTTTGGGCCTCCAAGTTTTTAAATTGTGATCTTGCAAAAGCTGGTGAATCCAGAATTCTACAACTTCATGAGTTAGAGGAATTTCGTAATCAGGCTTACGAGAATGCCAAAGTATATAAGGAACAAACAAGAAAATGGCATGATCAGAGAATACAAAAGAAGGAGTTTTGGGAGGGTCAGCAAGTGTTGTTGTTCAACTCCAGATTGAAGCTATTTCCGGGGAAATTGAAGTCCCGTTGGTCCGATCCATTTGTAGTGCATAAGGTATTTCCCCATGGGGCGATTGAAATTTAGAATGCCCACAATGGATATGTTTTCAAAGTGAATGGATAGAGGTTGAAGCCCTATTATATAGGACTAGAATCGGGATTGATTGATAAGGTGCGTCTCACCGGATGAGGGGCGCAACCGTCGAGCCATGTGACGTTAAACGAAGCGCTTCGTGGGAGGCAACCCACGAATTTTTACTCTAACGCATTGTATTTTTGTTTTGTTTTCTTTGTTGTTATTAGGGAAAGAGAGACTGGATAATCTGGAGTAAATTGAACAAGTGCACCCGAAAATAGCTTAGGAATCTCAAGTTTTGACGGAAACAGAGCATCCACACGGGTGCCCGTGTTCATCAACACGGCCCGTGTGGTTTTCTAAGCGGAACATGAAGTTTTTGGAGAAACAGAGCATCAACATGGGTTCCCGTGTTAATCAACACGGCCTGTGTTGTTTTCCCTATAGCACACAGAAATTGGAGTGTCACAGAACGTCAACACGGGTGCCCGTGTTTAGGAACACGGCCCGTGTTGTTGCACACGGGTTTGGAATTTCAATTTTTTATTTTTTTATCTTGTGGACCCCGCTTGATTTATAACCTCCATTCACCACTTCTCTCTCACTTTTATTGTTTTCTAATTCCCTCAACCTTCTTCCTCCATTAGAACCCTAGCCTCCATAAGAACTCAAGAACAAAAAGCTTCATTCTCTCCATCATAAACTGCTCCAAATAATTTTTCCTCTGCACTAAAGTGACTCCATTTTCCATCCTCTACTCTGTAACGGTTTCAAGTATGCCTCCCAAAAGATCCCCGAGAGGAAAGGAAATTGTTGAATCTTCCAGACCACACCAGCGAGCACGTCGCATTCCTAATGCACATGATCTTGTGTTTGAAAAACCGGAACACCGTAAGCGGTACGAAGCACTCGCAAAGCATAAGTTACTTCCAACCAGGTATATTTGCAATGAAACTCTGGATAAGCTAGGATTGATAGAGGAGATTCATCGCATGTTTGGTAACTTAGGCATGTTAGAATTTATGCAATTTGAAGCACCAACATTTGAAAAAATCACTTTAGAATTTTTGAGTACTGTTGAATTTAAACTGAGACGCAGGTGGAATGGCAGTGAAACGGAGTATTATGGTGACTTGGTATTTCAGCTCTTTGGTGAGGAACACACCATGTCTCTGCAGGAAGTTGGAGCGGCGCTAAAACTTCCTTCTGTCGGTTATGGCGCACGCCCAGAAACTTTTGCAGCTGCAGAAATCTGGACGGCGATTACTGGTAAAACTAGTTATAACCCGAGCACTGGTAAAGCCTCGGGCATTCACAATCCTTGTTTCAGGTATGCCCAGAAGGGACTAGCATTTACACTTTTTAGACGCGGCGATAGTACCGGCGTAGCTGCAAAGAGAGAACTCTTCTTCTTGCACTGCATGACAGAGAACAGTCGGGTTAATGTGGCTGCCTTTGTAGCTAATCACCTGAAGCAAGTAGGCTATGCCAGCACAGGTGACATATCAGTGGGTGGCATGATCACTCAGATTGTTGATCACCTTAATTATGGTCGGTTATTGATGGAAGAACCGGATATGGCAGGTAAAAAGATTGACATGCAAAATTTGGTCAATCAAGGTATGATTGTGGTGCATCCCAGGTATTATTCGCTTGTTAGTCGTGATCGCCATATTCTTTCCTTACCAGCTCCAAATTTTATCAGTATTGTAAATGTTTCTAATTGGCTCTATGCGGCTTCTGCCCCTTCGTTAGGGGATAGTCCTCCTTGTGATATGGAGGATGACACTCCAGCTGAAGCACATTTCAGTCCACCACCCCAAAGTTTTGCACGACAAGATGTGGGGTCTTCCTCTAGGTCTCAAGATCAATGGGGGTGGGTGCAATCTGAAATGGGTGCTCTTCGCACCGAGCAGACAAGACAAGGTGTGGAGCTGTTTCGACAAGGCATTGTTATGGATGACATGCAGGCCATGATGCAACGTCTCATGTTACATTTTCCGCACGACCCTCCACCTCCTCCGTCACAGTGAGTTCTGTGAGTCGCCTCTACTTTGGGTTAAACCATTGAGGTCAATGTTTAAGTCAGGTGGGGGAGGCTCACTATTTTAGTTAATATATTTTGTTTTGCATTCCCTTTCATTTTTATTTATTTTTTGTTTTTACTTCATTTTATCTGTTTTTGGTTTGTTCTGTTGTTTTGTTTTGTTGCATGATCACCATTACGTTACAGATTGATTGATAGTTGTTGGATGAAGATGGAACTGACAGCAAGTGGTTGAACGACACTCCCTTACTTGATCTCCTAAGGAACCCCGAAAGTTGACACAACTAAAGAATTAAAGGTCGGACACAAGTTAGTGGAACTGGACCGAAATTGTCAGATGGTAGGCCCGAGTCGAAAAAGAAGCCACATGACATGAGGAGGACTTCAGAGTATGCAAGCTTAACCCACATGGTGAGATTACCAAAGGCCAAATACAAAAATATCATCATGAGAGATCGGGCAGGTATGACTTTATCATTCTGATTTTGCGTATGTTCTTTTAGCACAGCACATCATGACGACACACACTGAGGCATGTTGTTTGTTTAACCTTGAGCCTTTCTAGCCTACCCGTATTAAATGTTATCCCTCGTGAACACCGTTGAGATTAGTTTTGATTTTCATGTTTGTTTGTTTTGTCTCCGTTGTAATAAACCCCATGTTAACCTTTCACCACATTTGTCTCACCATTGCTCGGCATGATTGTGATCAATTTTAAGTGTTGCACGAATTTAAGTTTGGGGTAGTAATTCATAAAAATTAAGGGCAAGTGAGTAAAAGAGATTAAAAAAAAAAGAGAAAAAAGAAAAGAAAAAGAGAACTAAAGGAACATGAAAGTTCTAGAGACAAAAAAAAGAGAAAAAGGAAAGAAAGAGAACACTTGCCTATGTGTCGGACTCTAGTTAGTACAAAGATGAGTGAAAGCGAATGAACCCCAAAAGTTATGAGTTGTAGCATAAGATAGAAGAAAAGTACATGAATGCCGAGCCAAAAACCTTTGTTATCAAATTTTCTTGTTTATCCCACCGTACCTAAGCCCCGTTACAACCCAAAGACCTCTTAAAGTGTGTGGAATCTGTATGTGAAGTGCGAGTAGAATCAATTCAAAGTTAAGAATGATATTGCATGCTTCAGTCTGTGAGTGCAAACACTTTAACCCTGAGATATTTGGTGAGAGTGTGAAAAGCTTGCAGGTGAAGAAGTCTTCTAACGTGGAAGTGTGGTAGATAGGTCGATTCGGGAAGCCATCCTCTTGATCGGGAAGGAAGAAATTAAATTGCGAAAGACACAGGTTGTGTTGTGGAAAGAAGATATTCGTGGGTGACCTCTGTTGGACTCAATCATTACTCGAGGACAAGCAATGAGATAAGTTTGGGGTTGTGATCGGTCACCATTTCTAGTAAGTTTCTGTGATCTATTCGGCATAAATTCACCAATTTGGTAACATCTGTGGTCGTTTTTAGTTGCTTTTAAGGAAGTTAGTATGTTTTGGTTATTTTAGTCTTGTTGTGCATTTTTTAGTTTTAGAGTATTTAAAAGTATTTGTTTTATGCTTTTGTTGGGTAGTCTCAGTGTTTCAGGTTAATGCATGCGATGGAAGGAACTTATGGTAGGATGATAAGCACCTCGGAAGGATGAGAGTGGGAGATTTTAAAGATCTCAGAGGTCAACACGGGCACCCGTGTTCATCAACACGGCCCGTGTTGAAAAGCAGTGGAAAGCGCAAAAACTACACAAGTCAATGGATTAACACGGGCACCCGTGTTCATCAACACGGCCCGTGTTGAATGGCCTAGAGCATGAATCCTGATGCAGAGATCAACACGGGCACCCGTGTTCACCAACACGGCCCGTGTTGATGGGAACGTGTGGAAACTTGTTTTTTATTTATTTTTGGAGCACGTTGTTGTCATCAAGGGTACTAGGGTTTTTGGAAAGCACGAGAGAAAGATCACGGAGAAAAGATAGCTACAAAGAGGAATTCGGAGACGGCGAGATTCAAGGGCAGCCACCATTGAAGATCAAAGTCAACGTTATTCTTTGTAATGTTTAACTCTTAGTTGATATTTTCTTCTAATACTATGAGAGGCTAAACCCCCCAATGCTAGGGGGGTGGTCCTGATTTGATGATCGTTATGAATTCGGATTCTTGATTTCCTTAACGCATGTTTATCCATTTCAATTTAATTGTGTGGTGTTCTTATGATTATGTATCGGACAAATACATGTATATCTATGACTAACAATTGGCAGGACTGTGATTGTTAGGGTTTCTACACAATTAGGTTATTGGGAGTCTCACCTAGGACTAGGAACTCTTTTTAATCACCTAAATTCTTGATATTTTTATGGTTAAAACCAAGAGTTATTTGAATGGACATTTGAATAAGGATTGGGGTTTTAATAGCTTTCTTCATTAAGGACTTAAGGAAGAACAGTCTAGAGATAGGTATTGAAAGTTTTCATATGCAATGAGGAAATTTGGATTCGGATCATGATTTGTTAAATCAACCACTCACCCTAGAATTATTCTCAACATATTTCATCAGTCATTCTTTTGTTACAATTGTAATTTAAAGTTTTAAAATCAACCCAACCATTGTTTTTGTTCAATTGAATTAAGAGCACGAATAAGTATTTACTACGCAGTCCTCGAGATCGATACTTGGGGAAACTCATTATAACTACGTCGGTGAAAATAGTACACTTGCTATTTTTCCGATCACGCACCAAGTTTTCTCAAGCAGTGAGTATCGGGTCTCACAGTCGGTAAACTTTTTGCTAAGGTAGTAAATAGTATGCTCTTTTCGGCCAGACTCGTCATGCTACCCCAGCATGCACCCCATTAAATTATCTAGTACTGTCAAGTATAAGATCAAAGGTCTCCCTTCAAATGGAGGCATCAGAATATGTGGCTCTTGGAGTTACTCCTTGATCATTTCGAAGGCAATCTGACACTCATCATTCCATTTTACCACTTGATCTTTCTTCAACAGCTTGAAGATTGGCTCACAAGTAGCAGTCAGATGTGAAATGAATCGGGCAATGTAATTCAGACGCCCCAAAAAGCCTCTAACTTCTTTTCCTGTGCGGGGAGCCGGCATCTCCTATATAGCCTTCACCTTTGCAGGATCCACTTGAATACCTTTATCACTAACGACGAAACCCAGCAACTTACCAAACCTCACCCCGAAGGTGCACTTGTTCGGGTTTAACCTCAACTTGTACATCTTCAACCTGTCAAATAGTTTCTGAAGATGGTCAAGTTCTTCTTCAGTATGGGACCTTGCAATCATTTCATCGACGTGTACCTCAATCTCATGGTGAATCATGTCATGGAAAAAAGAGACCATGGCACGCTGATAAGTTTCCCCAGCATTCTTCAACCCGAAAGGCATTACTTTGTAACATAAGGTGCCCCACTGCGTAACGAAAGTTGTCTTCTCCATGTCCTCAGGAGCCATCTTAATCTGATTGTAACCAGAAAAACCATCCATAAAGGAGTAGACCTTATGCTGCGCGGTGTTGTCAACCAGAACATCGATGTGAGGCAGTGGGAAATCATCTTTGGGACTTGCCCTGTTCAGATCCCTATATTCCACACACATCCGTACCTTACCATCCTTCTTAGGTACTGGAACAACGTTGGCAACCCATTGTGGGTAAGAAGTAACAGCTAGAAATCCGGCGTCAAACTGTTTCATGACCTCAACTTTGATTTTCTCAGACATCTCAGGGCGCATACGGTGAACCTTCTACTTTACCGGAGGACAGTCTTCTCTAGTCGGCAGGCGGTGTACCACAATGTCAGTGTCTAAACCAGGCATATCTTCATAAGACCAGGCGAAGATCTCAACATAGTTGCGTAGCATCTATGTCAACCGCTGCTTGGCACTAGGTTCCAGATTTGCACCTATCTTGACCTCTTTCTTGTCTTCCTCTATACCTAAATTAACTGATTCCACTGGCTCTTCATGAGTTTGTATGGCCCTCTCTTCCTGAAGTAGCAGTCTAGCAAGTTCCCCAGGCACCTCACAATCATCCTCACCTTCGTCCTTGGTTTGGTTGATCGGATTTTCGAAGTCATAACTGGTAGTAGAAGAATTGTTATCAATGGGATCCAGAGTGGATGTGGATCTGCATTATGATATGTGAGTGTGTGTAAGACAATAGCTGTTTTGATAAAGTGCAAGATAGAAAGGAAAAACAAGGAGCGCAAAATTTGTAATGAAAGAAAACGTCAAATGCTTTATTGATGATATATGAAAATGACAAATAATAAGCCCTCACAAGCAAAGCCAAGGTGCCTCAGGCAAGGCACCGGGCCGTAAAGTTTCAAACTGTCTGTTACAAATCTCAAAACAAAAGTCAATTACTGTGTAATAAAAGAAACGAGCACGAAGTCCTTCGCCGTCCAGTTGTTCAAGCCATCGTTGGTGGTAGGGTAAATCCAGCTGTCGATATCTGACTCTTCTTCGTCATCTTCAATTGCATTCACTCTCAGATTACTGATGTGCAGAGGAAGTCTTCCAATCCGTGTGCACCGAACAGCCCTTTGAGCCTCTGCAGTAAAGCCCAAACCAAACTTGTCAGTATTGTGTGCAAAGTCAGGGAGTTGGCCCCAATTTGCACACCCACCTTGATTAATAACAACCCTGGCATCTTTGAGGGAAGCCATCTTCATCGGAGGTTTGTCAGCAGCAATTTCAGTCGACGCCAAAGTCTGGGGAACCTCTTCAAAGTTCTGACACGGGGATTCAATGAACTCTTCATCCATCTCCACATACCGGAAGGAGTTAAGATGACTCACCATGTACTCCTCTTCACCTTGTACCGTAACAATCTTCCCTTTTACTGGATATTTCAACATTTGATGGAGCGTAGAAGTCACTGCCCCAGCCTTATGAATCCAAGGCCAACCCAAAAAGAAAGAATAAGATGGCTGGATATCCATCACATAGAAAGTAGATGCAAAAGTATGAGAGCCAACTTTAACAGGGACATCCACCTCCCCGTGCACCATCCTTTTTGACCCATCGAAAGCTCTAACCACAATATTACTCGGCTTCAGAATCAAACCTTCATAGTCCAGACGTTCTAGTGCTTTCTTTGGCAAAACATTCAATGAGAACCCAGTATCCACCAGTACATAGGCCAAAGTAGTACCCCTGCACTCGATCGAGATGTGCAGAGCATCATTGTGATTTATTCCTTTGGCAGTCAGATCTACGTCTGAGAAACCCAACCTGTTGTCGGCAATCAAACTAGCTACACAGTCTTTGAATTGACCAGCAGAGGTCTCCTGCGGCACATGCGCAGTTTTGAGGAAAGCAATTAAAGATTTTGCATGGGCTTCTGAGCATAATAACAAGGATAACATGGAGATTTTTGACGGGGTATGCCCCAACTGCTCGACTATGTTGTAGTCGCTCTTCTTGATAATCTTCAGAATTTCCTTTATCTCCTGCTTAGAGGTTTCTACAATGATCTTCTTAGGCGCCTCCATCCGGGCAGGCTCACCTGTGATCTCTTTGCCCCGAGTGTCAGATGACTCGGCGACAGGGGTGATAACCAGAGTAAGAATTGGAACAGTAGCTGGTGTACTGGAAGATGGAATGACAACAGGCTTTTGAACAGTCAGAGGGGAAATCTCGGGAGAGAAGAGTCTTCCACTTCTGGTGACCTTGCTAGTCCCGATAATATTGCTGATATCAGCATCAGCTTCTTCAATATTTAAATCTTGTTTAACTCCATGGTAATACACATCGGTCCCATAGTGCCAAGGGACAGCCTTATCTGAAGTGTATGGGATAGGACCAGGGACAATAATGATCAACGGAGTGATTCTTGGAATAGATGTAATCATAACAGGATTTCTCGAGGAAGCCTTGGAGGGATTGGCGGAAATGGTTATGATGGAAACATCTTCAACTGGAGTTAACAGAATCAAAGTCTTCTCGAACAGGATCTCTTTGTTATCCATCAGGCGTTGAACACCTGATTTCAATAAATGGCAACCAGCAGGCAGGATTGAACATAGGTGGCAACCTTTGCTACAACCTAGAAATAAACTGGCCAACAATAGATTCTTCTTAACTGTCATCAAAGGAGTAGAAACTTCTTCCACTGAGGTTACAAATAAATCAGTATCATTCGAGATTATAGGACTAGGACCCTTTTCTTCCCTTTGATTCTCTCCTCCTTTGGATGAATGAGACAGATCAACTTCTTGTCGCAACCTATTCCCAAATCGGTGACCCATATTCAGAAGAACCAGCTTCTTCTTCTTCTTCTTCTTATTCTTCTCCTTCAGGATGAGAGTCTTCTAATTTTCTTGCCCTTTAACCAAGTTCAAGAACATCTCTTGGAATTGGCCATTTTGTGCCTGAAGAGCATTGATATCCTGATCGGTAGGTATTTCAGAAGACATTTTATGCTGAAATAAACAGCGAAGAAGATGAGAAACCTGTAATGGTACCTGTAATGATGTGCATGATAATGGAATGCGTATGAAATGATTTCAAAGACTTTGGGAGATTCAAATTTGTAAACCAAGAAACAAACAAACTTTATTAGATTAAATTTGTAAAATGTTTAACAATGCCTTTTAAGGCGTTTACAAAGAAATAACTGAAAAGAAAATCTAAACTAGAAACAACAAAAGATATCAGAAATCCCATGGTCATTTCCCCTTCGTGCTGACATAATCATTGATTGTCCTCTCATTCTCAAGTTACCTCATGAGCTTCAATATCTTCCTTTCTTGATCATGATACTTCTCCCTGTAGGTATCCCTTTCTTCTTTCAACTGGATCCAGGATCTCTTTAATGCCCTAAGATTAGTAGGCGTGTATGGATAAAGGACCGTATAAGGAACACCCTCTTCATTGGTATGCTCCACAATCACTGGCAGCACAACTTCATAGGGCATCCCTAGCTTCTGGGCTCGAACTCGGACCCACTGGAGATAAGGTTGCATAGGGAGAGAAGTCTTCGGTCCTAGCTCGTAAGGGTCAAACTTGTTCACCATGCCCCAGGCCTGTATAAACCTCCGGCGATGCTCATCCACGTCCCCCTTGTAGTCAAAGACAATATCTATAAGGAGTAGCTCATGAGGACCGTCTCTCCGAGCGCGGCCAAACTGTCGTAGATCCAAGCAAGGACTGTAGGTTATTCCCCCTCTAACTCCAAGAAACGGAACATTGGGGTATCCCCCACATCGATCAATGACAACAGTATCCTCCATAGCCTTAGAACTCCAAAGAATGTCCGTATGGGCAAGGGACATTATCCTGTAAGCCCAACCTAAACCTTCCTCATTCTTCAATACAGACTTGGGGAGGTGAGAAATAAACCACCTCGCCAGCAGCAGCATGCAACACATGAGGGTTCCTCTTCTTCACACAGTACGAGTATAGAGGGCATGTAGGATATCACCCAGAAGAGTAGGTACAGGATTACGAGACAAGAAGATCTTGACCGCGTCCATATCTATGAAGGAATCTGGATTCGGGAAAAGAACCAAACCATAGATGAGGAGAGCCAGGATGTCTTCAAAAGCTTGAAAGTCCAAGTTATCCCAGAACTGTTGAGCTTGATCAATCAGAAACTTGGCCAAGAAACCGTTAACCCCGCTCCGTGTCTCCCAGTTGGATACTACATCAACCCTTTTTAAATGTAAGGCTGAAGCAATGTCCTCAGGTCTAGGAACCTCTTCCAAACCTATGAAGGGTGTCTGCTCGAGGATGGATATGCCCAGTAAGTAAGAAAACGCCTCCAAAGTGGGAACTAGCTGATAATCTAGGAAGGTGAAACAATGATGCACCGGATCGAAAAACTGGAAAAGCACGCTCATCATCTGCTCATCCACCTTTGAAGTGACCAAAATAAGGATCTGACCATGTCTTCTAACGAATGAAGAAGTATCAGGAACCTTTGAGACTAAATCTCTGAGTTGAGTAGGTATTTGCACGAAGTTAACCCGAATGGTGTTTCTGCACATGGAAGCCATAATCTGCAAAATAGAACAAATATAAATCCCCTCGGTCTTTGAAATGGTTAGCGTAATGAAGTATGCATGCTATGTTATAATGCATGATGTCATGATAAAAAGCACACAACAGGTATAGCAGATAACAGGCATGGTAAAGGAAAACAAGACACACAAGAGCCCTTAAGTTTCAGGCTTGCATGGAGTTAAGGTACTACCCTCTTGATGTTCAGTTGGTTTCAACCTGTCCTAATAATAGTAACCGGGTTCTAGAGGTTCTCAATATCACTGACCATCCTCCATTCGATCATGGTTTCATCTCACGCAATCTTTTCTTGCGGTCGGAACTATCTCGAGAGTATGGTCTCAATGAGTGTAGTATCGAGTATCAACCAGTTCCCAGCATTACACTGAGACCGGCTATCTCACTACTTCATATGGCCAAGTTGGTCAATTATAGGTTCTAAGGTCAGTTGATGCTTAACGACACACATAGCATCCCCGTATTCTCCTTGTTTCTCCATAAGGGATACCAGTACCAACCAATGTGCCACATCAACGTATCTACTACTTCAACCGTATCGGTCTATGTCGTACAGTTCCCTCACAGTTTATTGCTACTTACCTAAAATGTGTCCCCCAGATCCGAGTTAGGATCTATAGTAACTCCAATATAAAGCCCTCAAAAATAAAGCAATCAAATCAAACAATAGAAGCAATATGATGAACTAATCCTAAGGTACACCCCACTTATTTATCCCCAGCAGAGTCGCCAGTTCTGTGATACGGTGGCAGAACCGGAACTGTTTTAGGAAAATGCTGGTTTGCGTTTTGCATTTGTATTCGCAAAATGTCGCGGTAAGCAAGAGTCGCCACCGACATTTATTTTATCCAACTGGAAAGGAAAAAAAGCACAGAAAAATTCCTTTTTCGAGATTTTCTGAGTACGGGGGGTAGATTATAGAAAGGGAAGGTATTAACACCTTTTCTATCCGTAGTTTTCTATGGGCTCTTAGGTACTTGCTCATCATTTTAAAAATTGCTTCCGTGTTTGTGTAATTTGAAAAGTTTTTGTTTTACTTCGATTTAACCCTTGCTTCTGTCTTCAAGAGTGTTACGAAGTGTTTTTGAAAACTTTGTTTGAAAAGAGTGTAAGTGTGGAAAAGTTTGATTTTGAGCAAGTACCTACTAGCATCTACCTACTCGAAAAAAGAATGTTTATGTTCTTGCTTCCTTTAGACAATGCTATCCTACTATTAGTGAGTAGGTAGTACCGTCGTTGGAGTTGTAAGGGTCAATTCGAAAAGGGACGTACGATCACTAAAGCAATGTTATGACGTCTTAGTAATAACCCTAGTGTCTTAAGATCATATTCGAGGCAACATATCTGAGGCAACTTTTTAGAAAGGTACATTTGATCTTTGTTTAGACAAGAGGGATACCACTAAAATACCCTATACTTAATGATCGTTTACCGAAGGCAACCGAAGTGGGATTATACCCTAGGAGTGCGCATGTGCGAGTGATTCAATTTCAAATTATTATCTTTGCACATTTAGGGTTTGCTAACTGTTTTAAAAATTCACATACATTCTTGTCATGCAACCCTATTATCATACATCTAAGAGTTAATATTTGCGGGAATTAAAATGTGGAAAATAAAGCTAATCTATTACAAGGCTTCGGGTGGGGAATTACATAGCCAAAAACCCGTCAAAACGATAAATAAGCGAAAAGTCCTAATTAAGCTATTACATCCCATGAGCAATTACATCAATATTGTAAAAATAAATAAACGCACGATGAATCGAGAACGAGAGAAAAATATTAGGGTTTTGACCCCGTCTAAACCTAATTACAAAAAGAAATATTTTTTTGGTTGTTTTTGGTGATTCTTAAGAAAAATAAGGTTTTAAATTAAATACAAGCAAACCTAATTACTAATTAAATTAAATTAAGAAAATTAAATTATTTGACCTATTTTTGTATTTTGTTATTTTTGAGAAAATAAAATAGAATTTAAATTAAACAAAACCCTAATTTCTAATTTTTTTAATTTATTTACCAAAACAAATTAAAGTTATCCTAAAATTAAAACAGACTAACTAATTAATTTTTGATTAAAAAATAAAACCTAAATCTAATTTGATGAGAAATTGATTTTATGATTTTTGATTAAAAAAAAAGAATTAATTTTTGTGTTAGTAAAACAATTAAATGAATTAAATAAAGAAAATATAAAAAGCAAAAGAGAGAATATGGGCCTTGTAATCAGAAAATTGGAGGGGTGTCATTAGCAACTTTCTGGGCCCAGAAACCTTGGTCCATGTTGACTTCCTAGATCCAGCGTTGCACTTTGACTGGGATGCATGATGGACCATCACATGATGACCTTTGGATTAAATCTCCTTCAGATCTAGTGGCTACAAGCTGGTGGCACATGGTGGTCTTTTTGCCTGTACAAGCACATGATTATACAAGACAAAATAATATTGAAGAATATGGGGGACCTGGGATTCGAACCCAGGTCGTATGGCCTTTTCCATCTGCCTTCATACCAACTGAGCTGGCACGCTTCTTTGTACATAGAGAAACAAACAAATATTTTATTAAGAAAACACAATTTTATAATTTCCTGCGCGCGAAATTCAAATGGAGAAATCAAGGCTTGCCACACCATCATCCCTAACCTCTCTTCGTTGCTAAAAGGTCCAATGGCTTTTACCTACGGACAAATGTCCGTAGCTATAACCCCTGCACATTTCAAAATCACATACAGGCACGATAAATAAAATCTAATGCTGTGGATCAAATCGCCTTGGCATGGTGAGCATCATGGTGCCCTTCTTGTGGACCAATTTTGCCTGTATAAAAAGATCCCAAAATGCAACAAGAAGACCTAGCCATGGTGGATTTCAATATAACCAACAAAAATGCAATTAATTGTCACCATGAGCTTGCAAACACGTTAGGGTTTATAAATATGCTAATGAAACATGATAAACATGCAAGAATAGAGAGATTCACTTTTGAAAATAGTGACAAACCGTGGGGGTTGTGGAACCGGATTCTGGGCATGAGGACGCTTGCTTTTGATTGGTATGGCTTCCTCTTACTCCCAGGAAGCGAATGAGATGTCTTGGGAGTCTTGAAACTGCCTGGAAATATGAAAGCAGATCACCACTTTTCTTGAGTTTTTTTCAAGTTTGTGCTTTCTCTTACACGCCTCCAAACCTTGTGTTTTTGATCTGCCTTTGTCCACTATATACCAAGGAATGAATTAGGGTTGCAAATGTGTTCTCAATCTTTGGCAATTATGGTCTTTGATCATGATTTGATCTTCATAAAAATCTTTCCAAAAATAGGCCAAAACCAATCTTTTTAAGCACAACCATGCCTTACACGATTTGATTCACTTGCTAGCTGTATAAGGGACCTGAAACATGCTTCAAATCTTAAGACTTAAATGCTTTTAATATTTCCATGATTTATTTTAATTTAATTTGATTTAATTGAAATAAAAAATCAAAATAAATGGTAAAAATAATATAAAGGCAAGTGGGATGAGTTAGGGCTCGTGGACCATGCTACAAACTCAAAACAAGTGCAAAAGGTTAGGCCCATTTAACAAAAATTGCAATTTGAGGCACTTTTGACTTTTGACAATTTTGCAAAAAAGGTCAACTTCACCAATGCATAACTTCTTCAATTTTGACTATTTGAAGGTGTTTTTGGACTTTTAGAAAGATTTAGATGTTCTCTAAGCAACCCTTTTGGTCTCATCTCAATTGAGTCTTCCATGTTCATGTATGAAGCTTTGACAAAAAAGGTGTTTTTGTTGACTTTTCAAAATGACCTATAATGTCCAAATTCATAACTTCTTGTGAGTGCATATTTTGAACTTTGGAGATGAAGATGGATTGTATATAACTGCATCCTATTGATAATGAGCTTTGGATGTGTCATTTCTCATAAAGTATGAGAAAATTATGCTTGGTCAAAGTTGAGTTTACTTTTCTTGCAAAACCCTAATTTAGCAACTTTTGGGTTTTGATGAATTGTGAGCAATCCTTGATGAATCATGATAAACCCTTGATAAAATGATGGATAATACTTCAAAATGAGAATGTTGACCAAAAATCTTGAAGTTTGACTGTATGTGGGCCACGGTTGACTTTTGCCCTAGCACAGTCGATTTTCAGGCCTTTGAGCAATTTACTAAGCAAACTTCCTCCGCAAGGCTTGAAACTTGATATGGATGATCTTGAGAACATATTAGGACAATGGTGAGAATTTGGGATCCCTTGGGCTCAAGTATCTTGATGCAACATGAAACCCAAATTTGAGGTAGACTGCCTTAGGAGAGAGTTGTCTGGTCAACCCTTGGACTTCCTTGGAAATTTGAAGACCTCACTTGAAATGTATTGAGAAATATGGGAGAGAAAATTTTGGGGTAAAACACATAGCTTAAACTTTAGGATGCTTCCTCACTTGATAAAAACTCAATGCATCAAACCCTTGACTCATTGGCAATCATAACCCTAAAAATATTGATTCGTAGGCCTTATAAAAATCTTCATGCCATAATTAAATCCTCTTGGGTTTTGGAAAGAAAACTATTTGGTCTTGAGTTGTAACGCAAGTGATTAGGAGAAGTCTTCAAATGAATTTCAAGCTTGAGGTATTGAATTAAAACTGATCAGGGTAGCCACATAATCAACCCTAATTCAATGAACCTAAATTGAAGCATAATAGATGAAAACCTTTGATCTTCAATCAAACATAGATAAATAAACCCTAATAGCCTCGTAGATTGGTGAAAAAGGAAATGTTTAATGTCCACAATCACAAGCCCTAATTCCATAATTCACTACTTGCAGAAAGAACCATATGATTCAACTTTATTGGATGAAACCTCAAATCAACAGGAACCCTAATTTTCAAGATCATTGATCCCATGC
The DNA here is from genome assembly GCA_948472305.1 of Vicia faba. Classification (NCBI taxonomy): domain Eukaryota; kingdom Viridiplantae; phylum Streptophyta; class Magnoliopsida; order Fabales; family Fabaceae; genus Vicia; species Vicia faba. The sequence goes on along the minus strand of OX451740.1, from coordinate 1,033,599,764 downwards.
CAAGTCACTGACCAATGATACATGACGTACAAAATGACCTAATGGGAGTTATGTACATGAGAAAAGTGATAGATGCATAAACCATATAAAAGTAAAATGGTAGGACAAATTTGGGGTATTACAGGGAGGATGCAGGAGTTTGCAGACTGAAGGGTTCTAAACACAATGATGCTGCTAATGTCACCAAAACTACTACCCAAACTCTCTCCCAAGCAAGAGAATTAACTCCTTAAGTAACGATCACTTCTGGCACCAGTTCGACTCCTTGCAAAGTGATTCCTATAACTACCACCATGTTCCCCCAATAAATTGCGGCTCTGAGGTAAAATAGCCCCTTTGAGCACTGGAAAGTCTTGGTTAATGCTAGGAACCGTTTGATTGATAGTGGCTCCAGTAATTTTACAACATCAGGAAGTAACTCTTCCCTTAGGACTCAAAAAGAAGTTCTTCTCCACCTTAAATTTATGTTTTTCCATGTTGACCTGATTAGCCACTTGGAGGTGTACCCTTCTGATGGTGCCAAAATCAAGGATTTGTTGAAGAAGGTTGATGTTCAAATCGCTTCTCCTTCGGTGGTCAAGTTTGTGGCATAAGCATCTACCTTCCTTGACCATCTTTTGGTCGACCTAGTCAAAAAGAAAGAACTCCAGCTGAAACATATTCCTAAGGAGAAAGAGCATATCATTGAATTAGCCTTCATGAACTCTTTTATGGTCTCTAGTGAAGAATTTAATAAAATTCTTGATAAAGAAAAACCAGACTTCAAAACTACTGCCACCAACATTTCCCAATGGCAACAAGAGATTTCGATGCTGAAGAAGCAAATTGAAGGACTGAAGCACCAAATTAGTGAGGCAGAAATCTTGCAAGTTGTTAGGTTTAGCACGATTGAAAAAGTGTTGAATGTTGAACCTCTTGTTTGGGTCGTTCATCTGGAGCGTGTCGACGCGTTGGACGATGAAATGGCCGATCTCCACACATCTATTTCATTAACAAAAGCTCGTTTGGCACTTGTTCAAGATTTTTATTTGAACCTTAAAAATAATGTTGCATTTTAATTTCCATGCCTTTTGAACTTACCCTTTTAATAGTATTTTGTAATGTTTGATTCATACTCTGATTTGTACTCTGATTTGTACTCTTATTTGTACTTTAGGCCTCCTTATGGCCTTTTCATTATGCAATTAATTTCAACTTTTGTTGATTACTATTTCTTGCAATATAGGCCTATACCATTTTAATTATTTTCCATTTACTTATAGTATTCTCCTTTCTGGTGTAAGCTCTTCAATCTCATAGGCATTGTTGGGAAAAACTTGTAACACTCAAAATGGACCTTCCCTATTTGTTTACCATTTTCCCAGGACTCTATCCCTTCTATCCGTAAGAAATATCACTTTCCAAACCATTTCTCCAGAGAAGAACACTTTCGAATTCACCCTTCTGTTATAGGCCTTTGCTACTTGTTCTTTCTGCCCGAACAAAGTATCTAATTTTGCTAGCATATGTTCTTCAACATCTACAATGTATAATACATCATTCCCCAGTAATACACAGTAGGATATATGATTGCCTTTTAACACTCACTGATTGTAGATGAATCTCCAGAGGCAACACTGCTTCGTGTCCATAAACTAAGTTGAGTGGTGTTGTGTTAGTCGACTCCTTTGGTGAGTTTTAATATGGCCACAATGCTTGGACCAGAGTTATATGCAAGCTTCTAGGCTTTTGGCTAAAATGTTTTTTTGATCAAACTTATAATAACCATATTTTCTGCTTCGACCTGCTCATTTTCCTGGGTGTAATATGGTGTTGATGTTAACAGTTTTAACCCCATTTGTACAACAAACTCAATTACCTTTCTCCATATGAACATCGTTCCTTTTTTGGTTATTATAGTTTTTGGTATTCTAAACATATGTATGATTTGATTTGGAATAAAGGCCATTACTTCCTCTTGATCTACTTTAACCAAAGCGACTGCCTCTACCCATTTTGAAAAATAATCAATACCCACTAAGATGTACTTATGCCCTTTCGACGAGGCGAGTTTAATTTCTCCTATAATATCCAAATCCCATCCTCTGAATGGCCAAGGTTTCATAAGATAATATAGTTCGCTAGCTGGCACATGTTGAATTCCATAATGTTTTTGGCATTCTTGGTAGCTTTTGGCGAAGTCAATGGAATTTTTTAACATGGTCCGCCAATATACTCCTATTCGACACAATAACCATTTCATTTTTTGTCCACCTTGATGTGTACCAAAGGCTCCACTATGTACTTCAGATGTTGCCAATTATGCGTCATTTTCCCCTAAGCATTTGAATAACACCCCTTTAAGCGTTTTTCTGAATAATTTGTTTTCCATTATTATGTAACTTAACGTTTATACTTAACTTTAAGCTATGTCGACCCAACTGAATTTTTTAAGTAGTAAACTATAGGTTTCCTCCAGTCGTTGAGTTAATGCATCAATGGAAAAAACTTCTTCTACCACTTCAAAATTTCCAAAATAATCATAATTCCCGAGATCAGGGATCACTTCAGGCTCTGTCCCCTAAATTTTTCTCATTTGTGTGTACTCAAACACCATTTTATCTTTTACCTCAATGATTTCGTCTACTCTCTCTTTGGGTATCTTATATCCAGACGCTAATTGGGCCATGTTGTTTTCCTATTGGTTGTCAATACGCCTCATATAACTAATCGACACTTTATCAAATTTCCGAAGTAACGACAATTCTTTGGCAATATACATTACCAAATGATCTTTAACACATTTGTATTTTTTAGTCAATGGTTTCACCACTAACTTTGAATCTCCTTTGATGTCAACGTCTTTGATTCCCACGTCTAACATAATATGAAGTCCAATTAATAAGGCTTCATATTCAGCCTCATTATTAGACCATTCGCCCTTAATCTTATAAAAGAAATCTAGTTGGAACTCCATGTGGTGATAAGATAAAAATACCTACCTTAGTTCCTTGTTTATGTTTAGAACCATAAAAATAGCATTGCCAAGACTTAGTACCTACATATGCTTCATTGATGTCGACCACTGAATGGTCAACTATAAAGTATACAATAATTTTCCCTTTGACTTCTTTTACAGAAACATATGTTAAGGAGTATTCATTTAATGCTAGTGCCCATTTACCAATTCAACTGTGAAAAATAGGTTTAGATAACATATGCTTAATAACATCAAGATGAGAATAACAGTCCAAAATTATTAGTAACAGTCGAAAATCATAAAGGAAGTAGGGAAGGAAAGCACACATACTGAAGAACTATGTTTTTTAATAGCAGTCGAAATGGTCTCATCGTCAGATGAAGTTTTGTCAGGCACGATCTGCAAAGTTTAAAAATTGGCTAAATCAAATCTGCCAAACAGAGAGTAAAAAAACAATATTCAAATCTAAACCTCTTTTTTCGAAAGACCAGACTGGTCGACATGAGCCTCCTCATCTTGATCTATGGGAATGGTTGTAAGAATGAACTAGAAGATCAAAATAGTGATAAAGTCAAAATGGTAAAAAGCCAAGCTTTCCAAAAACTGTTACCAGTTTGTCTGATAGAGAGTACTCTAACACATTGAGGATCAATATGTAGAGGACCTGAGTAGTTGTGTACATAATGCTTTGTCGATACGACTCTCTCATCTTTTTTCTTATAAGAATTTTCTATGTCTGACCAAGGGCAATAACACTAGTTTGAAATAGGTGGGCCAAATGCCAAAGCTAATGGGATCGATGGCAAAGGAGGAAAATTAATCTTTCCAAAATGAAGTGCGTAAAGTATTTATCTTTCGCGTAACCAGGAGTTTTAAATTATAGGATCTTGTCGGTTACCTTCTCCTTTAATTCTTTGGTTGCCTCAACAATGGTCCGACGAAGATCATTAGGTCGATACACAACTGCAAAATAATTCTAGAAAGCTTGGATTTGTTTGGCATTAGTAATCTTACTTTTGGTAGACTTTCCTCGCAAACGATCAAAAGAATTAGTCAGTTCATCCATTTTAACTTCAGGAGCACCAAAATATGTATCGACATATGACTTCCACCAAGTTTCAAATTATTTTGTGCAATAAAAAGAAGTTTGATATGGAATGGGAGCAAGTCTAGGCCTTTTTGCCCAAAAGTTCTCGACATCCCTTTTGAAGACAACATAAGGTTGGTCGGTTGTGATATTTAAGAGCAGCTCAAGTGAAGGATATAGAGATTTAGGCGCGAACTGGCAAAGTCCAAATTGTCGAACCACCAAATTTGGATGGTAAGCTACCAATCCTGATGTGTTACCGACAACAACGGCAGACAAGAATTAGGGAGATAAAAAACGTCTCCAGATAATTAGCGAGTTATTCTTGTCTTGCTCGTTAGGGGGGGGGGGGGGGGAGCCCTAGTGAACCATTCAAGCCCGTGCAATATGGCGCAAAAGGGAGCGATACAAGGCTTAAACTCGATGTGAGTTAACATAATGTTGAATAGGAGTCGAAAAACCTCAATGTTGGTAAAAGTCTTGTCACCAAGAATCATTGGGATCAGGCGTTTCTAAACAATGTAGCACTCTGTCGGAGGACAAGCCACTCTTTTCATCCCATAAGGCTTATAATCTTTAGAAAAGGTGGCATTTAGCCACAATTGCAAGAACCAAAAAGGGCCATGGGCAAAAACATTCTTTTTTCTGGAGTGAGTGGGGTCAAAAGTTTTTATTTGGGAACTATACTTTGTCAAAGATTCATATAGTTAGGCTAAGATTAATTGGCCTAGAGAAACTTCATGACCATGATGTAACTGAGTGGCTAAATGTGAGTATTATTTTTCTATATGCATGGATCTGGAGCAGAAGACAAAACGAGATAGCCACAGAGTCGAGAAGTGTATGTGTTCTTCAGGAGTAATGGGGCTTATTGTTCTAGCATGATAGTCGATGAAATTATTGTACGTCTTTTTTCTAGTTTCACCTACGTAGAATCTAAAAGGCATAAGATCTAAATCCTAAAATTTAAAAACGCGACCAGTCGTCTTTAAACTTGTGATGGCAGCTATGTCTACGAGTGTTGGAGTTATCATGCCACATTTTGTCTGGAAGGTATTTTTCGATCCCTCCAAAAATTGTAATGCAACAAGAAACATATCACAGGAGTAAGGAGGACCACAACGAGAGATTTGTAGAAGGGTATAAATACCTACGTCTTTCCATTGGTCAGCTTTCTCTACCTCTAAATGTTCCATCCAAGCAAGAAATTTAGGGAAGTTTTAAGGAGGAGCAATTCTAAAATTTTTATCAACATAGTGAAGTGATAGAGGTTGTTCAAGGGAGACTAAGGGTCTAGTAACATTACTGCATGGGAAAATGCATGTTCATCTATAGAAACTATTGTTTCACCTTCTTCAAGAAGAGGACCTAGGAAGTCTAAAGGTTCATCACCAAGAGAAAAAGAAATCAATACCTAAGATTTCCAGATTTTAGCCTTTTCTTCAGCGTAGGGAGGTTCAGGAACATACTTTCTTCCATCAATAATGAGTGGATGTTGTAGTTTTGCAGAATGAGGAATGCGTTTGGATGAACTCGCCATTAGAAATGAAGAAAATGTTGGAGAAGATGATGATTGAAAAAGAAATAGGGTTTCATTCTTTTAAGACAAACGCACGTTGAAGGTTTGGTTGTAGAAAGAAATAGAAATGAAAGAGAAACCCTAAGTTAAAAAGGAAAACAAAAAAAGTTTGAGTTCCTTTATTTTAACTTTTTAAGTTCGTGTGCCACATCTGAGGACACGTGGTGACGCAGGGTGAAAGATAGTGGGCCATGTCTCCCATTTAAAAGAGATAGTGGGTGAGTTGATAGGCGCATATCTCGAGGAAAATATGTCATACGTTATCATGATGGCATGATGTCATAAGAAAAGGGTAAATAGTAATGTCAACTGAGAAATGCAAAACGATTAAGTTTGTGATTGAAGGTGGTCGACAGTTCAGAGATTCCATTACCTTACATCTGTCGAATTTGAAAATGGCATCTCTGGGGGGCATTTTGTTACCTTAACATTTCTTTGAGGCATCTATTGCATTGTTAGTAGGGCAACCCTATGATCTGAAGGGAAAGTTCCATCCAAGAGTAGGAACTTTAAGAGGACCAGAGTCAATAAAATGATAGCTCGAAAGTTCTTATTAAAATCAAAGAGAAATCAACAAACAAAAGAGCAAGTAGTCCACAGAGGAGATAATGAGCTAGTCGACTTTAGTTCGTCAAAAAAATTGGAATCCCAGATTTAGAGAATTTGGGTTATTTGTTCACAGTAAGGGTTGATGTCGAAAGTAGAATTTATAGGCGGGATATATTTTGAAATTTGAATATTACAGCGGTTGCAAGAAGTTTTCTGAATCAAGGCGCCAACTACGTGGCTAAATCTTAGGAGACAATTTCTATTATACCACAAACGTGTCAACTTAGTATTTCATTGAACTGCATGTTCAGTTATTATGTAACTACTATAAATAAGAGGGTCCAATATAGCGGCTATTTACCAATTTCCACTATAAATAGTAATTCTCCTAATCGTGCCATCACCCAGGTCGACTTCCTCCAATGGATCTTGTACTTTCATCTTTAAAATATTATCTCTTGGGTCTTTCTCAAACCCCAAAGGCTCTTCTTCATATATGCAGTCAAGCCTCTGGATTTCTAAAGTTGTGGTTTGGCTTGGTTCTTTAAGATTTTCGACCATAATGGCTTCAGGCGCCATATTTGAATTATTTCCAGCCTCTAAGGCCGAATTTATCCTGTTTTCAGCTATACCGGCCAAAATCCTTACCAGATCATTCGACTCATGCATCATCATGAGTTTGCTCTTCCCACCCAGTGGGTTCAAACTCCCCTTCTGTAGTTGGATATGTATCCAATTTTTCTTGGTCCCAGATGAAACCATGAGGGGGTGTAAGTTTAGAAACATGAATGCATCAGGATGCGACTTGAACACCACATCTTCAAAATCACATGGAGGTATGGTAGCTAATGCTTTGTAAAATTCTTCCTATTGACCACATTCACATCATTAGTAAAATAATTGTTGTATGCCTTAATATTCTTCACAATCCCATCTTAATACCATATAAGTGTTGATGCAGAGTTGATGGTATTGTCCCAATTCCATGTATCCACTCATGCCATAACAACAAATTATAGTTTGCTTTAGACGCAATAACCATAAACAATGTTGGCCTTGAAGTCGAGCCAATTGACAAATTCACTTGAATCACACCCAGTATGTGACTTGTTTTTCCTTCATAGTTCTACAAAACCATATTATGTAGTTTGAGGTTAGTGTCTAACTTGCCAATCCTTTTCAGCAATGATTGTGGCATCAAGTTCATAATAACGCCACCATCAACAAACACTTTGTTCACTGGGAAACCATCTACTTTAGCCCTTATAAACAAAGGCTTGAGATGGTACATCATATCATATGTAGGTTCCTTGATACCGAAACTTAGGTTTTCCTTGAGTCACTTGGACTTTGTATGGCCCCTTCCCACCCAAAGGCTTGAGATGGTACATCATATCATATGTAAGTTCACAACAGTTTGATTACCTTTTCTTATACTACCCCATTATTCATGACAAAGTAGCATAGAGGTTTCTGACCCGCAGATTCTTTGCACATGGCTTCTTCTTCGTCCCCAAATACCTCTGATGTGAAACCATACTCATTAGGTAGGACTGGCACAATATTACAGTGAATAATTAAGCCATCCTTTAAGCTATCTTCAAATTCATCAGATAACTCATCATCCATGTTGTCATCAAGATCTTCAGCTTTTGCTGGCGGTGCACTCACAACCGGCATCAACAACCTCTCTTTTGCTGGTCGATGGTGCATTTTTTTCTGATCGCTCTCATATTTTGATGGAGAAACTTTTGATGCTACTTCTCTTGCAGCTCTTTTGTTTTTTGAAACCTTCTCCACTGAGTCTTCTTCATAGGATTCTTCCCTTTGTATGTGGGAGGAACATGATACTTCTTTGAGGTGATCCCAACTTCAACAAATTGAGAAGAACTTGACTCCTTCTCCATCATTTCCCACTTATGACTCGAACCAGAACCTTTATTCATTACCTATGTGGGAGGAACATGATACTTCTTTGAGGTGATCCCAACTTCAGAAAATTGAGAAGAACTTGATTCCTTCTCCATCATTTCCCACTTATGACTCGAACCAGAACCTTTATTCATTACCTTCCAATTTTGGTTTTCCCCCCTTAGATCGAAAGGACGAACCCAATTATTTTTAGGAGCATCAGTTGGTGGCACAAAGGTCCTTTGATACGAAAACTTAGGTTTTCCTTTAGGCACTTGGACTTTGTATGGCCCCTTCGCATGTCAATTTGTTTACCTCTGGTTTTAGTAAACAATGTTGGTCTCTTAACAAAAGTTTACTGGCGAGATCGACCAGGGAATCTCAGTATAATGCTTCATTTTTCAAGTGTTTTCACAAAGTGTATTCAAAAAGGATTTGTTCGACTGGTGTAAAACGAGTTTATGTGCAATAAAGCAAGACTTGTCGAATAAAATGAAAAACGTTTTAAAATGTAAACATAAATGACATAACATTAAAATAGTTGAAAATAAGTTTATTCAAACATACATTGTCTTAGCTTGACTCATTTCGTTCGTTCATGTGGGTACTCTGAGTGACTAGTGTATATGAATGTGAAAGTTTGAATCTTTAACACTAGGCACTAAGTGCTTTATTTATAATACACAAAAAATAACTACTTTCTAGAGGACTTCACTTCTTTGTATGCCACGTGTATCTTGTAACTCTTCTCCATGATCCCACGTTCTCCATTCATACTCTCGAACCCACATTCTCGATGTTTCCCTCCAAAACGATTAGCTCGCTTGATGGATCTTTTGGGCCTTTTAACGTTTCTAACCCCAATGACTTATGAGGTCTTCTCTGATCGTCTGTTTTTATTTTCAAGCCTAATCATTTACTTATATAATCTCTCTAGGTCGACTGCATCAGTAATCGAATCACATAAATATCCTTTTCCAAAGAACCTTTTTTATCCTTTTCTTTTGGTTGGATTTTAGTCCTTGTAAAAAATCTCAGCCAACACTAGTATAAAGCTTTCAAGTTGGTGGGGTGCAACACCCTCTAAAACCCCGAACAAAATTTCGCAATTAATTAAAATCATATTTACAGAGTACATGTATTAACGAGGATGTCACAATTCCCTTTTTTTATTTATAAAAACAAGTTCCTGTCATGCATAACATAGAAGCAACTCATACATGTTTACACAGCGGAATAATTTAATTAACAAAACCAATGTTATAATATTTTAAAATCATCAGGGATTAACACCTGGAAAATATCAACATCATATTATAACAAACATAAAGAAATAAACGAGTCTGGCTAAAACAGCTCGACAAACAAACGTTCCCGGAGTTACAACTACCAGAGCATGACCCGGACAATACTTAAACGGAAATAAACTAGAAAACACAAGCCTTCGCCGAGCACCTGAACGAAGCTCCTTAATCTGAAATATTCAACAGTAAGGGTGAGCATCTCAATTACACATTTGATTATACGTTCACAACAATCAATTCAGAAAACCATAAGCATCACCCAACAGTTAGCATATTTCATAGTTTATAAAAACCTTTACAATTCATATACTCATAATATATTACTTTTCATATTTATAATTAACATCGAACATCGTCAACAATTTAACAACCATACATGCATACAAACAATTAAATACAACATTGGAAAATCATCCATTCATGTTATATTCAATGTAATGCAACACACCCATGCATGTGGTACCACTTTACCGCCCCATTAAATCTCGGGTCACGGATAACTCACCGTTCCATTATATCGCGGACACGGCTACCACCTCAACGTTCCATTAAATCGCGGACACGTATATTGGCCACCATGTTAATTCCATACAATGGGAATTAACAAATGCAACATGATATGTAAAGTATGTAACACTCAGCATACTATTAACATCAATCAACATATCATGCAACATCAACAACATCAATCATAACAGGATATGGATAGCATGGAATCACTCAGCATACTATTTAAACATCAATCATATCAAGTTATACCATAATTCATGCTTGATAACATTATCCAAAAGCATGACAATAAAATCCACAATAAAGCGCAGAAAACAAAATTCAGAAATTCAACACAGCAGCATCAACACGGGTGCCCGTGTAAATCAACACTGCCCCGTGTAGAAATGTGCCCAGAAAACACATTTTTTATCATTACAGGGGATCAACACGGGTGCCCGTGTAAATCAACACGGCCCGTGTTGAAATGTGTCTGGAAAACACATTTTTTTGGCAACACATTGAATCAACACGGGCGCCCGTGTGAAACAACACGGCCCGTGTTGATGAGCGCGGGTCATATTTTTCCTGAACCTGCAGCAGCTCAGAACAGCAGCCAAACGCGAAAAATGTCAGCCAAAACGCGCATTTCGGTACCTAACGACATCGATTTTGTATAACTCAAAACAACACATCAATTTCCTAATTACCAACAATCATCATAGTAACCTTAACAGTGATTAATCGTCCTTTTTGGGGAAATCTGATAACATTAAGGTTATCCCTATAACTTCTAAGGTAAACTCACGATCATATAAACATACTCCAAATCCACCATTTGGAACCTAAAATTCCTAATCGATTCATCAAAATTGGGAACCTAACCCTGTTCTAACAAGGTTCAATCCTAAGGGTATCGATTCCTAATAACCTCTAACAATTGGGGTTCTCCCTACGATTATCCCAAATCAACCGTACCTAAACCCATAAGCAAATATAAATTGAGTAGTAGCCCCCCTTACCTTATCAATTTGCAGCTTTGAACTTTTGAGCGATGTTCTTCGTTCTTCGTACCTTCGGAGCTCTGCTTCCCAATTCCCAAATTCTGTGTTATCGTGAATAATGAGAAAAATAGCTTAAGTTCCAAAACATAACTTTATTTCTCTTGCACCCCCACTCTTTACTAACAACATCCAAGCCCAATAACTTAAAACCCAATATTTCTCATTTCTTTTATTTTCTTCAAATATTCCAAAATAAATAATTTCTTTTTATTTTATTAATTCTAATAAAATAATTTCCCAATTAAATAAATCAAATAATTGAAACTGGGGTGTTACAACTCTCCCCCACTAAAAGAGTTTTCGTCCTCGAAAACATACCTTAGACGAACAGTTCCGGATAAGCCTCTCTCATCTGGCTCTCCAGCTCCCAAGTGATATTTCCATCTACTGGACCTCCCCAAGCAACCTTCACTAATGCTATCTCTTTACCTCTTAACTGCTTCACTTCCCGATCTTCTATCCTCATAGGCAATGTTTCTACTGTCAGGTTATCTCTCACTTGTACATCATCTATTTGGATTACATGAGACGGGTCTGGAATGTATCTCCTCAACTGAGAAACATGAAAAACATCGTGCAAATTCGCAAGTCTCGGAGGTAAAGCAATACGATAAGCAACTTCTCCGACTCTTTCCGTAATCTGAAACGGACCAATAAAACGCGGAGTCAACTTCTTAGATTTCAACGCTCGACCAATACCCATCATCAGAGTAACTCTCATAAACACATGATCTCCAGCACTGAATTCTAAATTCTTTCTCCTCTTGTCATGATAACTTTTTGGACGACTCTGAGAAGCTCTCATCTTCTCTTGAATCAATTTGATCTTTTCAGTAGTCTGCTGAACAATCTCTGGCCCAATTATTGAACTCTCTCCAGATTCATACCAACACAAAGGCGTTCTACACCGTCTACCGTACAATGCCTCAAACGGAGCCATACCAATACTCGAATGGTAACTATTGTTATAAGTAAATTCAATCAATGGCAAATAGCTATCCCAAGCTCCACCCTTCTCTAAAACACAAGCACGCAATAAATCTTCTAACGATTGAATCGTCCTCTCCGTCTGTCCATCAGTCTGAGGATGATAAGCTGAACTCATCCTCAATTTAGTACCCAAAGCCTTCTGCAATCCTTCCCAAAATTTCGAAGTGAACCTCGGATCTCTATCTGACACAATACTAGAAGGAACTCCATGCAAACTCACTATTTTCTCAATATATAACTGTGCCAATCTCTCCATTGAGTAATCCATTCGCACCGGTATAAAATGAGCAGACTTAGTCAGTCTATCCACAACAACCCATATCGCTTCACAATTCTTAGGAGTCCTCGGCAACCTGGATACAAAATCCATAGAAATACTATCCCACTTCCATTCTGGAATAAACATCGGCTGCATAAATCCAGACGGCTTCTGATGCTCAATCTTCGATTTCTGACAGATTAAACATGCATACACAAATTCAGCTATTTCCTTTTTCATTCCCGGCCACCAAAACAATTTCTTCAAATCATGATACATTTTCGTGGCACCCGGATGAATACTCATCCCACTGCGATGTCCTTCCTCTAATATACTCTTCTTGATTTCTGCGACATCAGGAACACAAACTCTATAGCCAAATCTCATAACATCATTCTCATCAATTCTAAACTCAACACCTTGACCTTGGTTGATCAATGTCAATTTATCAACTAAATTAACATCAGATTTCTGCCCGATCCTGATCTCTTCTAGAATACCACTAGTAAGTTTCAACATACCCAAACGAACACACTTCGGAGTACTTTCACAAATTAAACTCAAATCTCGGAATTGTTCAATTAAATCCAATTCACGAACCATCATCATAGACATATGCAAGGATTTCCTGCTCAAAGCATCTGCAACCACATTTGCCTTACCAGGATGGTAATTCAAACCAAAATCATAATCTTTGAGAAATTCCAACCACCTTCTTTGCCTCATATTGAGCTCTTTCTGATTGAAAAGATACTTCAAACTCTTATGATCACTATACACTTCAAATCTCGAACCATACAGATAATGTCTCCACAATTTCAAAACAAACACAACTGCTTCCAACTCTAAGTCATGAGTAGGATAGTTCCTTTCATGAACCTTCAATTGTCTCGAAGCATACACAACGACCTGTTGATTCTGCATTAAAACACCACCTAAACCCAACAGAGATGCATCACAATAGACCATAAAAGATTCCACCGGATTCGGAAAAATCAGAATAGGAGCACTAGTCAATCTCCACTTCAATTCTTGGAAACCTTTCTCACAATCAGAATCCCAAATAAACGCTTGTCCTTTTCGAGTCAATTTCGTCAATGGCAATGCTAACTTTGAGAATCCTTCGATAAACTTTCTGTAATAACCTGCAAGACCAAGAAAACTTCTGATTTCAGAAACAGTCTTCGGCGCTTCCCACTGAGATACTGCTTCTACTTTTGTAGGATCCACGGCAATACCATTCTTAGAAATCACATGTCCAAGAAAACTAACTTCATTCAGCCAGAACTCACATTTGGACAACTTTGCATACAACTTCTTATCTTTCAACAACTCTAACACAATTCTGAGATGTTCCGCATGCTCTTCGTCATTCTTGGAATAGATCAGAATGTCATCAATAAAAACCACAACAAACTTATCCAGATACGGCTGAAAAATCCTGTTCATATATTCCATGAAAACACCAGGTGCATTAGTAACTCCGAACGGCATAACAGAATATTCATAATGCCCATACCTCGTTCGAAAAGCAGTCTTTTGAATATCTTCCGCTTTCACACGAATGTGATGATATCCAGATCTCAAGTCAATCTTACTGAATACACTGGCTCCAATTAGCTGATCCATTAAATCATCAATCCTCGGTAAAGGATACCGATTTTTAATGGTTACTTTGTTCAATTGCCTGTAATCAACACACAGTCTCATAGAACCTTCTTTCTTCTTAACCAACAATACCGGAGCACCCCAAGGCGAAACACTTGGACGAATAAACTTCTTCTCTAGTAAATCTTCCAACTGACTCTTCAATTCAGCCAACTCAGACGCAGACATACGATATGGCGCCATCGACACCGGTCTCGTACCAGGAATCAAATCTATAGAGAATTCCACTTCTCTCTCAGGAGGTAACTCACCAACATCATCAGGAAAGACTTCTGGAAAATCACACACCATTGGCAATTCGCCACTCCTGACCTTTCCTGCTGCATCTAACGAAGCAAGTAACATAAACACATTAGCACCGTCTTCCATTGCTTCTTGTACCTTCCTAGCAGTCATAGTCAAATTCTCGACGCCAACTGCCTCTGGGAAAATCACCGTCTTAGCAAAGTAGTTCAGATGAACCCGGTTGAATTCCAACCAGTTCATCCCAAGGATAATATCAATTTGTTCAAGCGGTAGGCACACTAAATCTATACCGAAACCTCTACCAAAAATCTCAATAGGACAATTCCTACATACAAGTGAAGTTGTCACTGAACCCGATGCAGGAGTATCAACAACCATGCTACCTTGCATACCAGATATGTCCAGTTTCAACCTCTCAGCACAATCCAAAGAAATGAAAGAATGAGTTGCACCAGTATCAATAATTTCAACTAAAGGTGTGCCATGAATAAAACATGTACCTTTAATCAATCGATCCTCTGGAGTAGTCTCAGATCCAGACAAAGCGAACACTTTTCCACCTGACTGATCCTTCTTAGGCTTAGGACACTGCGGACGAATGTGACCTTCTTCACCACAATTGTAATAAGTAACAGTCTTCCCTTTGCAATCAATAGACAAATGACCAGTCTTTCCACATTTATAGCACTTCTTCTCCTCACTCTTGCAATCTCGAATATGATGACCAAAATCACCACACTTGTAGCATCTGATAGGAGCCTTAGAATCTCCCCCACTAGGCCTTTTCCAACCACCTGATTTCTGGTTATCTCTACTATATGGCTTGCCACGGTCCATATGTTACTTTCCTCTTTTATCAACAGCCCCACGAAAGTGAGACGGCCTAGTCTTGGTAATATCTTCTTCCAAGATTCTGCTACAATCCACCAGATCAGAAAATCTACGAATACGCTGGTACCTGATTCCCTGCTTAATCTCATCTCGGAGACCATTCTCAAATTTGATACATTTGGAGAATTCTCCGGCCTCATCATTGTTGTAGTGTGCATAATACTTTGCCAACTCAGTGAACTTAGTAGCATACTCACTAACAGTCAGATTGCCCTGCTTAAGCTCCAAAAACTCAATTTCCTTTCTTCCCCGAACATCTTCAGGAAAGTACCTCCTCAGAAAAGCCCTTCTGAAGTTAGCCCAAGTCAGCGCCTCTCCATCCTGAACCATTTCAGTCCTTGCTGCAACCCACCAATCGTCGGCCTCTTCTGCCAGCATATGCGTACCATATCTGACTTTCTGATCTTCAGCACAATCAATCACACGGAAAATCCTTTCGATTTCCTTCAGCCACTTCCGAGCACCTTCAGGGTCATGTGTACCTTTGAACAACGGAGGATTGTTCTTTTGGAAGTTCCCTAATTTCCTATCAGCACCAATCACGCCTCCAGTTGGGTTTCCAGCAAGTACACCAGCTAACATCCCCAAAGCCTCAGCTAGTGCAGCATCATTTCGTCTGTTACCTCTTCCAGCCATATTCCTGAGAATTAAAACATACTCCTCATTAGAATACAATATCGACAGTGTTACCTTACACTAATCGCATACAAAAGGGATGACTGACTCAAGACTCTGGTCGCAACGACCGACTATGCTCTGATACCACTATTGTAACACCCTCTAAAACCCCGAACAAAATTTCGCAATTAATTAAAATCATATTTACAGAGTACATGTATTAACGAGGATGTCACAATTCCCTTTTTTTTTTTATAAAAACAAGTTCCTATCATGCATAACATAGAAGCAACTCATACATGTTTACACAGCGGAATAATTTAATTAACAAAACCAATGTTATAATATTTTAAAATCATCAGGGATTAACACCTGGAAAATATCAACATCATATTATAACAAACATAAAGAAATAAACGAGTCTGGCTAAAACAGCTCGACAAACAAACGTTCCCGGAGTTACAACTACCAGAGCATGACCCGGACAATACTTAAACGGAAATAAACTAGAAAACACAAGCCTTCGCCGAGCACCTGAGCGAAGCTCCTTAATCTGAAATATTCAACAGTAAGGGTGAGCATCTCAATTACACATTTGATTATACGTTCACAACAATCAATTCAGAAAACCATAAGCATCACCCAACAGTTAGCATATTTCATAGTTTATAAAAACCTTTACAATTCATATAATCATAATATATTACTTTTCATATTTGTAATTAACATCGAACATCGTCAACAATTTAACAACCATACATGCATACAAACAATTAAATACAACATTGGAAAATCATCCATTCATGTTATATTCAATGTAATGCAACACACCCATGCATGTGGTACCACTTTACCGCCCCATTAAATCTCGGGTCACGGATAACTCACCGTTCCATTATATCGCGGACACGGCTACCACCTCAACGTTCCATTAAATCGCGGACACGTATATTGGCCACCATGTTAATTCCACACAATGGGAATTAACAAATGCAACATGATATGTAAAGTATGTAACACTCAGCATACTATTAACATCAATCAACATATCATGCAACATCAACAACATCAATCATAACAGGATATGGATAGCATGTAATCACTCAGTATACTATTTAAACATCAATCATATCAAGTTATACCATAATTTATGCTTGATAACATTATCCAAAAGCATGACAATAAAATCCACAATAAAGCGCAGAAAACAAAATTCAGAAAATCAACACAGCAGCATCAACACGGGTGCCCGTGTAAATCAACACTGCCCCGTGTAGAAATGTGCCCAGAAAACACATTTTTTATCATTACAGGGGATCAACACGGGTGCCCGTGTAAATCAACACGGCCCGTGTTGAAATGTGTCTGGAAAACACATTTTTTTGGCAACACAGTGAATCAACACGGGCGCCCGTGTGAAACAACACGACCCGTGTTGATGAGCGCGGGTCAGATTTTTCCTGAACCTGCAGCAGCTCAGAACAGCAGCCAAACGCGAAAAATGTCAGCCAAAACGCGCATTTCGGTACCTAACGACATCGATTTTGTATAACTCAAAACAACACATCAATTTCCTAATTACCAACAATCATCATAGTAACCTTAACAGTGATTAATCGTCCTTTTTGGGGAAATCTGATAACATTAAGGTTATCCCTATAACTTCTAAGGTAAACTCACGATCATATAAACATACTCCAAATCCACCATTTGGAACCTAAAATTCCTAATCGATTCATCAAAATTGGGAACCTAACCCTGTTCTAACAAGGTTCAATCCTAAGGGTATCGATTCCTAATAACCTCTAACAATTGGGGTTCTCCCTACGATTATCCCAAATCAACCGTACCTAAACCCATAAGCAAATATAAATTGAGTAGTAGCCCCCCTTACCTTATCAATTTGCAGCTTTGAACTTTTGAGCGATGTTCTTCGTTCTTCGTACATTCGGAGCTCTGCTTCCCAATTCCCAAATTCTGTGTTATCGTGAATAATGAGAAAAATAGCTTAAGTTCCAAAACATAACTTTATTTCTCTTGCACCCCCACTCTTTACTAACAACATCCAACCCCAATAACTTAAAACCCAATATTTCTCATTTCTTTTATTTTCTTCAAATATTCCAAAATAAATAATTTATTTTTATTTTATTAATTCTAATAAAATAATTTCCCAATTAAATAAATCAAATAATTGAAACTGGGGTGTTACATGGGGCAGCTTGAGCCTTTACCAAAATCGATCTTAGGGGTGTCTAAGATGTTTCAAGGTTTAGGTCAGATAAATAATGTTGTTTAGGCATAGTTTCTGTAACACCCTCTAATAACCCCGAGTAATTTTTTTCGCAATTATTAAAAGCATAATATCAGAGTACATGTATCAACGAGGATGCTACAATTCTCTTAAAATAATAACACAAATTCCTGTCATGCATAATCTTAGTAGTAACTCATACATGTTTACACAGCGGAATAATTTATTTAATAAAACCAAAGTTATAATATTTTCAATCATCAGGGATTAACACCTGGAATATATCAACATTATATTATAACCATATACTAAGGAAATAAACGAGTCTGACTAAAGCAGCTCGACAAACAAACGTTCCCGGAGTTACAACTATCAGAGCATGACCCGGACAATACTAAAACGAAAACAAACTAGAACGACAAGCCTTCGCCAAGCACCTGAACGAAGCTCCTTAATCTGAAATATTCAACAGTAAGGGTGAGCATCTCAATTATACATTTGATTATACGTTCATAACAATCAATTCAGGAAATCATAAGCATCACCCAATAATTAGCATATTTCATAGTTTACAAAACTTGTACAATTCATATACCCATGATATATTGCTTTTCATATTTGCGCATAATCATCAAACATCGTCAGCCATTTAGCAATTACACGTGCATACAAACAATCAAATACAACATTGGAAAAACCATCCATTCATGTCATATTCAAGGTAATGCAACACACCCATGCATGTGGTACCACTTTACCGCCCCATTAAATCTCGGGTCACGGGTAACTCACCGTTCCATTATATCGCGGACACGGCTACCACCTCAACGTTCCATTAAATCGCGGACACGTATATTGGCCACCATGTTAATTCCACACAATGGGAATTAACAAATGCAACATGATATGTAAGTATGTAACACTCAGCATACTATAAACATCAACCAACATATCACGCAACATCGACAACATCAAATCATAACAAGATATGGATAGCATGTAATCACTCAGCATACTATTTAAACATCAATCATATCAAGTCATATCATAAATTCATGCTCGATAACATTATCCAAAAGCATGGCAATAAAATCCAAAATCAGGCACTGAAAACAAGTTCAGAAAAACCAATACAGTAGCCTCAACACGGGTGCCCGTGTCGTACAACACGGCCCGTGTTGGGCAATACGTCCAAAAACACAATTTTTCCTCATCAATACAGGGACTCAACACGGGTGCCCGTGTTGTGCAACACGGCCCGTGTTGGGCAACACATTCCAGAAAAAAAACATTTTATCCTTATCAGTACAGGGGGAGCAACACGGGTGCCCGTGTTGTGCAACACGGCCCGTGTTGTGCAACCAGAAGCACACCATCTCCCAACACAGAAGAGCAACACGGGTGCCCGTGTTGTGCAACACGGCCCGTGTTGCTGAGCGCGTACAGGATTTACCTGAACCTGCAGCAGCTCAGAAACAGCAGCTAAACGCGGGAAAATGTCGGCTAAACGCGCATTTCGGTACCTAACGACATCGATGTTTCACAACTCAAAACAACACGTTCATTTCATAATTACCAACAATTATTATAGTAACCTTAACAGTGATTACTCGTCTCTTTTTGGGGAATTTTTGACAACATTAAGGTTAGCCCTACAACCTCCAAGGTAAATTCACGATCATACAGATATACTCCCAATTCACCATTTGGAACCTAAAATTCCTAATCGATTCATAAAAATTGGGAACCTAACCATTTTCTACAAGGTTCAATCCTAAGGTACTGATTCCCACTAACATCTAACAATTTAGGTTTTTCCCTACGATTACCCAAATTAACCGTGCATAAACCCATAAACAAAGGTAAATCGAGTAATAGCCCCCCTTACCTTATCAATTAGCAGCTTTGAATTCTTGAGCGATGTTCTTCGTTCCTCGTACCTTCAGAGCTCTATTTCCCCAAATTCTCAACTTCTGTTTATCGTGAAATGAGAAAACTAACTTGAGTTCCAAAACATAACTTTATTTCTCTTTCACCCCCACTCTTTACTAACAACATCTAAGCCCAATAACTTAAAAACTCAGCATTTTCTTATTTCTTTTATTTTCCTCCATATTTCAAAATAAATATTTCCTTTTTATTTTATTAATCCTAATAAAATAATTTCCCAAATTTAAATAAATCAAATAATTGAAACTGGGGTGTTACAACTCTCCCCCACTAAAAGAGTTTTCGTCCTCGAAAACATACCTTAGACGAACAGTTCTGGATAAGCCTCTTTCATCTGGCTCTCCAGCTCCCAAGTGATATTTCCATCTGCTGGACCTCCCCAAGCAACCTTCACTAATGCTATCTCTTTACCTCTTAACTGTTTCACTTCCCGATCTTCTATCCTCATAGGCAATGTTTCTACTGCCAGGTTATCTCTCACCTGTACATCATCTATTTGGATTACATGAGATGGGTCTGGAATGTATCTCCTCAACTGAGAAACATGAAAAACATCGTGCAAATTCGCAAGTCTCGGAGGTAAAGCAATACGATAAGCAACTTCTCCAACTCTTTCTGTAATCTGAAACGGACCAATAAAACGCGGAGTCAACTTCTTAGATTTCAACGCTCGACCAATACCCGTCATCGGAGTAACTCTCATAAACACATGGTCTCCAGCACTGAATTCTAAATTCTTCCTCCTCTTATCATGATAACTTTTCTGACGACTCTGAGAAGCTCTCATCTTCTCTTGAATCAATTTGATCTTTTCAGTAGTCTGCTGAACAATTTCTGGCCCAATTACTGAACTCTCTCCAGATTCATACCAACACAAAGGCGTTCTACACCGTCTACCATACAATGCCTCAAACGGAGCCATATCAATACTCGAATGGTAACTATTGTTATAAGTAAATTCAATCAATGGCAAATAGCTATCCCAAGTTCCACCCTTCTCTAAAACACAAGCACGCAATAAATCTTCTAACGATTGAATTGTCCTCTCCGTCTGTCCATCAGTCTGAGGATGATAAGCTGAACTCAACCTCAACTTAGTACCCATAGCCTTCTGCAATCCTTCCCAAAATTTCAAAGTGAACCTCGGATCTCTATCCGACACAATACTAGAAGGAACTCCATGCAAACTCACTATTTTCTCAATATATAACTGTGCCAATCTCTCCATTGAGTAATCCATTCGCACCGGTATAAAATGAGCAGACTTAGTCAACCTATCCACAACGACCCATATTGCTTCACAATTCATAGGAGTCCTCGGCAACCCAGACACAAAATCCATAGAAATACTATCCCACTTCCATTCTGGAATAGACATTGGTTGCATAAATCCAGACGGCTTCTGATGCTCAATCTTCGATTTCTGACAGATTAAACATGCATACACAAATTCAGCTATTTCCTTTTTCATCCCCGGCCACCAAAACAATTTCTTCAAATCATGATACATTTTCGTGGCACCCGGATGAATACTCATCCCACTGCGATGTCCTTCCTCTAATATACTCTTCTTGATTTCTACAATATCAGGAACACAAACTCTATCGCCAAATCTCATAACATCGTTTTCATCAATTCTAAACTCACCACCTTGACCTTGGTTGATCAATGTCAATTTATCAACTAAATTAACATCAGATTTCTGCCCGATCCTGATCTCTTCTAGAATACTACTAGTAAGTTTCAACATACCCAAACGAACACACTTCGGAGTACTTTCACAAACTAAACTCAAATCTCGGAATTGTTCAATTAAATCCAATTCACGAACCATCATCATAGACATATGCAAGGATTTCCTGCTCAAAGCATCTGCAACCACATTTGCCTTACCAGGATGGTAATTCAACCCAAAATCATAATCTTTGAGAAATTCCAACCACCTTCTTTGCCTCATATTGAGCTCTTTCTGATCGAAAAGATACTTCAAACTCTTATGATCACTATACACTTCAAATCTCGAACCATACAGATAATGTCTCCACAATTTCAAGACAAACACAACTGCTGCCAATTCTAAGTCATGAGTAGGATAGTTCCTTTCATGAACCTTCAGCTGTCTCGAAGCATACGCAACTACCTGCTGATTCTGCATTAAAACACCACCTAAACCCAACAGAGATGCATCACAATAGACCACAAAAGATTCCACCGGATTCGGAAAAATCAGAATAGGAGCACTAGTCAATCTCCGCTTCAATTCTTGGAAACCTTTCTCACAATCAGAATCCCAAATGAACGCTTGTCCTTTACGAGTCAACTTCGTCAACGGCAAAGCTAACTTTGAGAATCCTTCGATAAACTTTCTGTAATAACCTGCAAGACCGAGAAAACTTCTGATTTCAGAAACAGTCTTCGGCGCTTCCCACTGAGATACCGCTTCTACTTTTGTAGGATCCACTGCAATACCATTCTTAGAAATCACATGTCCAAGAAAACTAACTTCATTCAGCCAGAACTCACATTTGGACAACTTTGCATACAACTTCCTATCTTTCAACAATTCTAACACAATTCTGAGATGTTCCGCGTGCTCTTCGTCATTCTTGGAATAAATCAGAATGTCATCAATAAAAACCACAACAAACTTATCCAGATACGGATGAAAAATCCTGTTCATATATTCCATGAAAACACCAGGTGCATTAGTAACCCCGAACGGCATAACAGAATATTCATAATGCCCATACCTCGTTCGAAAAGCAGTCTTTTGAATATCTTCCGCTTTCACACGAATCTGATGATATCCAGATCTCAAGTCAATCTTACTGAATACACTGGCTCCAATTAGTTGATCCATTAAATCATCAATCCTCGGTAACGGGTACCGATTCTTAATGGTTACCTTGTTCAATTGCCTGTAATCAACACACAGTCTCATAGAACCTTCTTTCTTCTTAACCAACAATACCGGAGCACCCCAAGGCGAAACACTTGGACGAATAAACTTCTTCTCCAGTAAATCTTCCAACTGACTCTTCAATTCAGCCAATTCAGACGCAGACATACGATATGGCGCCATCGACACCGGTCTCATACCAGGAATCAAATCTATATAAAATTCCACCTCTCTCTCAGGAGGTAGCTTACCAACATCATCCGGAAAGACTTCTGGAAAATCACACACCACTGGCAATTCCACACTCCTGACCTTTCCTGTTGCATCTAACGAAGCAAGTAACATAAACACATTAGCACCGCCTTCCATTGCTTCTTGTACCTGCCTAGCAGTCATAGTCAAATTCTCGACACCAACTGCTTCTGGAAAAATCACCGTCTTAGCAAAGCAGTTCAGATGAACCCGGTTGAATTCCAACCAGTTCATCCCCAGGATAATATCAATTTGTTCAAGCGGTAGGCACACTAAATCCATACCGAAACCTCTACCAAAAATCTCAATAGGACAATTCCTACATACAAGTAAAGTTGTCACTGAACCCAATGCAGGAGTATCAACAACCATGCTACCTCGCATACCAGATATGTCCAGTTTCAACCTCTCAGCACAATCCAAAGAAATGAAAGAATGAGTTGCACCAGTATCAATAATTGCAACTAAAGGTGTGCCATGAATAAAACACGTACCTTTAATCAATCGATCCTCTGGAGTAGTCTCAGATCCAGACAAAGCGAACACTTTTCCACCTGACTGATCCTTCCTAGGCTTGGGACACTGCGGACGAATGTGACCTTCTTCGCCACAATTGTAACAAGTAACAGACTTCCCTTTGCAATCAATAGACAAATGACCAGCCTTTCCACATCTATAACACTTCTTCTCATCACTCTTGCAATCTCGAATGTGATGACCAGACTCACCACACCTGTAGCACCTGATAGGAGCCTTAGAATCTCCCCCACTAGGCCTTTTCCAACCGCCTGATCTCTGGTTATCTCTACCATATGGCTTGCCACGGTCCATATGTTGCTTTCCTCTTTTGTCAACAGCCCCACGAGAGTGAGACGACCTATTCTTGGTAATATCTTCTTCCAAGATTCTGCTACAATCCACCAGATCAGAAAATCTACGAATACGTTGGTACCTGATTCCCTGCTTAATCTCATCTCGGAGACCGTTCTCAAATTTGATACATTTAGAGAATTCTCCAGCCTCATCATTGTTGTAGTGAGCATAATACTTTGCCAGCTCAGTGAACTTAGTAGCATACTCACTAACAGTAAGATTGCCCTGCTTAAGCTCCAAAACTCAATTTCCTTTCTTCCCCGAACATCTTCAGGAAAGTACCTCCTCAGAAAAGCCCTTCTGAAGTTAGCCCAAGTCAGTGCCTCTCCATCCTGGACCATTTCAGTCCTTGTGGCAACCCACCAGTCGTCGGCCTCTTCTGCCAACATATGCGTACCATATCTGACTTTCAGATCCTCAGCACAATCAATCACACGGAAAATCCTTTCGATTTCCTTCAGCCACTTCTGAGCACCTTCAGGGTCATGTGTACCTTTGAACAACGGAGGATTGTTCCTTTGGAAATTTTCCAATTGCCTATCAGCACCAATCACGCCTCCAGTTGGGTTTCCAGCAAGTACACCAGCTAACATCCCCAAAGCCTCAGCTAGTGCAGCATCATTTCGTCCGTTACCTCCTCCAGCCATATTCCTTAGAATCAAAACATACTCTTCATTAGAATACAGTATCGACAGTGTTACCTTACACTAATCGCATACAAAAGGGATGACTGACTCAAGACTCTAGTCGCAACGACCGACTATGCTCTGATACCACTATTGTAACACCCTCTAATAACCCCGAGTAATTTTTTTCGCAATTATTAAAAGCATAATATCAGAGTACATGTATCAACGAGGATGCTACAATTCTCTTAAAATAATAACACAAATTCCTGTCATGCATAATCTTAGTAGTAACTCATACATGTTTACACAGCGGAATAATTTATTTAATAAAACCAAAGTTATAATATTTTCAATCATCAGGGATTAACACCTGGAATATATCAACATTATATGATAACCATATACTAAGGAAATAAACGAGTCTGACTAAACCAGCTCGACAAACAAACGTTCCCGGAGTTACAACTATCAGAGCATGACCCGGACAATACTAAAACGAAAACAAACTAGAACGACAAGCCTTCGCCAAGCACCTGAACGAAGCTCCTTAATCTGAAATATTCAACAGTAAGGGTGAGCATCTCAATTATACATTTGATTATACGTTCATAACAATCAATTCAGGAAATCATAAGCATCACCCAATAATTAGCATATTTCATAGTTTACAAAACCTGTACAATTCATATACCCATGATATATTGCTTTTCATATTTGCGCATAATCATCAAACATCGTCAGCCATTTAGCAATTACACGTGCATACAAACAATCAAATACAACATTGGAAAAACCATCCATTCATGTCATATTCAAGGTAATGCAACACACCCATGCATGTGGTACCACTTTACCGCCCCATTAAATCTCGGGTCACGGGTAACTCACCGTTCCATTATATCGCGGACACGGCTACCACCTCAACGTTCCCTTAAATCGCGGACACGTATATTGGCCACCATGTTAATTCCACACAATGGGAATTAACAAATGCAACATGATATGTAAGTATGTAACACTCAGCATACTATAAACATCAACCAACATATCACGCAACATCGACAACATCAAATCATAACAAGATATGGATAGCATGTAATCACTCAGCATACTATTTAAACATCAATCATATCAAGTCATATCATAAATTCATGCTCGATAACATTATCCAAAAGCATGGCAATAAAATCCAAAATCAGGCACTGAAAACAAGTTCAGAAAAACCAATACAGTAGCCTCAACACGGGTGCCCGTGTCGTACAACACGGCCCGTGTTGGGCAATACGTCCAAAAACACAATTTTTCCTCATCAATACAGGGACTCAACACGGGTGCCCGTGTTGTGCAACACGGCCCGTGTTGGGCAACACATTCCAGAAAAAAAACATTTTATCCTTATCAGTACAGGGGGAGCAACACGGGTGCCCGTGTTGTGCAACACGGCCCGTGTTGTGCAACCAGAAGCACACCATCTCCCAACACAGAAGAGCAACACGGGTGCCCGTGTTGTGCAACACGGCCCGTGTTGCTGAGCGCGTACAGGATTTACCTGAACCTGCAGCAGCTCAGAAACAGCAGCTAAACGCGGGAAAATGTCGGCTAAACGCGCATTTCGGTACCTAACGACATCGATGTTTCACAACTCAAAACAACACATTCATTTCATAATTACCAACAATTATTATAGTAACCTTAACAGTGATTACTCGTCTCTTTTTGGGGAATTTTTGACAACATTAAGGTTAGCCCTACAACCTCCAAGGTAAATTCACGATCATACAGATATACTCCCAATTCACCATTTGGAACCTAAAATTCCTAATCGATTCATAAAAATTGGGAACCTAACCATTTTCTACAAGGTTCAATCCTAAGGTACTGATTCCCACTAACATCTAACAATTTAGGTTTTTCCCTACGATTACCCAAATTAACCGTGCATAAACCCATAAACAAAGGTAAATCGAGTAATAGCCCCCCTTACCTTATCAATTAGCAGCTTTGAATTCTTGAGCGATGTTCTTCGTTCCTCGTACCTTCAGAGCTCTATTTCCCCAAATTCTCAACTTCTGTTTATCGTGAAATGAGAAAACTAACTTGAGTTCCAAAACATAACTTTATTTCTCTTTCACCCCCACTCTTTACTAACAACATCTAAGCCCAATAACTTAAAAACTCAGCATTTTCTTATTTCTTTTATTTTCCTCCATATTTCAAAATAAATAATTCCTTTTTATTTTATTAATCCTAATAAAATAATTTCCCAAATTTAAATAAATCAAATAATTGAAACTGGGGTGTTACAGTTTCTACTAGTAATCTGTGTTCTAGACTATTTGAAAAATGCGCACAAAACTATTTTTTGGGAAAGCTTCATGGTAAATCACTAGATATCTGCGAGTAGCGGTCTGAGATGGAAGTGGGTCATGTCCATGCTCCGGGTTTGATTATTTCTCTGTAAGACTGAGAACGGAATTTTCTCAAGTGGTTATGCATTTAGAAGTGCACTCGGTGGCAAGCTTCCCTCAGTTTATTTGTGCAAGTGGTTATGTCAATAATGTTGGCTTGTTCGCCTTCGAGACCATCAGTAGCCTTGATCATCAGCATTTCCCATGGTTTGACAAAGTGTGCATCAACAACATGTAAAGGATATGAGTCGACCTTCATGGAGATTTTTGGTTTTTCACCATATTTCATAGCCTTCTGAATCAAATCCCTAAAAAGAAAACATTGAGAAGTATTATGACCCATAAAATTATGATACTTTCATAAACCTCTTTTTTGTTTATGCTCTAATGGTGGATTTTTACTGCCCGAAGGCACTATAATCTGACCATATGAAACAAAAACATCAAATATTTCATCACATTTTGACACATTAAAAGTATATGTTTTAGTATTAGATTTATCATTTTTTAGTTCTTCAACCGTTTTTCCTTTTGACAATTTTAAATGTTTACATGCATATGGAGGTCCAGCTTTTAATTCAGTCACATTAACTTCTCCTTCTTCCATGCATTCATCTTCGAAATCTAAAGAATAATCTTTCGTGTCTACATAGGCCATTTTTCCTTTTCTATGATGCTTTGAAACTCTAGCTTTCTTTGTTTTCAAACGTTCGACATATCGAACTTTATCAGCTAGTTGAGACATTTATGTAATAGATTGAGGATCAAACTTCTTCCTAATAGAATAATCTAAGCCCCCAGCCGCCATTTCGACCAGCTCATGTTCAGGAACTCTAGTAAAACACCTAGACTTTAGGACCCTAAACCTATTCAAATAAGCTTCCAGTGACTCAGACGACCTCCTCTTGATTGAGGATAATTCTTTCAAACTTATCTTAGGCTGACTAGCATAAAATTACTCATGAAATATGCCCTCAAGTTTTTACCAAGTGCGTATAAAATTTGGAGTCAATGTAGTAAACCAAGTAAAAACATTTTTAATTAATGAATTAGGAAAATATCTTAATTTTAAACCCTCATCATTGGCAATATCGCCAGATCCTGTTTCGTACCTAGCAATGTGTTCAATGGTCTACTCATTAGCATTACCAATAAACTTGGTAAATTTAGGTAACTTACATCCCCTAGGTAATTCTGCCTGTCGAATATAATCAGGCAAGGGAGACGAATGATTAGGCCTCTGAAGGCCAACATTTACCCCAAATCGTGTTAACACTTTTTCTACTATATTCACTATGTTGTTACACCCAACAGTGGCATTTCTTAACACTCGATCAACATCTTGGTTCCTCCTAACTACGACTGGTCTAGGTTCATATTATTCAACGAATTCTTCCTCTTCGTAAGTAGGTACTTCCACCCTTAGATGTCTAAAAGGACACTCATTGTCGCTTCCCTCCGGTTCTTCAAAAGCTCTTAACGGCCTTTGGCGCGTCTGAGTTGGTTGGACCCCTAATGACTCGATTAATCGGACTATTTGGTCAACTACAGGATTGAAGGAAACTCCCATTTACTTAGTTAAAACATTCACTAACCTAAAAATAACTCTCATCCATTTGTTACCTCAAAGCCATAACAGAAGAAGTATTCAAATATGATGTCGACTGAGGGATATAACCAACACCACCAGGTTGACCACCTGGGACATAACTGCCTTGGTTTCCAGTGACCATTGCGTTTTCTGTATATGTGGAAGGGCTTGACTATAACCCAACCATCATGGAATAAGGTATACAATATTGATAAGGGACAAATGATGACCCTGGACCCCCTAGAAAGAGTGATCGATTTGAGTCAAATGGTGATACCCCATGCCTAGGTTTTATCATTGTGACTGTTGTCACTGAACCATGAACATCGGTCGATCTCACAGGAGCTAAAACCGTCACGCTTTGAGTTATGGCACTCACTGGTATGGCATCCATATTTTGTGTAGAAATCTGTGTATGTGTAGTGTTTGTGTCAGAGCGTGGCATTTTAGATTTTGATAAATGTTTACCACTTCTTAAATTCACACACACACAAAATAAACTACAAGAAACTTTGTAAAACCAAACACAAATACGAAATTATTAGCACTGTCCCACCGGGTATGTTAATTTGTTTACCTCTGGTTTCAGTAAACAATGTCGGTCTCTTAACAAAAGTTTACTGCCGAGATCGACCAGGGAATCTTAGTATAATGCTTCGGTTTTCGAGTGTTTTCACAAAGCGTATTCAAAAAGGATTCGTTCGACTGGTGTCAAACGAGTTTATAAGCAATAAAGAAAGACTTGTCGAATAAAACGAAAAACGTTTTAAAATGTAAACATAAATGACATAACATTAAAATAGTTGAAAATAAGTTTATTCAAACAGACATTGCCTTAGCTTGACTCATTTCGTTCGTTCATGTGGGTACTCTAAGTGACTAGTGTATAAGAATGTGAAAGTTTGAATCTTTAACACTAGGCACTAAGTGATTTATTTATAATACACAAAAAATAACTACTTTCTAGAGGACTTCGCTTCTTTGTACGCCATGTGTATCTTGTAACTCTTCTCCATGATCTCACGTTCTCCATTCATACTCTTGAACCCACATTCTCCATGTTTCCCTCCAAAACGCTTAGCTCGCTTGATGGATCTTTTGGGCCTTTTAACGTTTCTAAGCCCAATGACTTATGAGGTCTTCCCTGGTCGTCTGTTTTTGTTTTCAAGCCTAATCATTTACTTATAGAATCTCTCTAGGTCGACTGCATCAGTAATCGAATCACATAAATCTCCTTTTCCAAAGAATCTTTTTTATCCTTTTCTATTGGTTGGATTTTAGTCCTTGTCGAAAATCTCAGCCAACACTAGTATAAAGCTTTCAAGTTGGTGGGGCAGCTTGAGCCTTTACCAAAATCGATCTTAGGGGTGTCTAAGATGTTTCAAGGTTTAGGTAAGATAAATAATGTTGTTTAGGCATAGTTTCTACTAGTAATCTGTGTTATGCGCACAAAACTATTTTTCGGGAAAGCTTGTTGGTAAATCACTAGATATCTACGAGTAACGGTCTGAGATGGAAGTGGGTCATGTCCATGCTCCGGGTTTGATTATTTCTCTGTAAGACTGAGAACGGAATTTGCTCAAGTGGTTATGTATTTAGGAGTGCACTCGGTGGCAAGCTTCCCTCAGTTTATTTGTGCAAGTGGTTGTGTCTATCTTCCTCCAACTTGCCCTTTTTTCAGAGATTCGTTGCGCTTGTGACTTCATAATTGATTAGTATTTTTTTGATAAGTCGATCGAGTTTCCTTTCCGTCTTCTATTTATTGATTAACTTTTGTGCTTTTTTTCTCGAATTGGACTTTAATCAGGTTTATTGTTCTTGAAAATTGTTTGTGCTCCTTGTTTCCTTTTGAAACGTGTATATATATATATATATATATATATATATATATATATATATATATATATATATATATATATATATATATATATATATATATATATATATATATATATATATATATATATATATATATATATATATAATTGGTTTGCTATTATAAAAATTAATGACATAATTATGTATTTCAGTTATAAAAAAGTTTCTCCATATTTAAAAGAATAATTTTTTATTGAAAAAGGTTTAAAATGGGTTTTGTTGAACATATATTTTTATACGGTAGCGACTACTACGTGCATGTTATATTTCCATAGCACAGCTAAAGTATATAAAAGACATGTGAAACTTTTACAATATATACTATATAATATATGTATATAGTAGCTAAAGAGCCAAGAGTTGCCTACTAGTGCTTACGAAGTGAAACTACGTCTTGTCCTCTGAATCAACATCAGTTGCTATATCACCAACAACAAGCACAAAACCCTACCTAATTAAAACAAATAATAAAATCAAATCAAATGTTTTTTTCAATACATCAAACTCTTGTTGAAAAAGAGTGAAGAAAAAATAAAATGGAGTGTTATCAGTGTTAGTGATAGTGTATATATAAATATCAGTACATCACAAAGTGCAATTTCACTATTGATAGAACAAAATTTTCCTTTTTATTTTCGATCTTGTGAAATACAAAACGCGGTGTCCAACCCAGATATCATACACACCAAGCTGTCTACACCCTAAATCCTTCACACACCATAACTGGTTTGCACTTTCATCTCTCAGCTTTCAAATCTTTCTCCAGCTATCATATTTTCCCCCTCAAAAATATCCAAATTCATCGACATATAAATAGATGGCTTCAACCGTTTTCATCAACTATCAACTGTCACTGAATCTCTTTACTAAAAATACTAATACAACAAAAATACCATGGCTGGAAACACTACCACTCATGCATCGTCGTCTTTGTCATCGGGTAATGTTTCAACTGGTCGTCATCCGGTGTACCGTGGAGTGAGGCGTAGAAATAACGGAAAATGGGTGTCTGAAATTCGTGAACCGAAAAAACCTAATAGGATTTGGTTAGGAACTTTTCCAACACCTGAAATGGCAGCTATAGCTTATGATGTAGCTGCTCTTGCTCTTAAGGGTAAAAATACTGAACTGAATTTCCCTAACTCTTCTTCTTCTTTACCTGTTCCTGCTTCTTCCTCTGCTCGCGATATTCAGATGGCTGCAGCTAGTGCTGCAGCCGCGATAGGCGCAGCAGAGGATGCTCTTGTGAATATTAATGAGGGAAATAATACGAACCATGCAGCAATGATGGCGCCACAGGATTTTTTTTCAGTTGGTGAGAATGAGAATAGTTATAATGTTAATGAATTTATTGATGAGGATTTGATCTTTGATATGCCTAATGTTTTGGCTAATATGGCTGAAGGAATGCTACTTAGTCCTCCTCGTTTCGACTTCGCGAGTAATGACTACGACGATACACCAGAAAGTTATATGTGTGATGATCCAAACTTTTGGAGTTATCCTTATTTTCCATAAGATGTGTATAAATGACATGAATGAATCTTAAAATATAGTAGTAATGGAAAGGTAAGATGTATAATAAAATATGACAACTCTCACATAGAGCTAGGCTTTGCTTAGACATGAGGAAATGTGTGTCTGTGTGGAAGTTGAAGTGTGCTTTTCTTTGCTTCTTTTGTTCGTTTATTTCTTATTATGTACATTAACTAGGTATCTTTTGTGTTAATTAAGGTTTGCTGATACACTGCACCATGATATGTAATGTGTATATATTATCATGTAATGTGTTAGTATTTAAATAATCCTTTTGGTTAGAGTAAATTATGTTGTCAACTTTTAGTCTATTTATTGATCACATATTGTACATGCCGGGTTCTTTGTTTGATAATTCAACCAGTATTAGGTCACTCAGAATTTAATCAAGAGGGGTATTCCAGTTAGTTTAGAGGGTGTTTCTTACCCTTTTGGACGAGATTTATAGAGTCGTTCTCTCTTTTTTTTTTTGTGACTTGTGACATAGCGGTTTTTGTCTTGTACGTAATTTTCATTTGGTTTGGGTGGTATGTAGTCTTACCTAAACCACGATCCTTTTTCAAATGTTATTTTAGTTTAGTGGTACTTTCGACTAAGAGGAGTCTCTTATAATTTGACATATTGTCGTTCGGACAATTTGAAAATCTTGGAAGGGATGTAGAAGATATGAGTATTATTTTTGTTTAGAAATTGTATATTCGTAAGTTTGTGGGGAACTCATGTGTTTTCTCGGTCTGAAACCTTATCTAACATTTGAGTCAATAGCAATGTGAGTGTCTTCAGCCCCATTCTAGTGTGTTTTTGTTGCTCTTTAATACAGTTTATCGCAGAACTTTGACTGCAGAGATTTAACCTGTATTCCTTCTGGTGGTTTTGGTTTCTTCCTTTTCTACGACTCTCAAATCTCTATATAAATTGGTGCTTTCGATGTTCCATCATATTGTTTTTGCATTTATTATTTTCATTATCTACTACGGAAAATGCCTTTAGCCTCAATCATATGTGAGGTAACGAAGGACGTCACTAAAAATGCATCACTTTACCTCTCAATTGAAATTCCACCGACGGAAAAGGTTTAATGGTCATGGGTTTGATCCCTAACAAGAAATTTTTGGAATTATTAAATGGCGTAAACACTTTTTCCTTAGGTTGGCCATTTAACTGAGAAAAAATAGAGTTGAGTTTATTATATCTAACGTGAATTACTTATTTCACAAAACCATAATTCAACATATATATATATATATATATATATATATATATATATATATATATATATATATATATATATATATATATATATATATATATATATATATATATATATATATATATATATATATATATATATATATAACCTTTCAAATGGGCTTACAAAATAATTATATGAAAATTTATGTTATATTTGAAGAAGTATTTACACTAATCAATAACTTTCGAGCATCCTATAATTCATTGTTCATCTATTGTTCTTTAACTGTTACAATTTTGTTCAAGTTTCAAGTTCTTCATTCAACATTTCCTTCTCTACTAATTCATTCTTCAAGACATAAAATTTGATACTTTTTAAAATGAATAAATATAGAAGAAAGTTGAACGAAAACTATAAGTATTAAGTTTTAATTTTAATGAATGAGAGATGAATAATGACTTACACATTGCTCGATTAGTGTAAGGTTATTTTCAAATACAAAGTAATTTTCATATTTTTATTTTTAAAATCAATTTAATAGGTTATATATTCAAAGAAAGGTTATTGAAATAAATAATCAACGTTAGATGTAATAAGTTCAATTATATTTTATGTCACAATAATATCCTCTTGACTTGTTCGGTGGAACAAGATGAAGGTTGAACAAAGAATCACAAAAACAACATCTCAATCTCAATAACAACAACTAAATAATATTTTCTAAGTAGAACAACTAAACAACAACAACAACAACAACAATAACAACAACAACTAAAAAACAATAGTAAGTAACAACAAGAACACTAGAATATAACATTAAATCTCAGCCTAAACATCAATATCATTAAACAACAATTAAAAAATAATCTCAATATCAACAAAACTACAATAACATATCAACAATAAACCTATTTCGTACTTATCTAAACAAAAACAACAATATAACATTCAATCTCAGTCTAAACAATAACAACAAGATTAAACCTCTAGGATTTAGAGCCTCAACAACAACAATAATCAAGGAAATAAATTGTATTATTGTAAAATAAAAAATTAAAACATGGCGCGCCACGAATTAGATCTTGGTTATTTATTGGCTGAGATGAAATCTTTGTCATAAAATATATTATTTGAAGAAGTAAATATTTATTGGTTGGTTCATTTTTTGTTTTTGCTTTGTTAGATGTTTGGTTCATCTTGTGTCTTCGTAAATTCTCTTATTTTGTATCAGTGGCCTTTAGTGCCTACTTATTGATACATAATTATATTTGCTTTAAAAAAGGTCAGTCAGAGGTGTAAATGTCACTTTGATATAAGTAGTATGGTGTTCTGTACTGGATAAAAGCCCAAGAATCACTGCTCTACGTCATTCAAAGGCCCAATAATATGAGGCCCACTTATCCAATCTGCTCCATCAAATCCAAGGTATAAATACCTTCACAAAGGAATTTCATATACATAATCTCTAATATTCACTCCCATTACGGTTATCTTAAACTCTAAACTAACTTGGATATTAGAGTGTTAACCATGAAGGTACCTTTCACGTTTAGAATTGTCGTATAAAAGATTAGCAATGTCGATTCAAAATTGAAGATGATTAACAACGTCAATTCAAGAACAATATTTCCGGTTCAATAAGCATCATCATTGCAACCTGGGATCCACAATACCACATCATGGAATCACTAGTGAGGCTTCACGTCGCTGTAGCTTTCACAATCTCTTCCATTTCTAGTTTTGCAACAAAACAATGATGTCGTCTGTGTGAATCAGTTGTCAATTCCTCCAATGTTCATGATTTTAGATCCTATCTTCAACTCACCAACGAGTTACATCCTTGTGACGTTGAATCAGAATCATACTAAACCTTCTAATTCGAATCAGAAACATCCTCGGTCTTAATTTCACCATCCGGATTTATGATATCTCCTAGAATCATGTAGATCAACGAGGTTGATGGTCTCAGATCCAGGTCTAGATTGCACCACTCTCTGAAGGTTATTTTTAAGAAGATCAGGCAATAAACCTCGCCAGACACCAACCAAATGATGACGTAGGTACTTCCCGCCACGACCGGGATAACTACAAAGGTAACATCAGACAGGTGTCACACCAACTCAATTAATTGAGCTCGAGTGTCATATTATCATAGTTAGCACACCAAATAGATACCAAGGTGCACCATGTGGGTACCATAATATTTCCTCAAGATGCACCCAGGGCTTCCATCGACTAGATAGAAAGCATGGACCACTAGAGATGCCCAATGAGGAATGTCCCAAAAAGTGGGCATTAGAATACCTATTAGTATCCATATCCAAAGGGATCTCCTAGGTTATGTTTGAGAAGGAAGTGAACAAGCCATAATACATCATTCCCAGCCTCCCAATCCAACCAAACATCTTGGATGTTCTGTAAAATATCTGAGTCTAAGGGTGTCGGTCTAACCCGACCCCGAGAAGCATAGTTGGGTGCATCCATTAGAAACCTAATGTCTCCCAAACCGAGGACCCAATCCTCCAAGCCAGCCGATGATCAAGCCATCTGGATAACATATTTGACGGTGAGCGATCGCTATACACTTGCGGCCAACCATAAAATTTAATTAATGTATTTGTAGATTGTTAATATAATAGTTAAATGAAATACATATATGTTGTACTCCAATTTTTTCCCCTAAGATCCCTTCATCATACCATTTTGATTCAATCACAACAAGATTACATTAGAATTCTTTGTTCCCCTCCCTATACTTAGCTTTTCTCTTTGAGGAATCACCAAGCACCTTGACTTGTGTTCTTTTGTGGTCATGAATATTTTTGTCTTGATTTCTTCTTTTAATTAATGAAATGCAATGTTGGATTGTCTTGCTTGTTATGCATGTAGGTAAAGGCAATAAGATTCAGCAAGTTGCTCCATGAGTTCAAGAGTTTATTTCCACGACCTAGTCAATGAAGCTTGAGAAGTTCAAACCTCACCATTAAAGTTGTTTTGGAAGGGATGGCATGGAAAGGTTATTTTTGTTCACTACATTTCCAAGTTATCAAGATTTGATCCAAAATGTACAAGGGGTTGATTGAAAAATAGTCATGGTTGGACAAGGTCTTGTTCCCATTGGTCACAAGTGCATATTTCTCTCAATTATCAAGATATGGTAGTGGGTTGTTGTTGCTATGAGTTCTAATTATTATCCTCAACAACTTATATTTACAAAGCATTTCTTTTGGTACAAGAATTTTGTTCAAAATTGTCAAAGTTCCTCAAGGCATGCTTCTTAATCTAGGAGCTAGGGTTTTGAACTTCAAAGGAGTATATCTTACCCATATTTTGGTATTTTTGAGTGATTACAAAGACATCCTTCTCTTCAAAGGGATATCAACAAATCACTTCAAAAGTTTCAAGGAGTTTTCATGTGGAAGAAACTTGATGATGAAGAAAGATTACAAGTCCTCCAGATGAACCCCCAATTTCTCAAGTTTGACTTCAAATGATCGTAACTTGGTAAATCATTATCACCTTGATCCCATTATTTCTCCATAATTATCTTGAAGATGTTAACTTTATGCATTCTTTTATGTGCAAAGTGAGAAAATGGATGGAAATTTCCTTAAGGATACTAAAGATTATAGGTCATTTTATGAAAATTTGTCAACTTCAACAAGTCATAAATTTCTCAATTTTTGGAGATTGTGAATGGTCCAAGTTTCAAAATGTCATTCAAGAGAGCTACTTCATGCCATGTTTTTTGGTCAAGAGCAAATTCCAAGTGGAAGGCTATGTTTGGATGCAAGACATTATAGGTCACTTTTGAAGAAAAATTTGAAATATTTCTAACTATGGAAAGTCAACCCTTTTTCCTCAACTTTGACTCAACACAACTTTCAGCTCAAGCATCCATTTGATTCCATTCTTTTTCCATTTCAAAGCTTGAAACCTCACCTTTTTAAATCATCAAGAATCATGCCCTAAGACCCCTTGAGTTGAAAATGCCATTGGTCAGAAGTTGGCACCTTGAAACTGAATTTCTCACCAAGTCAGAATTTTAAAATCCATAATGTGGCCTCTAATCACAAGTTTTCCACGCGTTTTTGCCTCTAAACATGTTTAGTGAAGTTCCAGATTTGTTTAGCACCTCAAAACGCAAGGATTGGATGAGTTTTGGTGAAAATTAGATCATACTTCACTTGTGCATCAGGTTTGCACGAATTCCCTCCAAAATGCATCTTCACTCTTCCTTTTGATCCCACTTTCTTCTCCTATAAATACATGAACTATCCCATTCGTTTTCTCAAGCTTGGATAGCCAGAATCACCCTGCCAAAATTATTCCCTAACTCAGAATTCAGCAACTTCAAAATCCATTCTCAAGCCTTTTTCAATCCAATTTTTTCATCTATTCACCTTCCTTGATCTTCCCTGAAGCTCACCATATAATTACATTCAAGAATCATGCTCTATATTGCTCCATAGAAGTCCAGTTTCAGAGCTCTGCAACTCAACTTCAATAGATAGATTCCTTCATCAATTCTTCAAAACTTTGATATCATTGTGATGCTCTCATTGCACTGGTTCTAGTTGCAATTCTTACTTCTTACTGGAAACACGTTTTGACCATGAAATTTCAAATCTCTTTTTAAAACTTTCTTTCGAAATTGCTTGAGCTACAATTTATATAAATTTGGCGCGAGGGTGTGGTTGTCTTCGTCTTGAAGAGACAAAGCGAATGGCATAGGTCTGAGCTTCTGATTTTACAGTTTGAGAGACCTGCAATTCACGTTGGCTGGAGGTTGAAGATGACCAACGTGTCATCTTCCAACCAATGATGGCACGCCATTTGTTATTTTTGAATTCTGATTTTATTTCTGATTCAGTGCTTTATTCACTAATGACCATGATATGCACAGCGCGCTAGATCCCTTGGATTTGATTTCTAACGCGTTTTGACTCTCATCCAATGGTCCACATATTTTTTACTTTTATTTTCTTTTTTGATTTTTTATATTTAATTGTTTTAAACTTCAAAAAATCATAGAAAATTCATTTTTAGTCCAAAAAATCTAAAAAAATTATGAAATTTTTTTTTTGATTATTCTATTTTTGATTTTTATTTTTTCATAATTTAATTTTGTGTTTTGGTATTTTTTATAAATTTATACTTTATTGGAATTGTTTTAAATGTTTAAAAATACTTTTATGCATTTTTAAATTCTGAAAAAATTATGGAATGATCCAATGATATTGTGACAAATATTGATGACTTTATTTTATTTTTGTTTCTGAATTTGCTATTTTTTTTAATCATTTTTTGGTTTATTTCACCCATTTCTTTAAATTTTAAAATAGTTTCCGACTTTAAAAAATTACCAAAAAATTTATAAAATTATTTTAATTCATTTCTGATTTTTCTATGGTATTATTTTTTATTTATTGATAAATTTGAACATAGTTGACATTTTTCTCTTTTATTTCTATTTTTAAACATTATTTTTAAGCCTTTTTGTATATATTAAAATGTAATATTATTTTGTGATTATTTTCTGGTTGATCTTGGGTTAAATTTTTGATCATGAACTTTATTAACATCATTGGATCCATGGTGTTGAGTCTAACTTCACAAAAATGGATGAATGATTTTAATAATAGTTTGATTAAATTTATTCCAAAAGTGGTTTCTATATTCTCTCCCACCCCTCTTCATCTCATCCTCTTCTTATTGCACTAAATGTTGTTGGAGCATGACCTCTATATCATGTCTCAAAACAAATTGTGCATAGATTGCTATTGATCGACCTCAAAATAGGTGCGACTTCTATATAAGTCCACTTACGATTGCTTAACATGGCGCTAAATTTTGTCCCGATTGGAATAAATGATCATTCGTGGCCCAAACTTGTGTTTGCAAGCCCAAGTATGTTAATTTGATCTCTTTGATCCAATAACCTTGAGATTTATTGTGTGGAGGCTTTGGTTCTACCAATCCTCTAATGGATCTACAACACCTTTGGTCAACGCAGATCACTTAAACATCGTTGATCATTAAATGATACTCATAAGGATTCCAAATGGATGATATACTTGACAAAAATAGAATGCAATTGTTGTGTGGAGGCTTTGGTTCTACCAATCCTCTAATGAGTTCCAAATACAAGTTTAAAGATAATCATCCAACTAACCACTAATCACTAATAATTGATTTTATTTTGTGTTTTTATTTTATGCTCTTTACTTTATGCACCATTTACTTTTAGCATTTACATTTCATGCTATTTTTCATCTTTGCTCACTTGAGCCCCTTTATATTCTTGTCATTTTTTATTTTGCTCACTTGAGCTTTTCTTTTCTTTTGAAGACACCTAATAATCAACATAAACCCTAAAAATCTTTAATGATACTTGGACTATTTAGTTACTACCCTTGGCGTTATGGAGCATTGGACTTTTTAGACTTAGGATTTGAATCCTTGGCCTATGATTGGAGACCTTGTGATCTTATATGATTATTTTGTCTAGAGCTCTTGAGGTTTACCTCAAGACATTAGGTTGCTTGTTTTTTTGTGTGTAGGTTATTGTGATTACACCCTTTGTTTGTAATCTGGAATTCACCTATATACTGCCGTTACTCTGCCCAATTTTTGTGAAGACTTAATACACTGGAAGTTTGGTTCTCTCAAGAGGTCTAGTATTTTTGCTTGTTTGGTTTCAATCCAAAGAATGGGAATTCTATCATGGATCATAGTGTCAAGTATTGGCTTTTTTTTGGTTAGATGGTTCTTATCCCTAGATTTTACCTTATGCTTTAGGATAGCCTCTTCTTCTCCTCCCATCTTCTTTAATTTCAAAAATCTTCTCCCTCCTTTTGAAAACTCTTCTTGTTTTAAAGTTGAACCACTTTCATAATAAACTTGGACTTAGGTCCATGCATTTTCAAATATTTTCATAAATAAACTTCAATAAACTTAATAATACTTTGACATTTTTGTGATAAGACTAAAAGTCAATCAATCTAATTTCAAACCATTTTGCCACTTTGGATTTTATCTTTAAACTTTTCTCAAAAGATTGAACTCTTGTCAATCCTTGTAGTGATGCAAACAACTATACTTCTACAATATGTAGTGAAGAGAGATATTTTCCACTTGGGTGTTGATTGAGGCATTGTTGATTTTAAAATCCAAGTAATATCCTCCACTTTGAGATGATGCAAATTCTCCTTTCTCATGATTGTGGGTAGTAGGTATGTTTTCCACACGAACAATGACGATGATGTTGTATCTCATAAAATTAACCAACACATTTGTGTTTTAAAACTTTTAAAAGAGGAAATACGTGTACCCTGATCCCCTATTGCACGAAAAGGTGGTACGCAGGCACTAAAGGTTCGCAACCGCAACGGGTGCAAAAATAATAAATATATTTCTTTTCTCACCTTTACCATCTATTTTATACAACATTTTTTCATAGAAAAATATACAGATTTTACAAAGAGGTTCATGCGGAGTACCGTAGATGTTTAGGGTGCTAATACCTTCCCTTTGCATAACCAACCCCCTTACCTTGAATCTTTCCCCCTCTTTTTGGGTTATTCTCTCTTTTCCCATTTCTTAGGAAACATTAAAGCACGATGGCAATTTTTATTTTGATTTGTATAATTCTAGTCAATCCAATGGCTTAGTCTTAAACATTTCTACCGCTACAGAAAAATGGTGACTTCACTGGGGAAAGATTGACCTCTTGTTGGTCCATCCCTAAGTGTGTTGAGCCTATCTTTATTTATATCTGTATATGTGTTATTATGGTTTTTATGTTATATGTTGTATATATGTTTGTCTGGATTTTCCTGGTTTTCAGGGTGCTTGGTGATTACTCATAAGTCCTATACCCGGATTTTTGAAAACTTTAAGATAGGACGGGCGGTATAGTCATGTTAACTTTGAGGGAGTAATCCAAAAAAAGGAGGCATGAGATCCCCCACTCAATGGAAGCCCCTTTGACTGTAGTGTCGCTTACCGAGTAATTGGGAAGATGTGCTGCTTTCGACCTGGGAGCCTGCTGAAGCTGAGGACCGTAGAATACCTAACCCATATTGGCCTTTTAGGTGTAGTGTGGAAACTATAACAGAGTAATCTGGAAATGGTTGTCACGCGATACTATGCTCGGACGAGTTTTTCTTGAGAATATTACTAATTATCGAGTTAATAAGGAAGTTGGTAATATCCAAAGGAAGGATGTAGACTCTGGGAACCTCTAGAACCTTGTTCGGCAGGTGATAACTTTTATACCAATACCTTATGGGTAGTACCTTCGACCTCATGCTCGTGACGTTGAACCTATGAACCTTATATGTGTGTGATTGCTGCATCATGCATCCATGCACTCATAAGCATCTTTTGGAGAGATCATATTTCAAGGGATTTAAAAGTTGACCATTTGTGAATATCTCAGGTACTTTTTAACCATGGATTCTGGAAAAAGAAAGACCGGGAAGTACAGTTTCAAGGATCCCAAGATAGATGAGTTGATCAGTCTAATTCCCGAGATCGAGTGTTCTGCAGATTTTTGGAAGAAGTATGGATCCATTATTCCACTTATGAAGCTGAAGATGAAGGAGGGTATTCTCTCGACCTTGGTCTAGTTCTATGATCTGATGTATCATTTCTTTACTTTTCCCGACTATCAGTTGATGCCCATATTGGAGGAGTATTCTTATCTGTTGGATTAACCTGTTACTGATCGTGTTCCTTTTACTGGTTTGAAGGGTGAGCCAAAACCATATGAGATTGCTGCTTTGATTCATCTGGGGAAGTCTGAGGTGTAAGCCCATATGACTACTAAGGAGGGATTAGAGGATTACCAGCTCAATTCTTATTGGAGAGAGCTTGTTACTTTGCCAGGATGAAGAGTACAGTCGCTTTTGAGGCCATCTTTTCTCTACTTGCTTATGTGTTATTCTTATTTCCTAATGTGGACAAGTTTGTTGACATTAATGCTATCGGGATATTCCTGATTGGAAACCCGGTTCCTACCTTTTTGGGTGATGCTTATTACTCTATTCATCTTCGAAGTTCTTATCATGGGGGAATGGTTATTTGTTGCACGCCTCTGTTGTACCAGTGGTTTATCTCTCATATG
The DNA here is from genome assembly GCA_948472305.1 of Vicia faba. Classification (NCBI taxonomy): domain Eukaryota; kingdom Viridiplantae; phylum Streptophyta; class Magnoliopsida; order Fabales; family Fabaceae; genus Vicia; species Vicia faba. The sequence goes on along the minus strand of OX451740.1, from coordinate 1,033,557,558 downwards.
CCTCAGTCTGATGCTTTTTGGGATGTCAAGAATGAACCCCGTTGGGCTCCTAAGATCATGGCACTTACTCACTCAGATATTGATTAGTATCATCGAGCTTACCAGGATGTAGAGATTATTGACAGTTGTTGTAGTTTCCCCAATGTACCTCTTCTTAGTACAAAGGGAGGAATTAACTATAACCATGTTCTTGCACGACGATAGCTTGGTTATCTGATGAGGGATAAACCAAATAGTATTCATTTGAGTAGCTTCTTTCTGAAGGAGGGAGAAGACCATAGGGAAGCTAGGGAGAAGATTGCGAAGGCTTGGCATCACATTCATAAGAAGAGTAGGAAGGATTTGGGACCTAGGGGTGCTGTTTCTTTGGAGCCATATCTTCAGTGGGTCCAAATGAGAGCTATTCAGTTGAAGATGTCGTATTCCCGAGAAACACCTATGCCTGATCTGTTTGTGAAGACCACTCCTCCCTTATTAGATGATCTAGAAGAGCTGCAGCTTGATTTGGTCAGGATGCAACAGGAAAAGGACGCTTGGAAGAATAAGTGCCAAACTTTAGAGATTTCCTATAGAGTAGACTTGAAGGAGAAAGATAACTTGATTGAGATCCTTGAGAGTCGAGCAGTAGAGACTATGGAGAGGCAAGGGGACTTATTTTATCCTAAGCCTCAATCAGATGCTGATTACTCACTTCTTGATTCAGGTGATTGGAAGGAGGTTGCCACCAGATATGCGGATGAAAACCAGAGTTTGAAGGCTCAGATTTCCAGGCTTACAGGGAAGCGCCGACGTTTAGAGTGATCTCTATCAGTTTTACCTCTCAGGGTTTTAGAATTTATTTTCATCTTGTACTTGGGATTGTTGAGACTTGTAACCTATTTTGAAGTTATTATAATGAAAATTTTCAGTATTTCAAATGCATTATTACTTTGATATTTGCAATGCGTCTATAAATCTTTAAATCCCTTGAAATATTAAATAATAAAATAAAAACATGTGCATTGCATATCATGCATCATATTGCACATATTTCTTGCATTTGTTATGCATATCCATGTGTCTTACCAAGCTTCTTTACTTCGTTCAGCAAGCTGACTCACCACTACAACACTCAAGCTAATCTCATAAAGAAGATGGAAAACTTAGAACAAGAGAATTGCGAGCTGCGTGAGGAGGTTTCTGATTTGAAAGCCAGCATGGCCAATCTAACTACTCTGATGGAAGCTCTGGTGGCTGCTCAGAATCAACCACCGAGTGTCCAACCTCAACCAACAAGGGCAACTACTGAAGCTCCGACTGTTCCCGTATCTGCTACTCTAGTTGTTGTTTAGAATCGCATGCCTCTAGGTTATCCATGGGGAATGCCAAATAATTTTGCACCTGAAGGTTTCAATCTTGGTCCTCAAGATACTCCGATTGGTCAGACTATTGTTACTCTGGCACCTCCTGTGGTGCATGCTGCTCCTGTTGCGCCTCCTTCAGTGAATATGGTTTTGTTTGTTAATGATTATGTGGGTCGTCCTTTCCCTCCACCGAGTGAAGATTTGGGTCTTTATGATAGAATGGATGATTTTCAAGAGCAGTTTGACAAGATGCAAAGAGATATGAAGGCCCTCAGGGGAAAAGAGCTATTTGGGAAGAAAGTGAATGAGTTATGCTTGGTCTCGAATGTTAAGATACCTACTAAGTTTAAGGTTTCGGAGTTTTAGAAGTACAAAGGCAACACTTTCCCTCGTGCTCATCTGGTGATGTACGTGAGGAGAATGTCTACCCATATTGATGATCAGCGTCTGCTGATTCACTTTTTTCAGGATAGTTTGACCGGTGTTGCGCTGAAGTGGTATATGAGTTTGGACAACACCAATATCCATACTTTCAATGATTTGGGGGAAGCATTCATCAAACAATACAAGTACAACATGGACATGGCGCCTGACCGTGATCAACTCAGGGCCATGGTTCAGAAAGACAGGGAATCATTCAAAGAGTATGCACAGAGATGGCGTGAGGTAGTCACCCAAGTGATTCCTCCCATGGAAGAGAAGGAGATGACTAATATTTTCTTGAAAATGCTGGGTGCTTTCTACTACGAGAGGATGGTAGCAAGTGCACCAAATGACTTTACTGAAATGGTAGGAATGGGTATCCGCTTAGAGGAGGATGTAAGAGAGCGCCGTTTAAAGAAGAGTGAAAGTTATGGAGGTGTGAAGAAACCATCTTATGGGTTTACCAAGAAGAAGGAAGGGGATGCAAATGCTGTTATGCAAGAGAGGAAGTTTAGTACTCCTAGAAGGAATTATCAGCGTCATCAGCAAGTCGCCTCAATTACTCCAGTTGTGGGTACTGCTCCAACTACCGTTGCTTATCAGAGACCGTCCCAACAGGAGAATCAAGGGTATAATAAGAGAAGGGAGAGTTATGACCCTATTCCTATGAGCTATACAGAGTTACTATCGGCGTTGATTCAGAAGAACTTGGTTCAGACCCGACCATCTCCTGTTGTACCATCACCATTGCCTTGGTATTACAAAGCAGAACAAACATGTGCTTTTCATCAGGGAGCACCAGGGCATAATGTTGAGAATTGTTATCCTTTGAAGACTGAGGTGCAGAAGTTGGTAATGTCTGGTGTTCTATCTTTTAAGGACGTGGGACCTAATGTGAAAGACAATCCTCTACCCAAGCATGGGGGAGTAAATGGTGTGAATATGGTGGTCGGTTGTCCAAGCGACTTATGGATTTTTGATATTAATCTAGTTAGAGGAGATTTGGTGAAAATACATGCAGACCTTTGTGAATTTAGCTACTATACGCATGACCATGCCGATTATGCTATTTGCAGTACAGATATACAGGGGTGCGATAAGATAAAGGATGATTTTCAAGAGATGATGGATGAGGGCCTAATCCACATAATCAGGCCTAAGGCAGAGTATGAAGAGGAGGTGAATATGGTTTCTGGATGTCCTGGAGAATTCAAAATTTTTGATGTAGAGTATATGAATGAAGACCTTGTGCAATTGCATGCTACCTTCTGCCATATGGCTGGCCAGGTGGAACACCAGTATGGATCTTACCGAGTTTGCTTTCAAGATTCCCGAGGATGTTCAATCGTGAAGAAGGGTGTTCAGTTGTTGTTAGACAATGGAATTATCAAGGCTAGAAGTCAAAGGGATTATTACCATGAAGTTGATATGGTTGAGGTTTGTTTGACTGAAGAAGGGTCGGATGAAGAGTATGCCTCCACAGATGAGTGTTTCTCCTTAGATGAGGATTTGTTTTCTAGAAATGACTTAATAATGACTGATTGTGTTGAAGAAGGGGTAAACATCATTGTATCTTGTTTTGGGGCACCCGCCCATCTTGAAGTTGAATATTATAGCAAGCCAGTTGTTACCCCATTGGTGATTAGTTTGTCGGGTCCTATCCCCTACAAATCAGATAAGGTTGTGTCTTACAAATACAACGCTACAATCTTAGAGGATGGAGTGGAAGTTCCCATCCAGCCAATTCCTGATGTTGGGAATATTGATGAAAATAGCAGGGTGACCCGTAGCAGTCGTGTGTTTGCGCCAGTTGTTTGAAGAGATGTTAGTGATGGAAACAAAATTGCTGAGAATGTTGAACCCATGAAGGCTACGGGTGAGACTAGTGGGGCTGAGTTAGAGAAAGAAGTGGATGATATTTTGAAGATAATCAAGATGAGCGACTATAGAATCGTAGATCAGCTACTGCATACTCCTTCAAAAATATCTATCTTAGCTTTATTGATGAACTCTTATGCTCACAGAGAATCCTTGATGAGGGTATTGGACCAAGTTTTTGTGGAAAGTGATATGCCAATAGACCAATTTAGCAGTGTAATAGGGAACATTACATTATGTAATAACTTGAGTTTTTGCGATGATGAATTACCAGATGAAGGAAGGAATCACAACTTGGCCCTCCACATCTCTATGAACTACAAGAATGATTCACTATCCAATGTGCTGATTGATAATGGATCCGTATTGAATGTTATATCGAGGAGTACGCTTATGAAGTTGAAATATCAAGGAACGCCTATGCGCCCGAGTGGCATCATTGTGAAAGCGTTCGACAGATCAAGGAAATCTGTTATTGGTGAAGTGGACTTGCCTATTCATATAGGACCACATTTGTTTCAGATAACTTTCAAGGTCATGGACATTGTTCCCGCTTATAGCTGTTTGTTGGGACGGCCGTGGATTCATGAGGCAGGGGTTGTCACTTCAACTTTACACCAGAAACTGAAGTTTGTAGTGAAGGGAAAGTAGTGATCATAAATGGGGAACATGCATTATTGATATCTCATTTATCCTCTTTCAGCATTGTAGAGGTGGACGAAGCTGCTGTTGGAACCCAGTTCCAAGCCTTATCCATTGACAATATAAGAGGAAATGAGAATTCCATGGTTTCACTTAAGGATGTGCAGTAGGATGTACGTAAGGGTCATAGTGAAGTGTGGGGACAAATTGTGGATCCACCTGTGAACAAGAACATAGATAGCTTAGGGTTCTCTTAGAAGAATGAAAAAGGTAAGGGCATGAAGCCAAAGTTTGCCGCAAGCAAGTATTAAGAAATCTTCTATAGCGGGGGTTATCTTCATCCAAATGTTTCCGGGATTAATGCCATTGTAGAAGATGAAGCAGAGCAGGAAATGCTGAATTATGTGACGCACGAAGTTAGGGTTCAGAACTGGATCACCATCAATGTTACCTCTTCCATACATGTTTCAAAGTAATTTGTTTTGTTAATCTTTTTGAAAAGCTTTCACTCTGCCCAAGGTGGAAGTATTAATTTTGTAGGGCTTATCTGTTTACTGTGACTTTTAAAATCAATAATAAAAGTTGTCTTTGTTTCCCAAATTATGTCTTTTTTTTCTGCTTTTTCTTAGAAAATGTTAATCAGAAAAAGCCTTTCAAAACAAATAATAACTGAAAATCAATCTGCATGATCACTTGTTATATGTGTCAGTTTCTAAAAGCAATCATAAATCAATATGTGCAGATTATTTAAAAAATCTATTGAATACAATGACCTTGCACCCTATCCCAACTTTGAATGTCCTGTGTATGGGGCTGAAGAAGAAGATTATGATGAGATTCCAAAAGAGGTCTCACGGTTGCTTGAGCATGAAGAAAATACCATTCAGCCATATAAATAGCCATTGGAAGTGGTTAATTTGGGTTCAGAAGAAGATCCGAAGGAAGTCAAGATTGGAGCATTGCTACATCTTGATGTGAAGAGCAGGTTAATTGAGCTGTTGAAAGAGTATGTGGATATTTTTGCTTGGTCTTACCAAGATATGCCTAGTCTAGATTCAGATATTGTAGGGCACCGTTTGCCGTTGAAGCCAGAGTGTCCACCAATTAAACAAAAGTTGAGAAGAACTCACCCAGATATTGCAGTGAAAATCAAAGAGGAGGTTCTAAATCAGATTAATGCTGGTTTTCTTGTGACGTCAGTGTATCCTCAATGGATTGCCAATATTGTCCCAATACCAAAAAAAGACGGAAAAGTCCACATGTGCGTAGATTACAGAGATCTAAATAAATCTAGTCCAAAAGATGATTTTCCATTGCCACACATTGATATGTTAGTGGATAGCACAGCAAAATTCAAAGTATTCTCGTTCATGGACGGATTTTCCGGGTATAATCAAATAAGAATGGCTCTGGAGGACATGGAAAAAACAAAGTTTATTACACCCTGGGGAAAATTCTATTAGAGTGATGCCCTTCGGGTTGAAGAACGCTGGTGCAACGTACCAGAGGGCTATGACAACCCTATTCCATGATGTGATGCACAAGGAAATCGAAGTATATGTTGATGATATGATTGCCAAATCCCAGACTGAAGAAGGGCATGTAGAAGATTTGTTGAAGTTGTTTCAGCGTTTGAGGAAGTATCGTCTCCGTTTGAATCCAAATAAATGCACTTTCGGTGTTCGATCAGGAAAATTGTTGGGTTTCATTGTTAGACAGAAAGGAATTGAAGTCGACCCTGATAAAGTCAAAGAAATTTAAGATATCCCAGCGCCAAAAGCTGAAAAGAAAGTCAGAGGTTTCCTCGGGCGTTTGAATTATATTTCCAGATTCATTTCCCACATGACTGCAACATGTGAACTAATCTTTAAGTTGTTAAAGAGAGATCAAGGTTGTGTGTGGACGGATGACTGCCAAAGGGAATTTGAAAGTATTAAAGAATATCTACTTGAACCTCCTATCTTGATCCCTCCTGTCGAAGGAAGACCGTTGATTATGTATCTGACAGTGTTAGATAATTCCATGGGTTGTATTCTGGGACAACAGGATGAAACAGGGAAGAAGGAGTACACCATTTATTATCTCAGTAAAAAATTCACTGATTGTGAGTCGCGGTATTCCATGCTGGAAAATATATGTTGTGCTTTAGCCTAGGTGGCACAATGTTTGCGGCAATATATGTTGAATTACACTACTTGGTTGATCTCTAAAATGGATCCAATCAAGTACATTTTTAAAACGCCTGCTCTTACTGGGAGAATTGCCCGCTGGTAGATGTTGCTATCTGAATATGATATCGAATACCGCACTCAAAAAGCTATTAAAAGCAGTGTGTTGGAAGATTATCTTGCTCATCAACCAGTGGAGGATCATCAGTCTATAGAATATGAATTCCCCGATGAGGATGTGATGTTCCCGAAAGTGAAGGATTGTGATGAACCATTGCCTGAGGAAGGTCCTGACCCTTAATCTCGTTGGAGTATGATATTTGATGGAGCTGTGAATGCTTATGGTAAAGGAATTAGTGTTGTGATTGTCACTCCACATGGATCACACATTCCTTTTACTGCAAGGTTAACATTTGATTGTACTAATAATATGGCAGAATATGAGGCTTGCATCATGGGTCTCATAAAATCTATTGATCTTAGAATTAAAAATCTAGATGTGTATGGTGATTCAACTTTGGTAATAAATCAGATTAAAGGAGAATGGGATACTCGTCACCCCGGCTTGATCCCTTATAAAGATTATGCTACAAGATTGTTACCCTTTTTCCATAAAGTTGAATTCCATCACATTCCTAGAGATGAAAATCAGATGGCAGACGCTCTGGAAACTCTGGCTTCTATGTACCAAGTAAATACTTGGAATGATATACCTCGAATTACGGTTCAGCGACTGGATAGGCCCGCTCATGTGTTTACAACAGAGGATGTAGCAGATGAAAAACCTTGGTATCATGACATCAAGCATTTTCTTCAGACTCAGGAATACCCGATTGGTGCTTCGAAGAAAGATAGAAAGACATTGAGAAGATTGGCAGGCAGTTTCTTCCTCAGTGAAAATGTGTTGTATAAGAGATATTATGACATCTTGCTCAGATGCGTGGATAGACACGAAGCAGACATGTTGATGCATGAGGTTCATGAAGGTTCATTTGGCACTCATGCCAATGGACATTCGATGGCTAAAAAGATGTAAGGGAAGGTTACTATTGGCTGACTATGGAATCTGATTGTTATAAGTTTGCAAAGAAGTGTCATAAATGCCAGATTTATGCAGACAAGGTCCATGTGCCTCCGACACTTCTCAATGTGATTTCCTCCCCGTGGACTTTCTCTATGTGGGGTATTCACATGATTGGGATGATAGAACCCAAAGCTTCGAATGGACACCATTTTAAAGCTTCATATGATGTGGGGTATTGATTACTTCACCAAGTGGGTGGAGGCTGCTTCATATGCTAATGTTACTAAGTAGGTGGTTGTGCGCTTCATCAAGAGTAATCTTATATGTCGGTATGGTGTGCCAAGCAGAATTATCACCGACAATGGCTCGAATCTGAACAATAAAATGGTGGCAGAACTGTGTGAAGAATTCAAGATTGTCCATCATAATTCCTCTCCGTACAAGCCAAAGATGAATGGGGCTGTTGAAGCTGCTAATAAGAATATCAAGAAGATTATCCAGAAAATGGTCGTTACTTATAAGGATTGGCATGAAATGCTCCCTTTTGCTTTGCATGGATATCGAACATCTATCCACACTTCAACAGGAGCAACCTCATTCTCCTTGGTGTATGGAATGGAAGTTGTACTCCTAGTCGAGGTTGAGATTCCCTCTTTGCATGTGATAATGGAAACCAAGTTGACAGAGGCTGAATGGGTCCAGAACCGGTTTGACCAATTGAATCTAATCGAAGAAAAAAGGATGACAGATTTATGCCATGGACAGTTATATCAGAAAAGGATGAATAAAGCTTTTAATAAGAAGGTCAAACCTCGTAAATTTAGAGAAGGCGGCCTCGTGCTCAGGAAGATCGTGTCTTTCAACACTGATTCTAGGGGAAAGTGGACTCCCAATTTTGAAGGCCCATATGTTGTCAAGAAAGCCTTCTCTGGCGGTGCATTAATTCTTGAAACTATGGATGGCGAAGAGTTCCCACGTCCCATGAATGCTGATGCAGTCAAGAAATACTTCGCCTAAAGAAATAAAAGAACAACTCACTAAGTTGAAAACCGAAAGGGCGGCTTAGGCAAAAAAAAAGCGTCTCGGTAGGCCGAAAACCCGAAAGGGTGGTCTAGGAAAAAATTAGAGACATAAACAGAATAAATTTCCCGCTAAGCTGAAAACCCGCAATGGCAGTTTAGGAAAAAGTTAGGGACTTTCTTGGCAAGTAACTACATCAGACAAGACTTGATCATTAGAGCAACAATTTTCTCGGATTCTCATCACAACTTCAACAGAAGTTGCTGCTCAGGATTTCAAAAGTTGTTAGAGGGGATATTGGACATTGTATCTCAATGTATCTTTTCCATTATACATTACAATTTTCCGAACTTTGTAATTATCCATGGAGTCTCGCCATTCGCAGACTACCATTCTATTAATGAAATTTGAGCTTTTACCCAATTCTTTGTTTTTATTATTTTATTTAGCTTGCAAAGACTCCATTTATTATTGATAATAACTTTCAAAGAAAAAAGATTAAATAACAAAATTGATTTTTCAAAAAGAATTTACAATTTGCTTTTACTTTAGAATTTATGATGCGAAAAAACAACAACAACAAAATGGTGATCCCAGGAATGGACAAACTCCAGTTTGTTTTAAGAAATTTTTGTTCCCCTCAGGAAGGTTTACTCAGGATGATTCCCCGTATTGGGTTCGTAACTCCAGTATCCTCGGTCAAGTTTGGATTCGTTTCTCATCTTTTCTAATTTTTCATGATGTGAAGTCTCAATCTGAGATTTCTCCAGTGAAGTTTTCGTTCGGTCTAATGGAAGTTCTTTTTCCCGAGAAGTTGGTACCATAATCACTCTTGAAGAATGTAGGTCCCTGGTTTCTCTAGTGAAGAACGTATTGTGGTTTTCCCTTTGAGGATGTGGTGTTAACCTCCTCAATGAAGTAGGCCTGAATTCCCCAGTGAATTTTTTTATGATTTGGTGTCCATCTGCTTTACTTGAGACTGGTTTTGCAATCCCCAGTAGAAGTGTTACTTTTGAAAACATTTGTTTCCCCAGTGAAGACTGAAGAAGGATGTTATATCCCTGTATCTGTACTATTTTGTCACTTTGTTTTGTTTACATTCGGATTATGTTTCTCCCCAGTAAAGATAAAGCAGGCAGTAGGTTTTGTTTCCTCAGTTGGCATTTACTTTTTCTTGAAATGATCATCCTGGATGTGGTTTAGCCGAGTGTTGTTCCTGCCTGAGTTGGTTTTGCCTGGTTACTCCCAGTGTTGTATATTTGTTTTGTCAGCATACGCACGATAACACTCATACATTCATAAATACATCATGCATAGCTAAAATTGACAAATCATTGTTCATTGATATTTTTTAATATTTTTGTTGACATATCACCCTGTTTTGCAAAGTTATGTTATCCTCTCTTCAATAGAGTGTTGGTCTTAAGCAGAAAGCGCATATTCTTTCAATGTCCCCACGAAGTTATCCCTTGTGGAAAATTTTGCTTTATCCTTCCTGTATAGCTCTTTGTCTAGATGGGTTTGGTTTCCCCTCTTGAGTTTATTTCTCAAAGGATGTATTTTGGTTGACTGTTTCATCCAAGTTTATTTCTGGTTTGAATCTATGGTTCCACAACAATGTTATTTACTTTGGATTTCTGAAAGCTGTGACTTTTGGTTTGTGCATTTATTTTGCACGAGAAGACTTTATCTCCTCAGCAGGAATATCGTGGCGTTTCCCCGGGAAGTCATATTTCTTTCCCCAGGAAGTCATATTTATTTCCCCAGGAAGCCATATTCTTATCCCCGGAAAGTCATTTCTTTTTACAATCCTCCATGACAACAAGTAGCAGGTCTCTTTATTTGAGCAACTTGTGCTTCCTCGTAAAAGTCGGCATAACTTTTTTTGCTATCTCCTCTATGAGTGGATAGTTTGCAGTCCGTCGTCAGTTTACGCCAGTGGATGGCAACTTTCAAATTCACAAAAACAGCTCGCTGTGAAATCTTCGCAAGTGGAAGTCTCTTTATTTGAGGCAACTTACATATTACCCTTTCCAGGCAAAGTGCCTCGGTTAAAGAAGAAGTTGAGACCCATTCTAGGCGAAATGCCAGAATTTTAGGGAAACTTGTTATCTTTTTGCTAACCTCAGTGAACATTGGTAGTTCATCGTCAATGAACAGCGGTGCTATGATATATACTCTTTCTACCTTCAGTGAAAGTTGGTAGGTCATTAGCAGTGAACGTTGATGATTATTATCTTTTTTCTACCCTCAGTGAACGTTGGTAGTTCATCGTCAGTGAAAGGTGGTGCTATGATATATTCTCTTTCTACCTTCAGTGAAAGTTGGTAGATCACCATCAGTGAAAGTTGGTGTTTGTTATCTTTTTGCTACCCTCAGCGAACGTTGGTAGTTCATCATGAGTGAACTCCGGTGCTATGATATATTCTCTTTCTACCTTCATGAAAGTTGGTAGATCACCATCAGTGAAAGTTGGTGTTTGTTATCTTTTTGCTACCCTCAGTGAACGTTGGAAGTTCATCGTCAGTGAACGGAGGTGCTATGATATATTCTCTTTCTACCTTCAGTGAAAGTTGGTAGATCACCATCAGTGAAATTTTGTGTTTGTTATCTTTTTGCTACCCTCAGTGAACGTTGGTAGTTCATCATCAGTGAACGACGGTGCTATGATATATTCTCTTTCTACCTTCAGTGAAAGTTGGTGTTTGTTATCTTTTTGCTACCCTTAGTGAACGTTGGTAGTTCATCGTCAGTGAACGGCGGTGCTATGATATATTCTTTTTCTACCTTCAGTGAAAGTTGGTAGATCACCACTAGTGAAACTTGGTGTTTTTTTATCTTTTTTCTACCTTCAGTGAATATTGGTAGTTCATCGTCAGTGAATGACGATGCTATGTTATTTCTTTTCCTGCTACCCTCAGTGAATGTTGGTAGCTCACCGTCAGTGAACATCGGTGTTGTTATTTCTTTCCTCTTTCTACCTTCAGTGAACGTTGGTAGCTTTACCTCCAGTAGGAGTTGGTGTATCCTTTGACCATTTTGCCATCCTCTCTGGGTCGGGTCGCTCTCTTGTTTCTTTATCATTGTTACATTCCCAATGGTGTTCTGTGTCTCTTTGGTTTTGTTCATATGCATTCATGATCATAAACATTTGCATGGCATCTTAGGGCCAAAAATAGGTTTGTTTTATATTTAAGTATCTTCGATCGCGTCGACACGAAGATTTTTAACCTTCGTATTTCTGGATATAAGAAACTTAAATAAGGGAAGCTATTGTACCCCAATTCCCCCCCTAAGATCCCATTCATCATACCATTTTGATTCAATCACAACAAGATCACATTAGAATTCTTGGTTCCCCTCCCTATACTTAGCTTTGCTCTTTGAGGAATCACCAAGCACCTTGACTTGTGTTATTTTGTGATCATGAATATTTTTGTCTTGATTTCTTCTTTTAATTAATGAAATGCAATGTTGGATTGTCTTGCAAGAAAGGAAATAAGATTCAGAAAGTTGCTCCATGGGTTCATGATTTTATTTCCATGACCTAGTCAATGAAGCTTGAGAAGTTCAAACGTCACCATTGAAGTTATTTTGGAAGGGGTGGCATGGAAAGGTTATTTTGGTTCACTACATTTCCAAGTTATCAAGATTTTATCCAAAAAGTACAAGGGGTTGATTGAAAAATAGTCATGGTTGGACAAGGTCTTGTTCCCATTGGTCACAAGTGCATATTTCTATCAATTATCAAGATATGGAAGTGGGTTGTGGTTGCTATGAGTTCTCATTATCATCCTTAACAACTTATATTTACAAAGCATTTGTTTTGGTACAAGAAGTTTGTTCAAAATTGTCAAAGTTCCTCAAGGCATGCTTCTTAACCTAGGAGCTAGGGTTTTGAACTTCAAAGGAGTATATCTTGTCCATCTTTTGGTATTTTTGAGTGATTCCAATGACATCCTTCTATTCAAATGGATATCAACAAATCACTTCAAAAGTTCCAAGGAGTTTTCATGTGGGAGAAACTTGATGATGAAGAAAGATTACAAGTCCTCCAGATGAACCCCCAATTTCTCAAGTTTGACTTCAAATGATCATAACTTCGTCAATTTTTATCACCTGGAGCCTATTATTTTTCCATAATGATCTTGAAGATGTGAAATTTATACCTTCTTTTATGTGAAAAGTGAGAAAATGGATGGAAATTGCCTTAAGGATACTAAAGATTATAGGTCATTTTATGAAATTTTGCCAACTTCAACAAGTCATAACTTTCTCAATTTTTGGATATTGTGAATGGTTCAAGTTTCAAAATGTCATTCAAGAGATCTACTTCATGCAATCTTTTTTGGTCAAGAGCAAATTCCAAGTGGAAGGCTATGTTTAGATGCAAAACATTATAAGTCACTTTTGAAGAAAAATTTGAAATATTTCGTATGGAAAGTCAACCATTTTTCCTCAACTTTGACTCAACACAACTTTCAGCTTAAGCATCCATTTGATTCCATTATTTTTCCATTTCAAATCTTGAAACCTCACCTTTCTATAGCATCAAGAATCATGCCCTAAGACCCCTTGAGTTGAAAATGCCATTGGTCAGAAGTTGACACTTTGAAACTGAATTTTTCACCAAGTCAGAATTTTGAAATCCATAATGTGGTCTCTAATCACAAGTATTTCACGCGTTTTTGCCTCTAAACATGTTTAGTGAAGTTCCATATTTGTTTAGCACCTAAAACGTAAGGATTGGATGAGTTTTGGTGAAAATTAGATCACATTTCACTCGTGCATCAGGTTTGCACGAATTTCCTCCAAAATGCATCATTCACTCTTCCTTTTGAACCCATTTACTTCTCCTATAAATACATGAACTATCCCATTCATTTTCTCAAGCTTGGATAGCCAGAATCATCCTGCCAAACTTATTCCCTAACTTAGAATTCAGCAACTTCGAAATCCATTCTCAAGCCTTTTTCAATCCAATTTTTTTATCAATTCTCCTTCCTTGATCTTCCCTGAAGCTCACCATATAATTACATTCAAGAATCGTGCCCTATATTGCTCAATAGAAGTCCAGTTTCAGAGCTCTGCAACTCAACTTCAATAGGTAGATTCTTTCATCAGTTCTTCAAAACTTTGATATCATTGTGATGCTCTCATTACCCTGGTTCTAGTTGCAACACTTACTTCTTATTGGAAACACGTTTTGACCATGAAATTTCAAATCCCTTATCAAAACATTCTTTCCAAATTGCTTGAGCTACAATTTATATAAATTTGGCACGAGGGTGTGGTTGTCTTTGTCTTGAAGAGACGAAGCGAATGGCATAGGTCTGAGTTTCTGATTTTATAGTTTGAGAGACTTGTAATACACGTTGGCTGGAGGTTGAAGATGACCAACGTGTCATCTTCCAACCAATGATGGCACGCCATTTGTTATTTTTGAATTCAAATTTTATTTCTGATTCAGTGCGTTATTCACTAATGACCATGATATGCACAGTGCGCCAGATCCCTTAGATTTGATTACTAACACATTTTGTCTCTCATCCAATGGTCCACATATTTTTGACTTTTATTTTCTTTTCTGATTTTTTATACTTAATTGTTTTAAACTTCAAAAAATAATAGAAAGTTCATTTTTAGTACAAAAAATCTGAAAAAATTATGAAAAATATTTTTAATTATTCTCTTTCTGATTTTTATTTTTTTACAATTTAATTTTGTGTTTTGGTATTTTTTTATAAATTTACACTTTATTGGAATTGTCTTAAATGTTTAAAAATACTTTTATACATTTTTAAATTCTGAAAAAATTATGGAATGATCCAATGATATTGTGACAAATATTGGTAACTTTATTTTATTTTTGTTTCTGACTTTGCTATTTTTTTATTATCATTTTTTGGTTTATTTCACCCACTTATTTAAATTTTAAAATAGTTTATGACTTTAAAAAATTACCAAAAAATTTATAAAATTATTTTAATTCATTTCTGATTTTTCTATGGTCTTAATTTTTATTTCTTGATTAATTTGAACATTGTTAACATTTTTATCTTTTATTTCTATTTTTAAACCTTATTTTTAAGCCTTTTTGTATATATTAAAATGTAATATTATTTTGTGATTATTTTCTGGTTGATCTTGGGTTAAATTTTTGATCATGAACTTTATTAACATCATTGGATCCATGGTGCTGAGTCTAACTCCATAAAAATTGATGAATGATTTTAATAATAGTTTGATTAAATTTAATCCAAAAGTGGTTTGTATATTCTCTCCCACCCATCTTCATCTCATCCTCTTCTTATTGCACTAAATGTTGTTGGAGCATGTTCTCTATATCATGTATCAAAACAAATGGTGCATAGATTGCTATTGATCGGCCTCAAAATAGGTGTGACTTCTATATAAGTTCACTTACAATTGCTTAACATAGCGCTAAATTTTGTCTTGATTCGAATAAATGATCATTCATGGCCCAAACTTATGTTTGCAAGCCCAAACATGTTAATTTGATCTCTTTGATCCAATAACCTTTAGATTCATTATGTGGAGGCTTTGGTTCTACCAATCCTCTAATGGATCTTCAACACCTTTGGTCAACGCGGATCACTTAAACATTGTTGATCATTAAATGATACTCATAAGGATTCCAAATAGATGATATACTTGACAAAAAGAGAATGCAATTGTTGTATAGAGGCCTTGGTTCTACCAATCCTCTAATGAGTTCTAAATGCAAGTTTCAAGATGATCATCCAACTAACCACTAGTCACTAATAATTGATTTTATTTTGTGTTTTTATTTTATGCTCTTTACTTTATGCACAATTTACTTTTAGTATTTATATTTCATGCTATTTTTCATCTTTGCTCACTTGAACCCCTTTATATTCTTGTCATTTTTTATTTTGCTCACTCGAGCTTTTCTTTTCTTTTGAAGACACCTAATAATCATTATAAACGCTAAAAATCATTAATGATACTTGGACTATTTGGTTACTACCCTTGGCATTATGGAGCATTGGAATTTTTGGACTTAGGATTAGAAACCTTGGCCTATAATTGGAGACCTTGTGATCTTATCTGATTATTTTGTCTGGAGCTCTTGAAGTTTACCTCAAGACATTGGGTTGTTTGTTTGTTTTGTGTGCAGGTTATTGTGATTACACCCTTTGTTTGTAATATGGAATTCACCCGTATACAGCCGTTACTCTGCCCAATTTTTGTGAAGACTTAATACACTTGAAGTTTGGTTCTCTCAAGAGGTCTAGTATTTTTTCTTGTTTGGTTTCATTCCAAAGAATGGGAATTCTATCTTGGCTCATAGTGTGAAGTATTGGCTTCTTGTTGGTTAGATGGTTCTTATCCCTAGCTTTTACCTTATACTTTAGGATAACCTCTTCTTCTCCTCCCATCTTCTATAATTTAAAAAATCTTCTCCCTCATTTTGAAAACTCTTCTTGTTTTAAACTTGAACCACTTTCATAATAAACTTGGACTTAGGTCCATGCACTTTCAAACATTTTTATAAATAAACTTCAATAAACTTAATAATACTTTGCCATTTTTGTGAGAAGACTAAAAGTCAATCAATCTCATTTCTAACAATTTTGCCACATTGGCTTTTGTCTTTAAACTTTTGTCAAAAGATTGAACTCTTGTCAATCCTTGTAGTGATGCAAACAACTATACTTCTACAATATATAGTGAAGAGAGATATTTTCCACTTGGGTGTTGAGTGAGGCATTGTTAATTTTAAAATCCAAGCCATATCCTCCACTTTGAGATGATGCAAATTATACTTTCTCATGATTGTGGGTAGTAGGTATGTTTTCCACACGGACAATGACGATGATGTTGTATCTCATAAAATTAACCAACACATTTGTGGTTTAAAAATTTTAAAAGAGGAACTACGTGTACCCTGATCCCCTATTACATGAAAAGGTGGTACGTAGGCACTAAAGGTTCGCAACCGCGACGGGTGAAAAAATAATAAATATATTTCTTTTCTCACGTCCACCATCTATTTCATACAACATTTTTTTTCATAACCAAAATATACATATTTTACAAAGGTTCCTGCGGAGTACCGTAGATGTTTAGGGTGCTAATACCTTCCCTTTGCATAACCAACCCCCTTACCTTGAATCTTTCCCCCTATTTTTGGGTTATTCTCTCTTTTCCCATTCATTTCGAAACAATAAAGCGCGATGACGATTTTTATTTTGATTTGTATAAGTCTAGTTCATCCAATGGCTTAGTCTTAAACATTTCTACCGCTACAATATATGTATATATTTTCTATTATATCTTTGTTGTTCTACTTCTTGTTTTGTCTTAGTAAATCAGAGTATAACCTATGTAATTGATGCTGACTCAAAGATTACATGAGTGTTGTCAGAGACTCTTTGCACGTTCGAACAAAGCAATCGAATCTAACTAGTTCCCTACACACCCAAATATTTCAAGCGTTTTGTCGGAGACGCTTTGCATGTTCAACTAAATCAATTAATTATCCACAGCTTAATGCATCTTCAAGATTCATGGATGATGTCTGAGACACTTTGCATGTCTGACTATAATAACCAATTTCCTTAGGGGTTCTATTGGATACACTTTTCAAATTTGAATACAACATACAAATTCTTTATGTCCAAGAACTACACGCAATCCTGCATAGCTAGAAACCCCCTTCGAATCTAGCCAAACCAAGGGACGTGAGGGTTGGTGTAACATCCTAAATCTCCCGCATGTAAAATGATAGAATAATTCAAAGATATTTTTACATAATTACATAGGGTGTCAAACATTCTCAAAATAATCATCTTCTCTATAACACTTATAAATTTAAAGCAAAACATTTAATACACGTCGTTGCATGCACACCGTCACCATGAAATACTTTATTGAAACTAAAAAAAAAAAGGAAAGACCTCCACATTTAACGAAATCAAATCGTCGAGAGTATATCATCTAACTCTCATTAATAACATAAACGACAGAATAATAAAATTTGTCTGCCTAGTGTTACAAATTAGAGCACGTGTTTTTAATAATGAAAAACAAAAAACAAAAGAAGAACAACCTCGTGCCATCCTCCATTTTAAGAATCTACTCAATTACCTGCTTATTTGTGCTCCAAAGATGAGCACAAACCACAACAACGACAAAGGGGTGAGAAATCACATTAACAACGTAAGAGGTACATACTGCAAGGTTGGGTATCAACGCTTAAGTATTCTACAGATAATTGCATACATCATTGCACAATACATTCTCACACCAAATTCAACAATCACACACAAAACATATATCACATACAACTCATTTATGTAATGCAACTCGACTATGTAACTCGATGCATATGTATGTGGTACCATCTCAATATTTTTTTCACTCAGAAACCGAGTTCACCCTGCTCGAACTTCGAATCCAGACTACTCGGATTCATGACAAGTCATCAATCCACCCTGCTCGGATTCGTGACAAGTCACCAATCCGCCTTGCTTGGATTCGAGACAAGTCACAAATCCACCCTGCTCGGATTGCAACTTGCCTTTTTCATCTACAATAATGACATTATTAATGCATGATAAAACACTTAAATGCAACAACCACTTAATTTTTAAAGTCCCCTCCCGATAATAAATAAAACATGAATTGACCCAATAGTAATAACTCACCATCCTCGAACTATTATCCCACAATAACAACATAATCAAAACCATGCTCGTACAACAACGTATACTCGTCACTACTCATGTTTATCCAATACAATATCAATAATGTTTAACATTTTCATTATTAAACAATTACAATTAATATCATCAAATATCATAACATCATTAAAATATTAAAATCTCATAATTCAACATTTTCTTGATTAAACAAGTTCAATGTTATTAACTTTAATCATAGCCCACATAACACCAGTAATCCATGTAATCCTCATTAAATACTCATGTTATAACAACATATTCAGCTCCCCAAAACAATTCCATTTAATGATGATTCACGTTAGCTTTCCAACACTTCGAACGATGATTCATTTGGACTTACAGATCAAAAGTTATGATCAAAATAGTATTTTGAATAAAATTTAAATTTCTAATTCGAATCAAGTGTAAACTGTGGAATCAAACTTGGAAGGGGCTCCCAAAAGTTTGTGGTTCTAATCAAATTCATAATGTAAAAGCTATGATTCAAATCAAATTTTTCTGTAGCATTTTTCTACTAATTTTTCATTGAAATTTCACTTATAAGCTCATTTTTTTCTCCAACTTGGACATATGCCAAACATTTCATAACATATGTCCAAATGACTTATTTAAAAAATATGTTATGATAGAGTAGTTACCTACTGTTATTATATCTTTTTTCATTAACTTAATAAATTAATCACTATATCTCATGATTTCACATTACCCCTAAAATCTTCAAAAGTCCATCAATGGAAGAAAACATAAACAATCCCTAAAACAGTAACACCACACATAATCATGTAATAAAACTTATCATCATTCAACAACCTACATTATGACAATATAAAAAAATCATAATTAATAAATTTAAAATACCCCTTTGGAGGTTAAGGATTCCTCTACCCTACCCGTCATGCATATACTCTTTGTTAAGGTTATTCTCCCCCTACCTGATAACTCTAACAATGATAAAACTATAGTTTGATTGATGATCTTCCCTCAATTCCTAGCCTTCTTCTTCTCCCACTTGTTCCTAGCCTCTTTTCGTTTTTCTATCCTAATTGTACGTACTGACAAATTTTAGATTAACTCTCTTAACCTTAAATATTAGACATTTAATTAAAATTAGTTTCCGCCTCACTTAATCTCTCCCCTCACTCTTTCACCCTAATATTTCTACTAATTTCCACTTTTCCTTAATCTCTCTATTTACTCTCCATACTCCTATCCCCATCACACTTATTTATTTAAATAGTTTAATTAAAATAATCTTTATTCTAATTATTAAGATTCTAAATAATTTTTAAATAATTTCTATCAACTCCAACAAGTCACAACTTATTCTTTACACCTCTATCTATAGAACATACATACTTAACCTCCTATTTATCTAATTATGCACACACAATAATTAAATAAAATACATATAAAGCATAAAGAATTCATAAATAACTCAACTAAAACAATTTAATAAAAACAGGGGTGTTACAGTTGGAGCCTGGAGACTTCCACCTTGATCCGAGCTAGCACCTCGGGGTGAGGTACGGTATCCTCTACCCTTTGATGGGATATGATCCTTTGTGATGTGAAGTGTTGTTCAAAAAGCATGGACATATCTAGCTGGTTTCATGTCCCTTGTTTATAAGTATAATTCAAAATATAATCGCACTTAATCATATTTGTTCCTTATCTATATAAATATAATTAAAGCATATCTGCGTCTAATTTGTTTCGCACGAAATACTTATAAATAGTTGGTAGCACTACGCCAAACAAGACTTAGAAATTACTTTTTTTGGATTTATACATCGCTTTAAAGCGCTGTCTATTCCATCGTTGCTGTAGGTAAAGACAACGTTTTGTTAAAAGTAAAAGCGCTGCTAAATCTCCCCTTTAGGAAGCCCTTTTACTTTGAAAGGGCTGCTAAAGGTCCCCTTTAGCCAGCGCTTTTACTTTTAAAGCGCTGCTAAATGCCCTATTTAGCTAGCGATTTTACTTTTAAAGCACTTCTAAAGGCCCTCTTTAACCAGCGCTTTTTCTGAAACAAAAAAAAATTAAAGATAAAAAGCCCCTTTAGGCAGCGCTTTTAATGTTAAAGCACTGTCTAAAGCCCCCTTTAGGCAATGCTTTTTTTAAAGCGCTGATAAAGGCCACCTTTAGCCAGCGCTTTTTCTGAAACAAAAAAAATTAAAAAAAAAAGAGCCCCTTTAGGCAGCGCTTTTACAGTAAAAGCGATGTCTAAAGGGGGCTTTAGACAGTGTTTCTTAAAGCATTGTCTAATGTCCACGAAAATTTTATTTAACCTTTTTGAAAAAAAGCGCTGTTTGATAACTACAATTTTATATGCACATATTTTAACCATATTTGCACCAGGTTTTCACCATATTTTGCACCTGTATATATCATTACAAATTTCACTAGATTTTCACTAATATTGGAGCTTTAATCCAATAAAAAATTATACCAAAGATACTATACATTTGCACCAATGTACTTATATATACTATTACTCTTGTACATATATACTTTTACAAAAAAACAACACCAACACAACACCATTATATACCATTACAAAATCTATTCATCTTTATCTTCTACATATGCACATATAACCTAAAACAACACCAAAATATCGTAATTCATACCATGATACAAACAAAATATATATAATTTACCACATGACAAACAACAACAAAATTACAACACTTGAATATACTCAAAATTATCATCAATTAAAGTAAGATTACAATATACCTTATATAACTTTCGTCCCAATAATGTATTGACACCAATCCTCCTTAAGTTAATCCAACTGAGAACTTGAGTAATAAGCACACTTGAATTCATCAAAGTACTACATAATAATATAACATAGTATCTTTAAGTTAAAACTATTTAATTATATGAGAAATATGTGTTAAATATTAAAATAACTCCTAAATTAGAAATTCATACCTTAGATGGAATCTCTATTCGATCCAAAAGAAGTATTTCTCTCATAAACCTCAACACGTAAAAACTGCAATCTACTTCATTACACTGCCGAGACACTACACATGAAAATAAAATATGGATAAGGACTAAGTTTTATCAAGTATCATCACTATTAATATAATCAAAATTGTGATAATTAATTAATATACCTCCACTATAATCCATGTAATGTTGTTGGCTTTACTCTTTGGTACTTGAGTACCTCTCTGTGCTCGAAAAACTTGTATAATGCTAATAAAACATAAATGCATATTTAGAACAATTCACATAAATAAATAAATAAATATACACATGAATATTTAGAACAATCTCACTTACGTATCAACCATATTCTTTATATGTTGGTATGTTCTTGGATCATTGCGTAAAGAATCAAGATAATATACAACTTCTCTGATAGGATTAATCGAGACCAATAACCAATGTCCACTATAAGATTAAACAAATGTGAGATGAAAACTTTCTACACAACATCAAAATATGAAAAATTATAATAGATGAATTTAGAATGAAAATCTAACCCGTTGCCGGTATTAAGCGGTAAAAAGAATAACTTTCTGGTATCTTTGTCGGCCATAAAGCGCTCGAGTACATACGCCATAACTTCATTTGGTTTATGCATGATGAGCCCTAAGTTAGTATTGTAAGGAGATAAGAAAGCAAATCTTTTCTCCAATCCACTCGAGTGCATTAATTTTTCATACAAAAACATTAAATAAATGACCTCATTAACATTTGAAATGAGTAAATTAATTGATCAATTAATTAGACAAAGTAGATCGGATATACCTTATGTATGTATTAACAACACCGAGGCCTAATTGTGTATGTTGTAAAACTTGACCAAAATCCTCCATACCAATTGTTTTAGAATATTCAAAACCAAAAATACCAAACACCATAGGTATAAGACGAGTATTTTCTTCCGGAATATCAGACATTTCTAAAAATGTCCCAAGGCACGACCTAAACTTGAAAGTGTGTTTTTTTAGCCACGGTCTCCTTAGCAACAACCTTTTTTGTGTGGAAATGTTACTAATTTTAGGATTCTTACGCCTACCGACATCTTCATTCTCTTTAGCATGAATCTAAAGATCATATAATTAGTTATGTGAAGTATAAGATCACAAATTAACATTTTTCATGCATAAATATCATATAATTGTCATGTACCTCTTTTATTGATGCAACTGACTCAGTTTATCGTGGAATCCCCTTGTCTTTTGCTTTGGATTTTGTTAGAGTCCAATTAACATAACCATGTAAAAACAAATGTACGTAAAATGCACGTAAAAACTTTGAATACTCAAAGATTCATATCTATGGTTTTAAGCATACCTCATCATATACACTAATGAGGCTTGACGACCATGCAACAAATGAACCTATTGCATCTCCCAATAGTGTGGCATCCGAAACATCATCAAGATATGGTAATAACGCATCCTTCTCCAAAGCAATGCCAACTGATACTTTCAAACAGCCAGTAAGGAGCGGTTTAGTGTGAAGTAATTCTCCCAAAGTGTTATGCACTTTTCCCTTGCCAACAATCCGATAAGTCGGTGACGATAAGTAGAGTTGACAATGTGAAATGCCCTAAAACCAATAATAAATTTCAAATTTTTATTGTGTATATATTTCAATTAAATAAATTAAGCTACTTTAATTTCATAATGATATATATAATGACCTCTGGAAGATTCGGTTGATAATTATAATTGATACTACCTTTGTCACTAGTAGCTTTAAAACCTGAAGCTTGCTCTCTTAATTCTTTTTCCCTTCTCAATTCAAGGACTTCGGCTTGTAGTGCCTCCAAGGTTTCATGCAGTTTTTTATTGCTAGGAGTCTTTTGTGTTTTCATCTTAAAGGATTTTGGAGTGATTACAAATCCCTTACCCCTCACCCGACCAAAATACTCACGAACATCTAATGCTCGACTAAGTATGCTCCTGCAATCATTGTCTTCATCTAGACATATAGACTAAGATAGAGTCTCATGAAATTCATATGAATATTGAAAATTTGTCTTAATTATATGTTACTAAACTTTTGATTTAATTAAAGAAATAATATTATACTTACACATTTCTCAAAAACTTTTTGAACATCTTCTTTGACAACTCCATCCTTACGCCACACGGGCTTCCTTCCATAAAAATGTTTCGGAAGAGATGTTTCAGAACTATTCTCCTTTGTTAACTACACATTAAGCCAAATAATATGATCAAATATAATTCATGATGAACAAGTATATCACCGCAATTTATAGATACTTACGATAGACTGTTCTAAGCGTCCATATCCAATACGGTCTTTTCTGTATGGATACGCGGGATTTGATGCTCTTTGCCTATTTGTTTCACTCACACTCTGAAATTCTTGGGTTTTTTGTTTGGCTTTAAACGTTTCCCATTCTTTAGGTGAAACCAAACTTGCATATTTAGATGGAAGCTTTGCATCAACAAAAATTTTATCCTCATCCCTAAGAAACTAGATATTTAATAAAGTCCTAAACCCTCTTAGTAGTTTTCTGGCCAATCGGAGACAAAAAGTTCTTCTAGTATCATCAATATTGTTGAAAGACATCTACGAAAAATATACATAAAGTGCGTTAGTACAAGTAATTTAAATACATAATCATCATTAAAAACAAATTGGAACTTCATTAAATATGGTACCTGTATCTCACTCCAAATTTTTTCTTTAGCTTCTTTCAACTCTCGTTTTCTCCAATCATCACAAGTAATTGGAACTTCATTCCTTACAAGTGCACTAATAAAACTTGTCACTGTTGAACAGTTAGGCTCAATTAGTTAGCCACTTTGGCTCCAATGCGCATCTAATTTTATGCCTCGGTCTCTATCACGAATGAATTTCTTCATAACTATTATTCCTCGTCTAATTTCCGCTTCCTGATCAATAACGGTCTCATGATCTCCATCATCAATAGCATCATCTTGTGGGTGATCCTCCTTACTAGTCATCTAACCTGTAATAAAGAAAAACATAAACCCAATATAAAAATCCATAATCTATTGAATATATAACAAATGACAAATAAAGAAGAGCATATAAATTTATTTAAAATGACATAATATATAACATTTTACTATATTACCTCTTTCATTACCATTTATTTCTTTTCTTGGTTGGAATATGAATTACTTGTCTCTTAGCAATGCAGATGTCAGAATTGATCCAAATTCCCTTGTTATGATCATTTCTAATATATGATTCATCCGCTATAATATTCTCATCTTGATCATTCCGTCTAATACATGACTGATTCTCAACATTAATATCACCATGATCTACACCGGTATCATCAACCACTTTGTTAGATAAAAGCACTATAGACCATTTCGTACTCGTTGGGTCAGTGACATAGAAAACTTGTTTAGCTTGAGATGCTAGAATAAAAGGATCGTCTTTGTACCTCACCCTATTAAGACCAACTTGCAGAAATCCTGACTTATCCATTCGTATGCCACTACTATTTACCCACTTGCAACCAAAGATAGGAATCTGAAACTTCTCGTAATCAAACACCCAAATGTGCTTAATAACCCTAAAATATGACAAATTTTCATATTTGGGGTTAAATCCTTCATACTTGATATGTGCATTGCTTCAGCTAGCATGGTGATACAACTATTTTGCATAGTACTTTTATCATCTTTTTCTTTGGTATAAAATGTGTATCCATTTATTGCATATGCGCTATGAGAAAACACATGCAAACTTGGACCATATGCCAAACATCTCAACCTTTCTGTTATTGAAGCAGGATCTGAAGAGCGCTTTGAATAAATATGATCCTTAAACCATTGTATAAAACTTTGATTGTACTCTCGTACTATCCAATTTTCATTTGTTTTCTAACTTAACCCTCAGAGTATAACCTTGTGCATTTCAACATATGGCTCAACCTCATTGTTAGTGTGCAGAACATACAAATGCACTTGCTCCCGTTCATTCCTTGATATTGTCTCAATTTTATTTCCAATTAATTTTTTACCTTCCTTTTTTTCAAAAATATGAGTTTTGGGGAGCCCAACGGATTGAACATTGGACAAATATTCAGTACAAAACTCAACCGCTTCTTCAAAAATGTATCGTTCAATAATACAACCCTCTGTGCAATTTTGGTTTTTCACATACCCTTTTAATATTTTCATATAACGTTCAACAGGGTACATCCATCTCATATAAGCTGGTCCACACAACTGTGTCTCTTTCACAAGATGAACAACTAGATGTACCATTATGTTAAAAAAAGAGGGAGGAAAATATATCTCAAGCTCACACAAGGTAATAACTATTTCTTTTTGCAGTGTTGGTAAGACCCGAGGATCGATCACCTTACTAGAAATTGACCTAAAGAAAAAACACAATTTAGTTATGGCGGTTCTTACTTTTTATTTCAAAATAGAACGTATACCTATTGGTAGAAAATGCTCCATTATAACATGACAATCACGCGTCTTTAAACTCTTCAACTTGAGGTCTTTCATAGACACAAATCTTCTAACATCTGAAGAGTATCCTTCTGGAACTTTAATTTCACTTAGAAACTTGCACAATATTTTTCTCCTTTCTAAGATAGAGTAAAAGCAGCAGGTGGTAGATATGTTCGTCTTTCTTTCTTCATGGGTCCTAATTCAGTTCTTATTCCCATCTTTAACATGTCATCCCTTGCTTTAAAGCCATCCTTATACTTTCCTTTTATATTGAGTAACGTACCAATAACACTTTCGAATACATTTTTTTCAATGTGCATAACATCGAGAAAATGTCTCACATACAAAGACTTCCAATATGGAAATTAAAAAAAATTGACCTCTTCTTCCACCCACCTTTGACAACCTTATGTGCAAAAGGCTTGCTAAACTGAGTACACACATCTTTCACCTTTTCAAAATTTTGGTCACCTGACAATGCAGGTGGAGCTTTACGTTGTTCGATGTCTCCATTGAATGCTTTTCTCCACCCATGGTAGTGATGTTTAGAATGTAAGAATCTACGATGACCGAGAAACACATTCTTCTGAAAAAGTTCCAACCGCGTCGTATCGTTTCCATCTTCACAAGCAGGACACACACGTTGACCTTTAATGCTATACCCAGATAGATTCCCGTATGCTGGAAAATCATTAATTGTGCCAAACAACATCGCCCTCAAATTAAAACTTTCTTTCCTAGATCCATCATAAACCTCCACACCGTTCTCCCACAAAATCTTTAAATCTTCGATCAAATGTGTCAAGTATACGTCTATGTCATTCCCTGGTTGTTTAGGCCTAAAAATTAACATAGATAACATCATGTACTTACGCTTCATACATAGCCATTGAGGTAGGTTATAAATCATAAGAATCACAGGCCATGTGGTGTGTGAGATACTTTGAAGACCATGTGGGTTCATTCCATCAGTAGATAATTCCAAGCGAAGGTTTCTTGCTTTTTCTCCAAAATCAAGATAATCATAATCAAATTTTGACCACTATGGTGAATCCGCCGGATGTCGATATGTTCCATCAATAATTCTTTCATCTACATGCCAAGTCAAGTGTCTTGCATCGATTTCACTATTAAACATGCGCCTAAATATCGGAATTATAGGAAAATACCATATGACTTTTGCTGGAGACAATTTTTTCTTATATCGAGATAAACCGCATTTAGGGCACTCATTTTATGATGCATATTCGTTTCGAAACAAAACACAATCGTTTGGACAAGCACGTATCTTATCATAGCTCATTCCAATAGAGCACAACATTTTTTTGGCCTCATAGGTTCCATTAGGAAGAACATTATCCTCCGAAAGCATATCTCTCATAAGGGCTAATAACTCTGAAACTTTTATTCGACCATCCATTTCCCGCTTTTAAGTTGTACAACTTTAATACCGCAGACAGTCTTGTGAATTTAGTGCAACCTTTATACAACGGTTTCTCTGCATCGCTTACCAACCTCTCAAACATTTTGGACAATCCTTAAGATCTTCTTCAAGTGCTTCTGCAATCTCTTCGACTCGATCACAATCATATATATCCGTGTCATTGTCTTCTGGAGCATAGATCATCGTATTGCTTTTCTCCCCCGGTTTAACATTCTCGTTAATTTTCTCACCATGAGATATCCAACACTTATAACTTCGATCAATCCCATGCGTCAGTAAATGCAATTTCAATCCATCTACGTCAACCCGACCCACATAACAATAACCCAAGCAAGCACATTTCATTCGATTAGAGTCTTTAATGGGTTCAACAATAAACTTAATGAATTCCAACACCCCATTCTCTTACTCTTTTGACAATCGATCGACAATCATCCATTTTTTATCCATGGAATTACTAATAATTAAAATAAACAAAAACACTATAATTATTCACGCAACTATTTCAAAAGAATATAAAGAAAAACACTTTCGCGACACAAAAAGAATATTAATACAAACTTATAGAAATATTTCGTAAGATTTAATCGGATTAGTTCTAAATCGATATAGACTAAAATTAATTATTTCTATATAAAATTAATTGTGCTTTTTTAATTGATATAGATAGAATGTTTTATAATTTAGGAAGCAGATAGTAAATAAATAAATGAGTCGGTAATGTTGAATTTGAACTTGACTTACCAAAGAAAAAAAGGGGTTATTAGTGCCGACGGTGAACGATGCTGCTTTGATGTTCTTCAAATTGGTGATGGTCTTCGACTAACTACACCAATACAAAAAAGTCTTAACCAAATTTTTAGTAAGCACACTAACATTGAAAATGCATAGAGTTGATAATAAAATCACGATACCAATCCACAAATGAAAATAAAATGAAAGAACTCATTTTGTTACACAATTTAAGAATCAGAACATGGAAAATTGATTTCAACACATGATTTATTCGATTAAACAAAAACCAGGAAGCAACTATAACAACTTATGAATGCTCAATAGTTTCAACTCAAGAAGATTCGAAATAAAATGGGAAAGCACCCGATGTCACAACCATGCAAACTTTCGAATTTAAATCAAATTACACAATAAAGTTGTCTGAATCTCAAAGCAACTGTAAAAGATGAATTACTTCCCCATGAATTGTTCTCGACTATATCTTATGCGAATAACGTGGCATATAAATCAAGCCGTCATCAAAACCAAAATGAAATCAAACTATCACAACAAAGTGGCACCGTAGCCGAATTAAACCTTGAATTCATAACAACATACATCAAAATCTCTTTCAAATTTTCTCACACAAAGTGACACAACATTGAATTCAAACCCGAAACTCTAACAAATAAAATAAAACGGGTAACCCTAATAGTTTCTAGGTTAGTTTATAAATGAATAAACGCGACATCAACATCAAACCTTCATCAAAACTAAATAAAATCAGACAGCCTAACTGAGTTTATATCACTAACTAATCGAACTTATAATAGGTTACAGGTTTTTCAGAAATGTAGAAGGAAATATCTAGATATGTAAAAGGAAATGAATTCCTAGAAATGTAGAAGGAAATGCTGAACCAAGCTTAACAAAACCAAATGTTGGTGAAATGGTTGATAGAAGTCCTACAAGAGAGTCCAAAAAACCAAATGTTATAAACCAAATACCCAAAGAACCATAGCAGCAATAGAGATAAGAACAAGGGAAACTTACCTTGAGATACGGTGGAGGCAGAAATTGAGGGATGGCGGAAGGAGGGTGGTCGGAGGAACGACGGAAGGAGGGCGGTCGGAGGGATGGCGGAAGGAGGGCAGTATCGAAGGAACGATTGAAGGATGAAGAGAAAAGTGTGAATAGAAACGAGTTCTAGAGGGATTCTATTTTTTAATTCTAATAATATGACTTTAGACAGCGCTTTTGAGAAGCGCTGGCTAATATGGCCCTTTAGCAGCGCTTTTAAGAATTTTTTTAAAATTTATATGACTTTAGACATCGTTTAGGAGAAGCGCTGGCTAATGTGGTCCTTTACCAGCGCTTTTTTTAAGTTCTTTATAAAGAAACCCTTTTAGAAGCACTTTTAAGATTTTTTTTATAAATTTTTATGACTTTAGACAGCGCTTAGGAGAAGCACTAGCTAATGTGGTCCTTTACTAGAGTTTTTTTAAGCGCTTTATAAAGTAACACTTTTAGCAGCGCTTTTAAGATTTTTTTAAAAAATTTATATGACTTTAGACGGCGCTTAGGAGAAGCACTTGCTAGTATGGTCCTTTACCAGCGCTTTTTTTAAGCGCTTTCAAAAGCAACCTTTTTAGCAGTGCTTTTAAGATTTTATTTTTTAAATTTATATTACTTTAGACAGCGCTTAGGAGAAGGGCTGGTTAATGTGGTCCTTTACCAGCGTTTTTTTAAGCGCTTTCTAAAGCAACCCTTTTAGCAGCGCTTTTCAAAAGAGATGTCTAAGGTGGGCCTTTTAGCAGCGCTTTTACTCACTTTTGTATACAGTTTCTGTGTTTTATATTTTAATTTACTTATAGCAGCACTTTTGTATAAAAGAGTTGTCTAAGGTGTGCTGTCTAAAGGCCTTTTTGGCGTAGTGTAGACTCATCCTTTGCCCGTAGTTCGTCCAACTCCTTATCTGCCTCAAAAGTTTCCTTCTCAAGGGCCTCACAATAATTTTGTAAGTACAAGATTTAATTCTGCATCTGACCTTGAGTTTTGATGATAAGATTACATGGGTGATTAGATAACAATTTTGTAATCTAATGGTTTGTTTAGTGTGTAGATTTAACTAACATGTTCTAACTCTGAATATTTTACAAGTGATGTCATCAGATTCTGGACTTAACACACTAAGAGATACAAGTGTGTGTGTGTCATTGTTTAGAATGCTTCTAAAACAATGGTTCTGATGATAGTTGATTTTAAAGCTTCTCACTGTGATTCTGATAGTAGAGATTCTGATGGATTCTTAAACTCTGAACATTCCAAGCTCTCTTTCTCCAAGTTATTGATGACTAAGTTCTGAATACTCCAAAGACATGGTTTTTTTGAACAAGTTATGAAGACTCCGAAGAAAAGATTATGAAGACAACTGTTCTAAAGACCTACATGATGAACACTCTGAAGACAAGGTTTTGTTGAACAAGTTTTGAAGACTCTGAAGAGTCATTTTGATCCTTCTAAACATGCTTAAACTCTTATACACTCTAAAGCCTCTGAAAATTAGAAGATAATATCAAAGGTTTTATCTGAGAAATAGTACAAGTTCACCTCTTTCCACTACTCTGATTTTCTGGCGCAAGGATTGTACTAATAGTACGATGTTTTCAATCACTCACATTGATCATTATGAGAGAATACAACTGAAAATCTGGTTTTCCTATTCTACGCTCCAACATATTTCTTTTTGTCTATAAAAGGAAGACTTGGATAAATTGGAAAACAATGATTTTGCACTGATTCATTTTGCTAAAACACTGCTGAAATTACTTTGTAAATATTTTGTAACGTTTTGTAAGGCAAGGAACTTTTGTTTGTTAACTTTCTAGTATGGAACTGTTGTTCATTAACTTTCTCTTAACACTTTTTTGTTTTTATTTGTACTTCATTTCTATGTAATCTGCTTTCAAGAAGCAATATTGTAAACACCAAACTTGTATTCAGTATTGAGTTGATTATTCCTTGAGAGACTAGTGCTTTAGTTATAATTTTCAAGAAGACATTGACAATTTGTCTTATTGGTTGTAAACATCGACAATTCGTCTTTGTTTGTGTCTGTAATCAGTTTTCTTATACTGGATTATGTCCTTATTGAGAAAGGAAAATCAACTTGGTGGATGCATTAAATTAACTTAGTTAACAGTGAACCAGGATACAACTACTTGTGTTCATTTAATTTTGTTCTTTGTGTTAACTTCAAGTGCTTGAATTTGAAAAGATTTTATTCTTAGAAACCCAATTCAAACTCCCTTTCTTGTGTTTATCGCACCTTCAATTGGTATCAGAGCTTCGCCTATAGTATTGATTGTTATCAAACACTTCACCATATGAGATAAAGATCTTGAGTATTTAGAAACACTATGACTGAAATTCCTCCACTTTTTGTATAAATTATTGAAAGAGATAACTACAGTGTCAAACCTCCAATCTTTGATAGAGACAAGTTTGGCTACTAGAAGGATAAAATTGAAATATTTTTTCTCGGTCACAATGTAGATCTCTAGGATATGGTAGTTGTGATCGGTGGATCTGGAACTGACTGTTTAACGCTGGTTCGCGAAATGTCGCGGAAGCAAGAGTCACCACCGTCTTTTATTTTCTCCAAATGGAAAGGACAAAAGCACAGAAAAATTCCTTGAGAGATTGCTCTCGGTTCGGGAGGTGGGTTATAGAAAGGGAAGGTGTTAGCACCCTTTCTATCCATGGTTATCCATGGGCTCTTAGATACTTGCTCATTGTGTTTTCAAATTGTTTTGTTTGCTTTTCAATGTGGGTTTAAAAAGTTTCTTTGAAAAATTTCAGATCGACTCGTACGTCAGAGTGTTTGAAAAGTTTGTTTTGAAAGCTTTTAAAAAAGGTGTCAGTGTGAAAAGAGTTTTGTTTTGAGATTAGAGCAAGTATCCTCGAGAACCTACCTACCCTAAGGAATCCGTCTATGTAAATGTCCTTTAAAGTAGTGCCATCCCACCATTGAGA
Source organism: Vicia faba (assembly GCA_948472305.1). Taxonomy (NCBI): domain Eukaryota; kingdom Viridiplantae; phylum Streptophyta; class Magnoliopsida; order Fabales; family Fabaceae; genus Vicia; species Vicia faba. The sequence continues at coordinate 1,033,525,697 of OX451740.1, read as the reverse complement.
GGTAGGTAGCACCACCGTTGGAGGTGTTCGGGTCAATTCGGTGTTCGGGACATGGTGATCACCGGAGCAATAGGAAGACACCTTAGAAGCTACCCTCATGCCAGGTTCCCGGATCATGAGGACTTACTAAAACATCCTCTACTCGACGATCACCTTTCGAAAGGCAACAGTGAGGCGTACCCTAGGGGTGGTGTGTGCGAATTGTGTGTCATGCTTCAGTTATTTGTCTTGTCATGTTTATTTGTGATCTACGCTTGATTTTAATCAGGGCCATTCATTCTTGCATGCATATTTAACAGTTATAAAGTTGCGGAAAAATAAATCTAAGGTTATTACAAATGGCGCGGGTCCACATCGCCAAAATTAAACCGGACCCGATTTAGCGGAAAAATAAATAAGGCGATAAATAAAAGTGCGAGAAATTTAAATTACAATGCTTTGGGAGAGATACAAAATTATTTAAACGATTATAAAATAAATGCGAAATTAAAGAAATAAAACAAAACTAGGGCGTTGGACCCTTTTGCAAACAATTTAAAATTAATAAGGAATTTAAAATTAAAATTAAACGAAAATGGTGTTTTTGTGTTTTTTAGATTTAATGAGAAAAAGGAGTTAATTGAAATTAAATTAAAAGGCAAACCCTAATTCTAATATTTTTATTTATTATGAAAGAATTAAATTAACCTAAATTAAACCCTAAATTATTTATGTACAATTTTTAATTCATGAAAATAAATAACTAATATTATTATTCTGAAAAAAAGGGAAAAATTAAAAAGAAAATAAAAAGTTATTAAACCTAAATTCTATTTTTTGGATTTTTAGTTATTAAAAAGAATTAAATTTGTAACCTAATAAAACTAAGTAATTTACAAGCATTTATTTATGAAAATAATTATAATATTAATATTTATTATTTTTTGGCCTTTTCTGATTTTTGAATGTTTTTATATTTTGTAGAAAAACAAATTAATTAAATTAAGACAATAAAATAAATAAAATAACAAAAATAAAAGGTAAGAAGAAAAATATAAAAAATGCAAACCAGGGTGGGGTGTAGTCCCAAAATTGGAGGTTCAGGCCTGGAATCTTGGCCTATTAGCTTTGAGTTTCGTTGACCTTTTGGACGGCCTACAGCTATGTTGACTTACATCCATGATATGCCTTCAACCTGAACCCTTGATTAGATCTCCAGGACGCGTGGCTAGTTAATTTTTGAGTGTGCATGGTATTCTGGGACGCTTATGCTGCATGGGAATACGCGTTGAAAAATGATATTGAAACTTTGCCGGACCTGGGACTTGAACCCAGGTCACGAGGGTTAATGGAATTCACGCTTACCACCTGAGCCAGCACGCACATGTTATTATATTACAACAAATAAATAACAAAAAGAAATATTGGTTAGTGGCCCCTAAAAGCGCGCGAGATTTTGAATTGGCCTGTCTCCCTATGACACGACACCATCGTCTTCGTCCTCCTGAAACATAAAACGCATTGGCCACGGTTTTTATTGTGTTTTCTTAGGCTAGCTACAGAAAAATAGCGATTAGCCTATTTCCAAATATAAATTAGGCGCGAGTATATGGATCTTTTCGTCCAGATGCGTTGAGTGCGATGGTGTTGCTCTGAAATTCTAATTTTACCTGGGGTAGAAAACCCCAATTTTTGCAGACCTGTAACCCTAAATTTTGATCATGGTAGATTCGCGTATGGTCAATGAAAACGCAATCAAACACAATGGTTAGCTCAGAAACATCATTATGAACATGAATACATAAATAAAAATGCAAAAATATGCTTGAATCATGCTATACGATTTCAGAAATTTTGAGGTACAGTTTGACTTAGGGATACCAATTCAGGGCGTTTTGGTTGATGTTGAGGATTGAGAATCGTTCAATGATGTCTCAGGATGATGATAGAACAAGAATTGGGGCTTGAATCGTCTCCTAACCTTGAAAACAGTTTTGTGTTTTTTTGGAAAAAAGTCAAGTTTGCCAAGGAGTTTTCAGCGCAGCTTTGTGTGTAAAAACATTAGGTTTATGATCTTGAATATGTATAGAACAATTTAGGTCAAGAAAACTAGACAAAATCCATTGCATTGATGATTTCACATATTTGATTTCTTCATATCTTTTCCAAATCTTTTCCATGTGCATTTTGTGTTCAATCAGCTCAAATCACACCAAAACTTTCCTATTTAAGATGTGCACGAAATATTGACCTTGGAATGTGCATAAAAAGATTTTTTTAGGTCAAACTTATATTTTTCATGTATTAAAATAATTTAAATGAATTAATATTAATATAAATTCAAATAAATAATTAAAAAATGAGAAAATACTTCCCTTTGGGCCTAATGGTCGTGCATAGGCTTGGCATGAAGAAACTTGGAAGAAAAATGGGCCCATTAGCAAATTTAGGCCTTTTGAAGTAATGTTGACTTTCAAAAATTTCCAAAAATTTCCCAACTTCCACAAGGCATAACTTGGTCAATTTTTAAGCTTTTCACATGTTCTTGGACATTTTGGAAAGGTCTTTGAGTCCTTTAAACAATGCCTTTGGTCCCATGTCATTTTGATTTACCAATCTCAAGTTATGGTCTTTGACTTAAAGTCCCTTTTTGTTGACTTTTGAAAATGACCTATAATGTTGAAATTGATAACTTTTTGTGAGAGCATTTCTTGGACTTGAAATATGAAGATGAATTGTAGGAAATGTCTTTCTCTTCAAAATGAGCTTTGGATGGGATTTTTCTGATAATCCATGTGAAAGTTATGCCCTGGTCAATTTCAGTTGACTTTTTCAGCTGTCCAAATATAGCAACTTTTGCATCTTTGATGATTTCTGAGCCAAATTTTGAGAATCATGATCAAACATTGATCAAATGATGTTTGTGGCTTCAAAATGATATGTTGACCAAAAATTTGAACTTTTGACTGTCAAATGACCATTTTGCCCCTACAGTTGACTGTAGTGCAATCTAGGGTTTTGACTGTGCAATCTTGAGCTGAATGCCTTGAAACTTGATATGAGGATACTTGACCACATTTGTAGGCATATGAGACTTGATTGGGCCTTTGAAAAGTTCATTTGCTTGACCAGAACTCAAACCCTAGTTTTGACTGTATAGGAGACAGTTGAGCTGCACAACCCTTGGGGAATTTTGTGACTTTGACTTGACAAATCTTGGAGAATATGGGAGGGCAAATTTTGGGGTGCAACAGTTGCCCCTGTTCAATCTTCTTAGACCTGAGGATGCAGATTGGCTGTCGCGCCTTTCGTAATCCGAGGGTAGAAGATGATTGGACACTAGAGTGCCCAGAAATTTGCGCTCACATAGTAGCAGTGATGATGGGGGAATGGGCTTATTGATGCCATTTGGAGGTCGCTGGATAGGATGATGGGCTTATAGATGCCATCTGGATGTTGATCGCGTAAGAGGTTCCTTAGCGAGAACCTGCATACCTGTAAAAGAGAAAATGAGTACCTGACACGTTGCAGGAGCTGATTTTAGATGCTTGGTATAGATGTGTCCTGACTGGTTACAGGAGCTGAATCTGGAGCTTCAAACGCTGATGACTGAACCAGGGATGGTTACTACCTTAGCATGAATGGTAAGAGAACCTTGGGCGACTTTAACTTCAACAACGCTCGCTGAGAAAAATCTTGGGTGTCTTCTACTGGAATAAGAATCAGGGAGATCTTAGGGTCGATCTGACTGAACCAGAGAGGCCTTTGACGGGGTAGGAATCAGGAAAATCTTAGGGTCGATTTAACTGAACCGGACAAGGTCTTGGAATATCTTCAACTGGGTAAGCATCAGGGAGATCTTAGGGTCGATCTGACTGAACCAGAGAAGGCCTTGGACTGGGTAAGAATCAGGAAAATCTTAGGGTCGATTTAACTGAACCGGACAAGGTCTTGGAATACCTTCAACTGGATAAGCATCAGGGAGATCTTAGGGTCGATCTGACTGAACCAGAGAAGGCCTTTGACTGGATAAGCATCAGGAAAATCTTAGGGTCGATTTAACTGAACCAGGCTAGGTCTTGAAATCTTCAACTGGATAAGCATCAGGGAGATTTTAGGGTTGATCTGACTGAACCAAGAGAAGGCCTTTGACTGGATAAGAATCAGGAAAATCTTAGGGTCGATTTAACTGAACCGGACAAGGTCTTGGAATATCTTCAACTGGATAAGCATCAGGGAGATCTTAGGGTCGATCTGACTGAACCAGAGAAGGCCTTTGACTGGATAAGCATCAGGAAAATCTTAGGGTCGATTTAACTGAACCGGTCTAGGTCTTGAAATATCTTCAACTGGATAAGCATCAGGGAGATCTTAGGGTCGATCTGACTGAACCAAGAGAAGGCCTTTGACTGGATAAGAATCAGGAAAATCTTATGGTCGATTTAACTGAACCGGACAAGGTCTTGAAACGTCTTCAACTGGATAAGTATCAGGGAGATCTTAGGGTCGATCTGACTGAACCAGAGAAGGCCTTTGACTGGATAAGCATCAGGAAAATCTTAGGGTCGATTTAACTGAACCGGTCGAGGTCGTGACACGTGATTGAGAATTTCAACTGCATCTTTCCTGAAAGGTAAAAGTCAGTCATATGCAATGCATGATATGGATCAAGCAATGATGTTCTTAATATAAAGGAGGCTTGTATGATGCAATGTGTTATGCATGCTATAATGATGTATGTGATGTTTTATGTATGTTTTCGTCTAGGAAAGTAAATCCTTGACGGGTGCCGGGAAGTCGTATCCTGGGCTGATATTGAGGAATAAATTTTGCTTCCGCTGGGGATGATAACTGCAAGAATACCGGTAGGAGAAGATGACTCCGTTGCAGAATAAACTTGGCAAATGAATAGTCTGCGGGGAGAAAAGATACTCTAGCGACCATGCTGGGAAGCAATACTCTGTGGGAAGAGGGATGCCTTTGCTGAATTGTTGAGAATGACTTGCTGAGGATACCCTTGTTGTATAAGAAGTGTTGAAGGACTTCGCTGGGGTAAGAAGACTTTGTCGACGACGCTCTTTCCATGGCTTTTGGCTGAGGATAACCCAGTTATATCCTGTTAAGGAAATAACTCTTTAAATAAAGCCGGACGACGCGTTCGTGCTCTGCGAGGGGATAAGCTTATTGCTTGGGGATATGATTTCCAACTTTGCTGGTGAAGCTGGATTGGACTCTTCTGGGGGAGGTTTGATATGCTTGGGAAAGTGATTCCTTTGAACGTTGGTATACCGCCGGGGAACAATCTTTAGACCAAGACTGCCGGGGATGCTTGTTAAGAATATGTGCTGCTGGGGAAGGTTGAGATCTGCTGGAGGATACTCAATTTCCTTGATATTTGATGTTTTGCTTGGAGAGAAATGTAATGTTTTGCTGAACCGCTCTCTGGGGAATTAAGATGTACCGATTATGTTCTTTAGCTGATCCTATCTTGGTACCTTGGAGGAGAGAGCAATTAGATTGTTTAGACAACTCTTTATTGCCCCTGTTTCTAGTGTCACCTGCAATTAATTCCTTTGTTTCGTATGCAAATATTTATGAGTTAGCAAATTATTGTCAATGCATACATCACAAATTGAACCTTGGACGTTCTTCGCAAAACAAAACAGAAAAAAGAAAAAACACTTGGCACTTTTAACTGAAGATATATTTTTATTGATTTTGAATGGCCCATGAATGGGCGTTTTGTATACAAGAGGCTGACGCCCTAGTAAGAGGTACGTCGCCGAGCAAGAGTTTATACAAGTTTTGTACAAAAGAAAGTAAAACAGCTGTGTGAAAGATGAATGATCCACTGGGTTTCAATTCTGCTATTGCCTCTATAACTCCGAGCGTCTCATCACTTGATGACCTTGGTTGAAGGTGAAGCTGACTGATCGATGCCGTCTGAACTTGATGTAGATACCGGATTCTGGATGCAAAGTGATCCAATGAGACATAGTATTACGCTTTATCCCTAATTTTTGCCTGGACTGCCCTTTCGGGTTTTCAGTCCACCGGGATACCCATTTTTGCCCAAGCCGCCTTTTCAGGTTTTCGACTTGCCGGGTGTACAGATTTTTTTCATTTTCATCCCTACATTTTGCCCGAACCCTTTTGGTTCGACGGGAAGCCCTAATTTTTGCCTAGGCATGTCAGCCTAGCGGGTCTTTTTTCATGCGTAGTATTTTTTAACTATGTCTGCATTGGCGGGGTGAGGAAGGTCGTCACCGTCCATGTTGGTTAATATCATTGCTCCTCCTGAGAACACATGCTTAACCACAAATGGCCCTTCGTACGTAGGGGTCCATTTGCCCCTTGGATCACTCTGAGGAAGGATGATTCGCTTGATCACCAGATCCCCGACTTGATATTCCTGTGGTCTGACCTTTTTGTTAAATGCCCTGATCATCCGTTTCTGATACGTCTGACCATGACAGATAGCAGCAAGTCTCTTTTCGTCAATGAGGTTGAGTTGATCAAGTCGTGTCTGGATCCAATCATCTTCGCTCAGATTTGCATCCTTCATTATTCGGAGAGAGGGAATTTGCACTTCGATCGGCAAGACTGCCTCCATGCCATAAACCAGAGAGAAAGGAGTTGCCCCGGTTGACGTCCTAGCTGAGGTACGGTACCCGTGCAGAGCGAACGGTAACATCTCGTGCCAATCTTTGTAAGTTACTGTCATTTTTTGCACGATCTTCTTGATGTTTTTGTTAGCTGCTTCTACAGCCCCATTCATCTTCGGTCTGTAAGGAGAAGAATTGTGGTGATGTATCTTGAACTGTTCGCAGAGCTCAGCAATCATCTTATTGTTCAGATTGGTACCGTTGCCTGTAATAATCCGCTCAGGGACGCCGTACCGACAGATCAGGTTGTGCCGAATAAACCGTGCCACAACAGTCTTGGTTACTGTAGCATAGGATGCTGCCTCGACCCACTTTGTAAAATAATCGATCGCCACTAGGATGAAGCGATGTCCATTAGATGCCGTAGGTTTGATCTCGCCGATCATGTCTATGCCCCACATTGCGAACGGCCAAGGCGCAGTCAGAACATTCAGGGGAACCGGAGGAACATGCACCTTGTCTGCATAGATCTGGCACTTGTGGCATGTCCTGGAGTGTTGGTAGCAATCAGCTTCCATTGTGGACCAGTAATATCCTGCCCGTAGGATCTTTTTAGCCATAGTGTGTCCACTGGAATGCGTACCAAAGGTCCCTTCATGTAGCTCTTCCATGATTCGTTCCGCTTCAGTCTTATCCACACAACGCAGTAAGGTTGAATCATGGTTTCGCTTGTACAAGATGCCGTTGCTTAGGAAGAACTTGGCTGCGAACCTCCTCAGGAATTTCTTATCGTTGACAGATGCACCTTCGGGGTATTCCTGAGCTTCCAGATATCTCTTCACTTCGTGGTACCAAGGCTTCTCAGTCACCAATTCAGTTTCGAGATCACAACAGTATGCCGGTTCGTCCAGTTTCCAGATGATGATCCGGGGAGCTTCATTATCCCATTTAACCTTGAACATTGAAGACATTGTAGCTAACGCGTCCGCTAACTGATTCTCTTCTCTTGGAAAATGCTCGAAGGTTATCTCTGTAAAGTGAGGAATCAGGGTCAACACACATTCTCGGTAAGGAATCAAGTTTGGATGTTTCGTATCCCACTCTCCTTTGATCTGATTGATCACAAGAGCGGAATCTCCGAAAACACTTAGAAATTTAATCCTTAGGTCAATCGCAGCTTGAAGACCCATGATGCACGCCTCATACTCCGCCATGTTGTTGGTACAGTTGAAACATAGCCGGGCAGTGAGTGGAGTATGAGTACCTTGTGGAGATATGATTATGGCGCCGATACCATTTCCCAAAGCATTGGAAGCTCCGTCAAAGTGCATAGACCATCGGGATCCTGGTTCAGGTCCTTCATCCGGTCCAGGTACTTCACAGTCAGTTACTATCATGATGCTTTCATCCGGAAACTCGAAGTTCATTGATTGGTAGTCATCTACAGCTTGATGAGCTAAGTGGTCTGCCAATACACTCCCCTTGATGGCTTTCTGGGTTGTGTACTGAATGTCGTATTCCGTCAAGATCATCTGCCATCTTGCAATTCTCCCAGACAGAGCAGGATTTTCGAATATGTACTTTATAGGATCCATCTTTGAGATCAACAAGGTAGTGTGAGTCAGCATATACTGTCTCAGCCGGCGAGCAGCCCATACCAAAGCGCAGCAAGTTTTCTCAAGCAGTGAGTATCGGGTCTCACAGTCGGTAAACTTTTTGCTAAGGTAATAAATGGCATGCTCTTTTCGGCCAGACTCGTCATGCTGCCCCAGCACACACCCCATTGAGTTGTCAAGCACTGTCAGATATAGTATCAGAGGTCTCCCTTCAACTGGTGGCATAAGGATAGGTGGTTCTTGGAGATACTCTTTGATTTTGTCGAAAGCAGCCTGACATTCATCGTTCCAACGTACTACCTGATCTTTCTTCAGTAGCTTGAAGATTGGCTCACAGGTAGCAGTCAGATGAGAGATGAATCGAGCAATGTAATTCAGGCGTCCTAAAAAGCCTCTGACCTCCTTCTCTGTCTTAGGAACTGGCATCTCTTGAATGGCTTTGACCTTAGCAGGGTCCACTTGAATACCTTTATCACTGACCACGAAGCCTAGCAACTTCCCAGATCTTACCCCGAAGGTGCACTTGTTCGGGTTCAATCTCAGCTTGTACAATTTCAACCGATCGAACAACTTCTGTAGGTGATCTAGATGCTCTTCCTCAGTCTGGGACCTAGCGATCATGTCGTCCACATACACTTCTATCTCGTGATGGATCATGTCATGGAATAAGGCAACCATGGCACGTTGGTAGGTTGCCCCAGCATTCTTTAATCCGAACGGCATGACCTTGTAACAGAAGGTGCCCCACTGAGTAACGAATGTAGTCTTTTCCATGTCTTCAGGTGCCATCTTGATCTGATTGTAGCCTGAAAAGCCGTCCATGAAAGAGAATACCTTGTGCTGAGCTGTATTATCAACGAGGACATCAATGTGAGGTAAGGGGAAGTCATCCTTGGGGCTGGCCCTGTTCAGATCCCTATAATCAACACACATTCTGACCTTACCGTCCTTCTTAGGTACCGGCACCACATTAGCAACCCACTGAGGGTAAGAAGTCACTGCAAGGAACCCGGCATCAAACTGTTTCATGACTTCGGCTTTAATCTTCTCGGACATCTCTGGACGCATCCGACGAACCTTTTGTTTAACTGGAGGGCAGTCTTCCTTAGTCGGCAAATGATGGACAACAATATCGGTATCCAACCCTGGCATGTCTTCGTAGGACCAGGCAAAGATCTCCATATAGTCATGCAGCATCTTGGTTAACCGTTGCTTCACGCTGAGCTCTAGGTTGGCACCAATCTTTACCTCTTTCCTATCTGCCTCAGTACCTAGGTTTATGGTTTCCACTGGCTCTTCATGGGGTTGAATTGCCCTCTCTTCCTGAAGCAACAGTCTTGCAAGCTCGCCAGGCACTTCGCAATCATCTTCACCTTCGTCTTCGGCTAAGTTGATCGGATTTTCGAAGTCATAATTGGCATTAGCAGAGCTGTTATCAGTGAGATCCAGAGTGGATTGGAACCTGTATGAGTGAGTGTGTGTGTAAATACAGCTGTTTTGAAAATTATGTAAAGGAAATGGAAGACAGAAAAGGAACACAATATTTGCAATGCGAAAACGTCCAAGATTTTCATTCATGATGTATAAAATGACAGTTTGTATGCCCTCACAAATAGAACCACGGTGCCTCGGGTAAGACACCGGGCCATAGAGTTTATCATTGTCTATTACAAAATAACAAAACATAGGAATTCATTACTGCGTCACAAAGGTAACAGGAGTATGGTCCTTTGCACTCCAATTGTTTAATCCGTCTTCGGCCGTCGGATAAATCCAGCTGTTGAATTCGGCTTCGTCCACTTCATGGTCTTCCCCGACAGCATTCACTTCTGAACCTTTAATAAATACCGGAGGCCTTCCGATCTTCTCTTTTCTCATAGCTCTCTGCCCTTCTGAGGTGAAACCCAGCCCAAGTTTATCAGTCTTCTGGGTGAAGTCTGGAAGTCTGCCCCAGTTGGCACCTTCACCCTTCTGCACCACAGCCCTGGCATCCTTCAGGGAAGCCATCTTCAGAGGACCACCTGCTTCTGCTGTTTCTGCTGCGATTGGAAACACCTCCTCGAAGTGCTGAAAGGGGGTCTCAATGAACTCCCCATCCATCTCAATGTATCTGAACGAGTTCAGGTGACTCACCATATATTCTTCCTCACCTTGCACGGTGACAATCTTCCCTCTGACGGGGTACTTCAGCTTTTGATGCAAGGTAGAGGTCACTGCCCCAGCCTTATGTATCCAGGGTCGACCCAGCAGACAAGAGTAAGATGGACGGATATCCATCACATAAAAAGTGGAGTCGAACACCTGAGAGCCTACACGAATCGGAATGTCAACCTCCCCATGGACCATCCTCTTTGAACCGTCAAAGGCCCTGACGATGATGTTGCTGGGTTTCAAATCCAGGCCTTCACAATCTAGACGATCCAGAGCCTTCTTGGGTAGCACATTCAAAGATGACCCAGTATCAACCAACACATGTGCCAAGGTGGTGCCCCTGCATTCGATTGAGACATGCAGAGCATCATTATGATCTCTCCCCTTTGTGGTCAAATCAGCATCTGAGAAACCCAAGCCATTGTCTGCCGTTAGGCTTGCCACGCAATCAGTGAATTGGACTGCAGAGGTTTCATGTGGCACATGGGCCGTCTAGAGGAATGAGATGAGGGCCTTTGCATGGGCCTCAGAGCACAACAGTAAAGAGAGCATGGATATCTTGGAGGGCGTATGCCCCAACTGTTCCACGACATTAAAATCGCTCTTCTTTATAATCTTCAAAATCTCCTCCATCTCTTGTGGGGAGGCCTCGGCAGCTATGGGTATGGGTGCCTCCATCTGGGCAGGCTCGGTTTCAATTCCCTTGCCCCGAGCATTGGATGACTCGGCAGCAGGAGAAACAATCGGGTCAGCAACAGGAACAACAACTTGGTCAGCAACGGGAGTAAGTGTACTTGCAGGAATTATCAGGAGCGGTCTTCGGGCAGCAGGTGGCGCAATGTCAGGCGAGAAGAGCCTGCCACTGCGGGTAACTTTGGCCGGGCCAGTGATGTCGCAGATGCTGGCGCCAGCGTTGAGCTCTTGTTTAACTCCATTTATATATACATCTGCCCCATAGTGCCAAGGGACAGCTTTATTAGATACATAGGGCAGGGGCCTAGGAACAGTGATAGTAACAGGTGCAACGGTCAGAATTTGAACGGGCTTCTTCTGGAGAGCCGGGATCAGATTATTGAAGATAGTCACCACAGAGACTTCTTCCATTGGAACCAAACGAACAGCAGACTTCTTGAATAGAATCTCCTTGCTATCCATTAAGCTTTGGATACCTAACTTTAGCAAGGGACACCCGGATGGGGACACAACACAGAACAGGCAACCCTCACTACAACCCGGAAATAAACCGGCCTGCAGTAGGTTCTTCTTAACGATCTTTAGAGGGGTGGCTAGATCATCCACTGAAACAGCATAGACGTCTTCATCAACAGCATTTACCCCGTGCTGAGGCATAGGGGCAGTGACTACATTTGGCTTTGCAGGCGCTTCGAATTGTATCTCCTTAGCATCGATAAGGTCTTGCACCTTATTCTTTAACGCCCAACAATCATCAGTAGAGTGCCCCGGGCTTTCTGAATGGTAAGCACAACGAGCATTCGGGTTGTACTTGGGGGATGCAGTATTTGGAAACTTCGGCGCCTCCCTGACAGTTACTAAATTAGTTGCGAGCAACTGTGGCAGGATCTGCGACAAGGTCATGTTTAAATGGGAGAATTCTCTCCGGGGTCTTTCCACCTTCTGAGTACTGTTCGGCCGGGGAGCGGCAGCAGGCTTAGCAATCATGACCGCACTGACAGATTGGCGGTGTTCGTTTCTCTCTGATCTTCTGGAACCATACACGGCACTAGACTCCTTCTTGAACGGTTTCTTTTCCGAACTAGATGAGGATGTACCCTTTGCAATCTTCCCATACTTTAATCCAACTTCAATCCTTTCTCCAGTCAAGATCAAATCAGTGAAACCAGCAGAAGAATTCCCGATGAGATGGTTGAAAAATGGCCCAGATAGGGTCCCCAAGAACATGTCAACCAATTCCCGATCAGTCAATGGTGGCTGCACCCTGCCAGCCAGGTCTCTCCACTTCTGAGCGTACTCCTTAAAACCTTCGCTTGCACCTAACGCCATACCCTGGAGTTGGGTACGTGTGGGGGCAAGGTCGGCATTATACTGATACTGCTTGTAGAAAGCAGTAGCCAGCTCCTCCCAGTTACGAACTTTGGTCCCATCCAGCTGATAGAACCATTCGAGATGAGTCCCTGAAAGACTCTCCTGGAAGAAGTGGATCCATAGATTCTTGTCCGCAGAGTACGGCTGAATTTTTCGAACGTAGGACCTCAAATGCAGCTTGGGACAGGATGCCCCGTCATACTTGGAGAAGGTGGGTGCTTTGAATTTGTGTGGAATGATCACACCAGTCGACAAACCCAGATCTCCGAAATCCAGCCCAGGTGCCTGTTGCACCTCCATAGCCTTCAACCTGTCCTCCAGTTGTTTGTACCTGTCATCTGCAGGAGGATACTGTTCCTCATCAAAATCCGTCTCGTTGTCGGAGACCACTGGAGTAGGAACCTTGACTTCTGCCTGAGAAGGACTCCTGCCAACAGAAGAACCAACCTCTTCATGTTGCAGAGTATTACCCAACCTTCGGCCCGAGTTGAATAGAACAGTTCTTCTTTTCTTCTTCTTCTCCTTCTTCAGGAGCATAGTCTTCAGTTCTTCTTGGCCTTTAGCTAGACCCATGATTAGTTCTTGAAACTGCGCATTCTGCGCCTGGAGAGCCTTGATTGATGTCTCTGTTGATTCAGATCCGGGATTCATGATGCTGAAATAAACAGCGAAGAACTGTAAGCAACCTGAAAAGAGGAAAAACCTGCTATGCACATGATGTATGAAATGCGTATGCAATGCATTCAAGGGTTCGAAAGTTCAAATTTGTTGTAGACAAGAAAAGAACACACGTTATCATTAAAGAAAACCATTGTTTAATACATCAAGGCCTCATGGGCAAAAAGTACAAAAATCAAGTCAATCCCAAAATACACTGCGCATCCTCTTCGGAGCTATGTAGGTGTTGAGATTCCTCTCCTCATGCAACAGGCGGGTGAGCTCCAAGACCTTCTTTTCGCTAGCGTGCAGACTAGTCTCAAGAGAATTCCTTTCCTCCTTAAGCTGGATCCAGCTCTTCTGCATCGCTTCCCAGGATGTGGGCATATCAGGGTGCTGAATAACATGAGACACTTCCCCTTCCAAGACAGGCTCTTTGATTACTGGAAGCATGTGAGGATAAGGCATCACTAACTTCTGGGAGCGGGCGCGTACCCACTTGAGATAAGGCTCCAAAGGGATGGAGTTCCTGTGCCCCAGTGTTTTGCTGTCTATCCTACTAGGCATCCTCCAAGCTCTGATAAATCTCTGGCGAAGTCCTTGAGTATCATTGTCGAAGTCAAAAACTATGTCAGGAATTAACATGTCATGAGGACCGTCCCTCCGAGCATAACCAAACTGTCTCCAAGCCAGGCATGGGCTATAAGTAATACCTCCTCTGATTCCAAGTAAAGGAACATTAGGGTACTCCCCACAACGATCAATGATAGTGACATCTCCTCTGGATCTAGGACACCAATGTATATCTGCATGTGTAAGAGTCATCAACCGTTGTGACCATCTCAAACCCCGCTCATTCTTCAGGACTGATTGCGGAAGGTGCGAAATAAACCACCTTCCCAGGAGAGGAGTGCAACACATAAGGACACCTCTTTTTCTCATGGTTCGAGTGTAACATGAGTGAAGGATGTCCCCCAGCAAGGTAGGTATAGGATTCCTGGACATAAAGATCTGAACGGCACTGATGTCAATGAGCTGATCTGGGTTAGGAAACAACACCAAACCATAAACAAGGAGGGCCACAACCTCTTCAAAAGCTCGCAAGTCAAGAGAGTTCCAACATTCATGGGCCTTCTCAAACAGAAACCTGGCCAAGAACCCTTTGATACCACTTCTGACTTCCCAATGTCCCTTGAGGTCAGATGACTGTAGATGCAAGGCTTTAGCAATCTCTTCAAGCTTAGGTTCCTTTTCTGTACCGTTGAAGGGTAGCTGATCAAGGATAGGGATCTTCAGGAGCCGGGAGAACTCCTCCAATGTAGGTACCAACTGATAGTCCAAGAAGGTAAAGCAGTGATGCAGAGGATCAAAGAACTGGAACAGGACCTTTATCATATCTTCCTTAATGTTGGTGTTGACCAAGCTGATGAGGCTTCCATGCCTGTCACTGAATGAAGAGTTCTCGGGAATCCTGGATATAAGCTCCTTAAGCTGAGGAGGGATCCTTACAAGATTGACCTGAATGGTCTTTCTACGAGCAGTTTCCATGTCCTACAAAACAAGAACAAAGATGAAAATTCGAACCCCTGAAATGGTTAGTCAATGCATATGATGCTGGATGATGTCATGATGCTATGATTAAACACACCACAGATATATACAAAGACAAACATGTAAGGTACACAAGGCACACAAGACAAGCCCTTAAGGTTTAAGGCCAGCATGGGGTCTGGGTAGTACCCTCTTGAAGTTGGTGGGTTTAACCTGTCCTAATCAAAGTAACCGGGTTCTAAGGTTCCCAATATCACGGGATTGCTTTCATTGTTCATCGTTTCGATTTAGCCACTGAACTGGCGACCGAAATATTCCAGGAAAGCAACCCTCAATTGAGCGTAGTATCGAGTATCAACCAACCTCGGACTGCACCAAAGTCAGTTATCTCACTACCCTAAAGAGGCCAAGATAGTTCAATTAAGGTTTCTAAGGTCAGTTGATGCTTCACGACACCACGCGGAGGCCCCGTACTCTCCTTGACTGAACTCAAGGGTTACCGGTACACACCAAAGTGCCACATCAACGTAGCAGACTGTTTCAACCATGTCGGTATACCCCGCACAGTTCCCTCACAGCCTTGTTGCTACTTTCTAAGAAGGGTATCCCCCAGATCCGGGTTTAGGATCTATAGAACTCCCAAGCAACCCACAATTTAAAGCACACAAAGCAATACAATTGAAAACATAGTTATAAGCTAGCCCTAAGGTACACCTCACTTTAAGAGTATATTCCCCAGCAGAGTCGCCAGTTCTGTGATCGGTGGATCTGGAACTGACTGTTTAACGCTGGTTCGCGAAATGTCGCGGAAGCAAGAGTCGCCACCGTCTTTTATTTTCTCCAAATGGAAAGGACAAAAGCACAGAAAAATTCCTTGAGAGATTGCTCTCGGTTCGGGAGGTGGGTTATAGAAAGGGAAGGTGTTAGCACCCTTTCTATCCATGGTTATCCATGGGCTCTTAGATACTTGCTCATTGTGTTTTCAAATTGTTTTGTTTGCTTTTCAATGTGGGTTTAAAAAGTTTCTTTGAAAAATTTCAGATCGACTCGTACGTCAGAGTGTTTGAAAAGTTTGTTTTGAAAGCTTTTGAAAAGGTGTCAGTGTGAAAAGAGTTTTGTTTTAAGATTAGAGCAAGTATCCTCGAGAACCTACCTACCCTAAGGAATCCGTCTGTGTAAATGTCCTTTAAAGTAGTGCCATCCCACCATTGAGAGGTAGGTAGCACCACCGTTGGAGGTGTTCGGGTCAATTCGGTGTTCGGGACATGGTGATCACCGGAGCAATAGGAAGACACCTTAGAAGCTACCCTCATGCCAGGTTCCCGGATCATGAGGACTTACTAAAACATCCTCTACTCGACGATCACCTTTCGAAAGGCAACAGTGAGGCGTACCCTAGGGGTGGTGTGTGCGAATTGTGTGTCATGCTTCAGTTATTTGTCTTGTCATGTTTATTTGTGATCTACGCTTGATTTTAATCAGGGCCATTCATTCTTGCATGCATATTTAACAGTTATAAAGTTGCGGAAAAATAAATCTAAGGTTATTACAAATGGCGCGGGTCCACATCGCCAAAATTAAACCGGACCCGATTTAGCGGAAAAATAAATAAGGCGATAAATAAAAGTGCGAGAAATTTAAATTACAATGCTTTGGGAGAGATACAAAATTATTTAAACGATTATAAAATAAATGCGAAATTAAAGAAATAAAACAAAACTAGGGCGTTGGACCCTTTTGCAAACAATTTAAAATTAATAAGGATTTTAAAATTAAAATTAAACGAAAATGGTGTTTTTGTGTTTTTTAGATTTAATGAGAAAAAGGAGTTAATTGAAATTAAATTAAAAGGCAAACCCTAATTCTAATATTTTTATTTATTATGAAAGAATTAAATTAACCTAAATTAAACCATAAATTATTTATGTACAATTTTCAATTCATGAAAATAAATAACTAATATTATTATTCTGAAAAAAAGGGAAAAATTAAAAAGAAAATAAAAAGTTATTAAACCTAAATTCTATTTTTTGGATTTTTAGTTATTAAAAAGAATTAAATTTGTAACCTAATAAAACTAAGTAATTTACAAGCATTTATTTATGAAAATAATTATAATATTAATATTTATTATTTTTTGGCCTTTTCTGATTTTTGAATGTTTTTATATTTTGTAGAAAAACAAATTAATTAAATTAAGACAATAAAATAAATAAAATAACAAAAATAAAAGGTAAGAAGAAAAATATAAAAAATGCAAACCAGGGTGGGGTGTAGTCCCAAAATTGGAGGTTCAGGCCTGGAATCTTGGCCTATTAGCTTTGAGTTTCGTTGACCTTTTGGACGGCCTACAGCTATGTTGACTTACATCCATGATATGCCTTCAACCTGAACCCTTGATTAGATCTCCAGGACGCGTGGCTAGTTAATTTTTGAGTGTGCATGGTATTCTGGGACGCTTATGCTGCATGGGAATACGCGTTGAAAAATGATATTGAAACTTTGCCGGACCTGGGACTTGAACCCAGGTCACGAGGGTTAATGGAATTCACGCTTACCACCTGAGCCAGCACGCACATGTTATTATATTACAACAAATAAATAACAAAAAGAAATATTGGTTAGTGGCCCCTAAAAGCGCGCGAGATTTTGAATTGGCCTGTCTCCCTATGACACGACACCATCGTCTTCGTCCTCCTGAAACATAAAACGCATTGGCCACGGTTTTTATTGTGTTTTCTTAGGCTAGCTACAGAAAAATAGCGATTAGCCTATTTCCAAATATAAATTTGGCGCGAGTATATGGATCTTTTCGTCCAGATGCGTTGAGTGCGATGGTGTTGCTCTGAAATTCTAATTTTACCTGGGGTAGAAAACCCCAATTTTTGCAGACCTGTAACCCTAAATTTTGATCATGGTAGATTCGCGTATGGTCAATGAAAACGCAATCAAACACAATGGTTAGCTCAGAAACATCATTATGAACATGAATACATAAATAAAAATGCAAAAATATGCTTGAATCATGCTATACGATTTCAGAAATTTTGAGGTACAGTTTGACTTAGGGATACCAATTCAGGGCGTTTTGGTTGATGTTGAGGATTGAGAATCGTTCAATGATGTCTCAGGATGATGATAGAACAAGAATTGGGGCTTGAATCGTCTCCTAACCTTGAAAACAGTTTTGTGTTTTTTTGGAAAAAAGTCAAGTTTGCCAAGGAGTTTTCAGCGCAGCTTTGTGTGTAAAAACATTAGGTTTCTGATCTTGAATATGTATAGAACAATTTAGGTCAAGAAAACTAGACAAAATCCATTGCATTGATGATTTCACATATTTGATTTCTTCATATCTTTTCCAAATCTTTTCCATGTGCATTTTGTGTTCAATCAGCTCAAATCACACCAAAACTTGCCTATTTAAGATGTGCACGAAATATTGACCTTGGAATGTGCATAAAAAGATTTTTTTAGGTCAAACTTATATTTTTCATGTATTAAAATAATTTAAATGAATTAATATTAATATAAATTCAAATAAATAATTAAAAAATGAGAAAATACTTCCCTTTGGGCCTAATGGTCGTGCATAGGCTTGGCATGAAGAAACTTGGAAGAAAAATGGGCCCATTAGCAAATTTAGGCCTTTTGAAGTAATGTTGACTTTCAAAAATTTCCAAAAATTTCCCAACTTCCACAAGGCATAACTTGGTCAATTTTTAAGCTTTTCACATGTTCTTGGACATTTTGGAAAGGTCTTTGAGTCCTTTAAACAATGCCTTTGGTCCCATGTCATTTTGATTTACCAATCTCAAGTTATGATCTTTGACTTAAAGTCCCTTTTTGTTGACTTTTGAAAATGACCTATAATGTTGAAATTGATAACTTTTTGTGAGAGCATTTCTTGGACTTGAAATATGAAGATGAATTGTAGGAAATGTCTTTCTCTTCAAAATGAGCTTTGGATGGAATTTTTCTGATAATCCATGTGAAAGTTATGCCCTGGTCAATTTCAGTTGACTTTTTCAACTGTCCAAATATAGCAACTTTTGCATCTTTGATGATTTCTGAGCCAAATTTTGAGAATCATGATCAAACATTGATCAAATGATGTTTGTGGCTTCAAAATGATATGTTGACCAAAAATTTGAACTTTTGACTGTCAAATGACCATTTTGCCCCTACAGTTGACTGTAGTGCAATCTAGGGTTTTGACTGTGCAATCTTGAGCTGAATGCCTTGAAACTTGATATGAGGATACTTGACCACATTTGTAGGCATATGAGACTTGATTGGGCCTTTGAAAAGTTCATTTGCTTGACCAGAACTCAAACCCTAGTTTTGACTGTATAGGAGACAGTTGAGCTGCACAACCCTTGGGGAATTTTGTGACTTTGACTTGACAAATCTTGGAGAATATGGGAGGGCAAATTTTGGGGTGCAACAGTAGTGGATGGCTATACACATCTAGTAGATGCTAGCTGTAATAAAGCAGAAAGAAGAGTGATGACAAAACAACAAAAGAAAGACTACAAAGATCATCACAAATCTAGAACTATCTTGCTGAATGTTATCTCCAATAATGAGTATGAAAAGATCACTAATAGAGATACTACGAAATCTATTTTTGATTCTTTGAGAATGACTATCAAAGGAAATTCCCAAGTCAAAGAAACCGAGGCACTTGCCTTGATTCAGAAGTATGAGGTGTTCAAGATAGAAGATGATGAAACGATTGAGAACATGTTCTGAAGGTTTCACACTCTTGTTGCAGGACTGAAGGTTTGGAAAATTGTTATTCAACTTTAGATCAAGTGAAGAAGATTATCAGAAGCTTGCCAAAGAAATGGAGGCTTATGATAACTACACTCAAACTTGCAAAAGATCTGAACAACACTTCTCTTGAGAAACTGCTAAGGTCTTTGAGAATCCATGAAATTGAGATTAATGAGTACGAGCCTCAAAGAAAAGGAAAATATATGTATCTCTCAAATTAAGTAGTAGATATGAGAAAACTAGATCTCTTTAAGTTGAAGAGGTTGAAGAAGAATCTGATGAAGATTTGAGGAAGACGAAGATGAGTTGTCGCTTCTGCCCATAAGGGGTAACCAACTCTGGAAGAGGAAGCAAGGCAACAAGTTCAATGGAGAAAGAAGGACACGTGGTTGCTTCAAGTCTACTTCTGGAAAAAGAAAGTCTTGTGGAATAAAGGATGTCACTTGCTATGAGTTTAAAGAGCCAGACCACTACAAGAACGAGTGTCCTAAGCTTAGAAAGGACAAGCCCCAGAAGAAAACTTTTATAGGAAAGAAGAAAGGGTTGATGGCAACATGAGATGGTTATGGTTCTTTAGAAGATGATTTCGAAGAAGAACAAGCTAACATAAGACTAATGGCTAGCGTTAAGGCTTATGATGAGATGATATATCCAAAAGCTGATTTAGACTTTGATTTAGACATAGAGAGGTATTTTTTGACCTTTCTCATTCTGAATTAACATGTTCATTACTTGAAATTCTTTAAAAACATGAGTTTCTTAAGAACGAATTCAAGGAACTTAAAAAGGTCCATGAATATGTTTCTAAAGAACGTAACAAACTTAAGGAATAATTTTCATCTTTAAGATAAGAAAATTATATTCTTAAGATTGATTACTTTGTTCTCAAAATAAATAGTTCTAAACTCAAGAAGGAAATTCTTTTAGAAGATTCTGTGAGCACATATGGTGTCATAAAGAAATATGAAAAATATTTCCAGAAATTTCTTGCTAGAATCCTAGGTAAAAGCATAATGGCTTCAATGATATATTTCCTAAGCAAAAATGGTACAAGAGGTATTGGTTATGATTCTTGTGAAGAATATGATTATGAAAAAGAAGATAAACCAAATACTCTTCATTCTCATTTTTTCTGTGTGTTTTGTGCCTAAAGAAAAAGAAAAAGTAAAACATCTTTCAAAACCTAAGGAAAAACCAAAAGTAAAATCTCATTTCAATCATGCAATTAAATATGTTTATCCTGCATATAAGCCCAAGGTTGGTAACAAATTTGGGAAGACTGATGCAGTGTATTCGCAAGTGTACAAATCACGTCAGAGTAATATAAAAGATTATCGATCCACAGAGACCAATCGTCAATCTCTCATTTCCTATTGTTACGGTGTTTAGCTAAGTCAATATCAAACAGGGAATTGAGCATGCTAGAAAGTAAAGTGCGGCAAAATAAACTTCAGATATAAAAGAAGGATCGAATGTAGTTCACATAGTCAGATGATATTTGAAATGCTTCGGAATAGAACTACTTATAGGGCAATATTTTCTACTAAAGAAAAGAACTAATTTAACAGGAACTGTCACTTTCGCGTAATCAGAATCGAGTTTACTCTCTAATCAGACCTTCTTATCGTCACTTATAAAAAGGCGCGCATTGTGTTAAAGTAATAAACTTATTTTTAAGAAATAAATTACTTGACCAAGTTAAAAAGTATTTTGATCTGGAATTTCTAATAAAAAGGTGACCTAACTTTAACCCTATAAATGCGTACACAAATAGTTTCAAATTGGATTTCTTTGATAATAAAAATCCCTAACTAACCGGACAAAGCGCTTTCGCTTCCTTTGACCAGTTAGAACTAACCGAGTTTAACAAATGGTTGGACGGCTTTCGATCTTACCCAACAATAATAAAGTACAGAAAACTCGTATTAAAAACATAAATAGCCCATAAGCATTTCTATTGACACATTATTTGGAATATCGATCTAACTAGATTCCTTACATTCTAGCCCAGTAAGGTTCAGCCTTACATGGGAATGTAAACAGACATGTTAAAATAAATCATGCGAGAAAGTAAATAATTTAAAGTGCGGTGGGGGAAATAAACAAAGTAAAAGCAGTGCGGAAAATAAACAAAGTAAAAGCAGTGCGGGAAATAAACAAAGTAAAAGCAGGTGCGGGAAATAAACAAAGTAAAAGCAGGTGCGGGAAATAAACAAAGTAAAAGCAGGTGCAGGAAATAAACAAAGTAAAAGGAGGTGCGAGAAATATAAATAAAAACCTGCTCCAAACGGGGAGGTTTTAAATCTGGTACAAACTGGAAGTAAAATGCGACTGGAAATAAACAACAGTTGAAAATAAATGTGGCAGGATAAACTTCTGCCGAAGTGCTCCAAACTCGATTATGGACTCAATCTACAAACTCGATCACAGACTCAATCAACAGTGCAATAATTCCTTGATGTGAAGAATTATTACTTTACAATGGTGAAATTATATGGCTTAAGTTCGCAACTATGGTTGGATCAAGTTTGCAACTAAGCTTTGGTGATTTGAAATGAAATCAGGAACTTCTATTTATAGAGGATGAATAATGTAGGAAATCACAAGAATGCCCCCAACTCCTTTTCGGGGGGAAAACATCGTCCAAAGGTGGCGCCCACCATGAGTGTAAATGAAAGTAAGTGGGGAACGTGGCAGTT
This sequence comes from Vicia faba, assembly GCA_948472305.1. Classification (NCBI taxonomy): domain Eukaryota; kingdom Viridiplantae; phylum Streptophyta; class Magnoliopsida; order Fabales; family Fabaceae; genus Vicia; species Vicia faba. The sequence goes on along the minus strand of OX451740.1, from coordinate 1,033,503,599 downwards.
GAGGTCAGCAGGAGGTGGTCCACGTCATGTCCTACCCTATGGCTGACACCATGGTGGACGCCATGAGTGCAAATTTGACCTAAACTCTTGTTTTTCAGCCTGTTTTCCTTCATTTCATCAGGGGAGCTCTGGATAATTGAAATACCTGAAAAGGAAACAAAAGATAGGAATAATACAAGAAAACAATAATAAAAAACCTAAATAACATGTGAAATCAGAGTCAAAAGCAAGTGTAAAGTAAGTGTTATCAAATTCTCCCACACTTAAACCTTTTCTTGTCCTCAAGCATAAAATCTAAATAGATTAAGAAGAAAAATGGTGTTTGTGAACAAGTTGGGCTGCAAGGGGTCTCTGGAATTAAAACAGGGATGTATTGATATGTACTGGTTGATTCAAACCAAGGATATCGTAGTGACACTCTTCCGTAAAATGGACATAAGCTTCGTTCTTTTACGAACTAATCCATATCATGCCACTATGCTTAGGCCTATATTTTTCCTTTTTTTTTAAAATCCTTTTTCATTCAGGCTCAATCACATTAAGCCCGTTATTCGTACATGCTCATAGTAAAGTGACCGGGTAGTGATTCTGATCATAAAACGTAGGGCTCTTGTATAAAAAGTTTATGTAACCACTTTTATTGACCCATTTATAGTTGCGGGGGATCAGATCATAATCCGCCCTACCAAGTTCAGCACCAGATATCTCTGAACCAACTAAAGATGGGTAAAAAAAATTTCTTTTTCTTTTTCTTCTTCTTTCGCTTTTGCTTTTGTTTTATTTTTCAACATACAACTTTTGTTGAGTTAAATGACTTTGTGAGGGTCACCTATCCTGGGGTTGTAGTTTATAATAAGAACATAGCATATAGATCATTCACTTCTCTTCAGTCCCCTACGTAGAGCATGCTTAGACCGGAGTTGACTGCTAGGATAAACTATTCAAGGATTTAAGAATGAAAATTTTAAGGCCACGGCGTAGGGGGTATCGGGATCGAATTCCTAAATTTACGAAGCTTAAGGTGTAAAAACAATGTTGATGCTTCAAAAGGGATTTCTCAAGTCATAATACATCCTATCTCAACCAGGTGTTATAGCCCAACTAAGTTCAAAACACAGTGTTTTTCTTAGAATTTTTTATGGTTAGGCTCAAGAAATGGGGGAGTGGACATACACTAGACCATACAGATATAGATGACTCGTCAAACACATGTATTATTTTGAAAAGAAAGCAAACAAGCAAACAAAAAAAATAAAGAAGTAAAATAACGAGAAGAAAAATGCAGGAAAGGAAAAATAAAGCGAGAAAAAAATAAAGCGAGAAAAATAAAGCGAGTAAATATCCTCCCACACTTAAATCGAACATTGTCCCCAATGTTATGAAATAAGATAAGGAAAGAGTCACATGGTAAAGTACTAAGGCTGTCTGGGTCCCTCGTTATCCTGCGGTGAATGTCTAGGATGACGGGATCGGCTACGACGACGACTGCTCTGAGAAGCCTCGAACTGGTCGAATCTGGCAGACAAGGCAATCTGTGAACTCTGAATGTCGCGAAGGTTGCCTAAAAGGGATCCTTGAGTGGCCTCCATAAGGGCGGAGTGCCTCTGAAATTGGGCTTGTTGCCTATGTTTCTCGCGGGATATCGCCAATTGAGATTCCATAAGACTTTGAAAAGAGCGGTCCGTCTGCTGTCGAGACGCCTCCATAAAACTCATGTTATCTGCCAACTGTTATTGGATGGCAGAAAGTAAACCATCTCTTCTCTCCTCCCGGGCTAGCTGGTCACGCCACATATCTTCAGTGATGTAGAAGCCAGGAGCCGTACCTACAAAAGTGTTAGAAGTATAAGGTGCAATGTGTGCGGGTGAAGCATGGTGGGGGACACAGGTGGGGCATGAGGTTCATCCATCTTCTCATATTCTTCATTAGTCTTGTGTCCATCCCCAAGTGGAACATTAGGAGGTAATGGACCCATAAAAGGTGGAGCATCTAGATCGTAGGTCCAGTTCTTCTCAATTCATAGATTAGTACGTCTAGTGCAAGGCAGAAAGACTGATGGGATAGCGACATCTCGAACCATAAGTTCAAAGCCACCCGATCTCCTCACCTTGCACAATTTCATATCTTTTAGAAATTTCAAATTAATTGTGCGGGGAGGCAGGGGTGCTAGGGTAGCTATCTCAGCATCGAGGTGCAGAGCTCTTGCAATAGATGTAACTAGTCCTCCAAAAGCTATGGTCCCTGTGTGTCTCAGGACAACAATCATGTGAGCAATCATAAACGAGACTGAATTAATTCTTCTATTAGTGAGACTACCTTGCAAAATTAGAAGTTCTCTAGCATTTACCTTGTTTGGATTCTGCCGGCCAAAAATAGTATAGGCGAGCATATATCGAAAAATTCGAATGGTTGGGTTATGGATCAATGATGCTAAAATTCCTTCAAAAGAATGTGTAGAAGAGTTTATCAATTGATGCCAGAAGGAAAATGCATCAGTGGACCATTCAAAATCCAAAGGGGTCTCACAAATAGCGCCATAACCATGAGGAATACCCAATAGAGCTGCTAGTTCGTCGGTGCTATATTCATATTCAACATTGAGCATATGTAATTTAACCGTACCGACGATACTAGCAGTGTTGGGGTGAACCAAATAAAATAGGGAACTTAAGAATTCCCGAGTTAGCCTCTCAAAGGTGGGATCTTTTCTAGTAAAAATGTCATATAATCCTAGGATGTCAGCTAAATGAAAAAAACTATGATAAAGTCCTAAAGTATACAGACAGTCTTCATCGACATACCTAGTTGAGACAATTTCTCGTCATTGCAATTTTTCAAGGATTTTCCATTGTCGGTCTCCGGGTTTGCCTTCACGAAGAACGTATCCGTTGAACTCCATTGTTGCTCCTTTGGAAGAAAATTGAAAAAAATGGGTTTCAAAATGGATGTTGGAGATTGGGAGGAGAAATTTTGAATTTTTATGAAGGTTAGAAAACTGGATGTTGGAATGGTTAATGGGGTAGTAGGTGGTTGATAAAATGAGAGTTTTTGGGTGGTTTTGTGGTTGAAATGGAGAAAGTGCGAGGTTTTTGAAAATCTGTCTGTTATAATCCCAGACCCCATGGCGGGCGCCATGGTCTTGGTGGCGGGCGCCATGTTTGAAAATTGGGCCGGGCTCAAATTTCTTTGTTTAGTTGGTTTAGGCTTCTTATTCCAATTTCTTCTCGTAGGTGCAAACATCAATTATTTATTTGGTGCTTCCAATGATTGGTATATTGAATTTTTTTTTCTTTTATATTTATAACTTGAAAATAATTAACTCATAAAAAAGAAAATAAACAATTAATTAAAGAGAAAAAATAAAAATAAAAAGAAATATACTTAATCATGGTAAGTCACGAAAAAAAAAGAAAAAAAAAGTAGAATGCAAGAGTTATGCATAAAAATAGATAAGTCTGAAAAAGGAAACAACATGATAAAAGAAACAACAAAACAACAAAACAGTGCAAATATGAATCAAGATCATCAAGGAGTAGTAGGATCCTTGGTCGACTCAGAACCATGAGTTGCTGCTAACTTACTGCGAAGATCATTAATTTCCTGCTATAGGAGGTCTTCCTCAGTAGAGTGAGTTGCATCAGAAACCATAACCTGAAGAGAGAGGTCTTCAACTGTCTGACGAAATTGGGCTACCTCTCTACGCAATTCAACAACCTGTGCATAGATGTCGGGTTGATGCAAAGAGAAATTATTAGAGAATACAGTGGTCCTTTCTAGTGATGGACATGGATGATACTCAGGTATCGGAGGTGATTTTCGCTCGTCCATGGTCTCTCCAAGACCTTCTAAGGCATATGTCCAATTTGTAGGGTTATGGACATTGGTCATCATGGGATCATGCAAGGTAAAATAGTGAATGGTTTCATTATCAATCAGGAGTCTATACTGGTTAAGATTAAAGTAGACTCTTCTCATCAGCCCACGATCCAAACAAAAATCAATGTCCATTGTAGTATATCCATAGTAGGAGGTAAGGTGAGATAACTTACATGTATGACCCAAAGCAGAAGAAATCTGAGTCACTGTCCCTCCCACATGGAGGATACCTTCAGTAGACATAGAAGTCATCATGAGATTCTATAGCAAAAAATTTCCACAGGCTACAGGGTGAGACTGAGTCGCAAAATAGAGGAAAAAGATCTCCTCCTCGCTAACATGGGTATCAGTGTCGGCCTTCCCTAGGAAAGTGTGAGCAATAACCATCTGAAAATACCTAAAAGCGGGGTTGTGAATAACAGGGGATAGCTAAGTAGAAGGATCAAGGCTCCCTCCAGTAGTAATATCTCTCCATAATTTCTCTATGTCCCTAGTCATGAAATAGCCAACTGGTAGCTCAGGTATAGCATCGGGTGTGGTCTAGAAGCCTAGCAAGTCACCAAACTCCCTCTGGGTAAAACAATATTCTATCTCGAATAGTCTGAAAGTGAGATATCCATCCTGGCCATTATAGGGCTCAAACTCGAATGAACTGAGGAATTCTAAGGTGAGGTTCCTGTAGGTCACATTTAGGTCATCTGCATACTCGTCCCACTTTAGCTGGTTGCATAGATACTTGATACTGGCTTCAAATCCAAGAGCTTCCATGCAAATCTGGTCTGGATATCTGGTCGGTGCCATGGGTCGCTGTGAAAGGACCGCATAACATTTTGAGTGTCATCTTAGAAGGAAACATGCATGTCATCGAAATGCTCCATCCTGAAAAGTGTAGTTAACAAAAACGGCTAGCAGGTGATGCCTGAAATCATAAATTTTGCAACTGTTAGTATAAAGATAAAAATAAAATTTGATAAAGTAAAAATTAAATAAATGCAAATAATAAAAATAAACCCATGGGTTGCCTCCCATGTAGCGCTTGTTTAACGTTGTTAGCTTGACGAGTAAACTTCATATATCGGAAACTGGTACTGGTGGATCAATCAGAGTGTGACTGGAGTAGTTGGTGGGAATGTCACCTCCTTCGTAGTGCTTTAACCTCTGCCCATTGACGATGAATGGGCTACAAGAATTGTTCTTAATCCCGACTACTCCAGATCTTAGGATTCTAGAGACCTCAAAAGGACCAGTCCATCTTGAACGTAGTTTGCCAAGAAAAAGTCGTAACCTGGAATTGAAAAGGAGAACAAGGTAGCCTATATTGAAATCTTTCTTTACAATTCTTCTGTCATGCCAAGTTTTGGTTCTTTCTTTATATATTATAGCATTCTCATAGGAAGACTGGAGGAATTTCTCCAATTTATGAATGTCAAGGATGCGCTTTTCACCAACAGTCAAATATTCCAAATTCAGGGTCTTAATGGCCCAATAGGCTTTATGCTCTAACTCGAAGGGTAAATGACAAGATTTTCCATAGACTAATTGGTAAGGGGTTGTTCCAATATGGGTTTTAAAAGCTGTTATGTACGCCCATAGTGCTTCATGTAGCTTCTGAGACCAATCTTTTCTGGAAATTGAAACGGTATTTTTTCTAAGATTTGTTTAATCTCCCCGTTAGAAACTTCTACTTGGCCGTTAGTCTTTGGATGATAAGGTTTTTTTACTCTGTGCTTTACTCCGTACTTACTCAAGAGCTTATCAAAGATTCTGGATATGAAATGTGATCCTCCATCACTTATAACGAGACGGGGTGTTCCAAACCTCGGAAAATGATATTCTTAAATAACTTGACTACCACTCTTGTGCCGTTTGTGGGTGATGCAATAACCTTAATCCATTTAGACACATAGTCCACAACTACCAAAATGTACCTATTTCCCATTGAATGTGGAAATGGTCCCATAAAGTCTATACCTCAAACATCAAAGAGTTCAACTTCCTGGATATTCCTCATTGGCATCTCGTCACATCTTGATATGTTCCCGGTGCGCTGGCATCAGTCGCACTTGAAAATGTAGGCATGAACATCGCGCCATAAAGTTGGACAATAGAGGCCTGCTTGAAGAATCTTGGCGTGCATTTTAGATATACCTGCATGTCCACCATAAGGTGCAGAATGACAGTGCCTGTGATGTCTTCTATTTCCTCTTCTGGGACGCAACGCCTGAAAATATTATCTATTCCTCTCTTGAATAGGAGTGGTTCATCCCAGTAGAAATGTTTAACATCTTTGAAGAACTTATTTTTCTGTTGGGGTAACAGGATCCATCTAAGTAATCTAGGTTTAGCGTCCTTTTTATTTAATAGATAACGTATGGCAGCATGACCAGTGTAAACAATGATCTTTTCTCTAACTAGGTAGGACCTAAACTTATCTATCGCAAAAACTACTGCCAGTAATTCTTTCTCTATTGTTGCATAGTTGAGTTGGGCAGTATCTAGGGTTCTACTACCATAATATATAACATGTAATTTCTTGTCTTTTCGTTGTCCTAGAACAACACCAACTGCATAATCGCTGGCATCGCACATGATTTCAAAAGGTTGTGTCCAATCTGGGGGTTGCATGATCGGAGCTGAAATCAGTGCTTGTTTCAAAAATTAAAAGCTTCGAGACATTTCTCGTCAAAAACAAATTCAACATCCTTCATTAGAAGATTAGTCAAAGGTTTTGTTATTTTAGAGAAGTCTTTTATAAAACGCCGATAAAAAGCAGCATGTCCAAGAAAACTTCTAATCTCCGTAATGGTTTTAGGTGGGCTGAGGTTTTCTATAACTTCAATTTTGGCTCTATCGACCTCAATGCCTCTTTCGGATACAATGTGTCCTAATACAAAACCTTCATTAACCATAAAATGGCATTTTTCCCAGTTTAGCACTAGGTTCACCTCGACGCATCTTTCAAGGATTTTTTCGAGGTTGGAGAGACAATCTTTAAAATTGAATCCACACACCGAGAAATCGTCCATGAAAACTTCCATTATTCCATCTAGGTAATCTGCAAATATAGACATCATACAACGTTGAAAAGTGGTAGGGGCATTATAGAGTCCGAAGGGCATTCGTCTATAGGCGAACATTCCATAAGGACAAGTGAAGGTTGTTTTCTCTTGATCCTCAAGGTGAATAGGTATTTGGAAAAATCCTGAGTATCCATCTAGATAACAAAAGTGCGAGTGTCTGGCTAGACGTTCGAGCGTTTGATCTATAAATGGAAGAGGGAAATGATCCTTCCTGGTTTCTTTTTTTAATTTTCTATAATCTATACACATAAGCCAACCTCCTTCTGTTCGTTTAGCAATATGCTCACCTTTCTCATTTTCTATGACTGTGATGCCTCCTTTCTTTTGTACCACATGCACAAGGCTCACCCAATTACTATCTGATATTTGGTAAATTATACCAGCCTCTAGTAACTTAAGAACTTCTCTTTTAACAACATCGCTCATTATAGGGTTTATTCTTCTTTGATGTTCTCTTGAGGGTTTTGAGTTTTCCTCTAACAATATTCAGTGCATGCACACCAATGGACTTATTCCTTTTAAATCAGAGATGTTATACCCTAAAGTTGAGGGGTATTTTCATAAGATCTTTAAGAGTTGAGTTGTCTCATCTTGACTTAAAATAGCGTTAACTATAACAGGACGATTCATCTCTTTATCTAAGAATTCGTATCTGAGGTTCTTAGGAAGTTCCTTCAGTTCTAAAGATAGTTTCAAAGGGCAAGGCATGGGATCGGGAGTAAGAGATAAACATTCATAGAGGTCGTCATCGATGTAAGGTTCTAAACTTTTAAATCCATCGTCCTCCATAATGGGGGTCGAAGGTAACTTGATATATTTGTTAGATTCCTCTCGCTTAAGTTCCAATATACACTCGTCAATAACTTCGATGGCATAACATGCATCTCCTATGACTGGTGCCATTAAGAACTTTGAAAGAATAAATTCTATCTTTTCATCACCCACCTCAAATGTTAATTTTCCTTTCTTAACGTCAATTATGGATCCGGCTGTTGATAGGAATGGTCTACCTAAGAGGATTGGGATTTCTTTGTCTTCTTTAATATCCATAACCACGAAATCATTTGGGTTATATAGTTGTTCGATCTTAACTGGTATGTCTTCAAGTATGCCTATAGGATACTTAACTAATCTATCAGCCAGCTGGAGAGACATTTTAGTCCGTTGCAATTCTCTTAAGTTTAACCTTCTACAAATTGCTAAAGGCATAAGGCTGACGCTAGCTCCTAGATCTAACAAGGTTTTGTCAATAGTATGATTTCCTAAGATACAAGGAATGGAAAAACTTCCTGGATCCTTTTCTTTCTTGGCAAGTTTGTTTTTTGAAATAAAATTGCATTCGATAGGTTTGGGATCATCAAGTCTATGCTTGTTGGTCAGGATGTCTTTTAGGAATTTAGCATAAGATGGTATCTGAGTGATGGCTTCGGTGAAAGGAATCTTTACATGGAGTTTTTCTATAACTTTAACGAATCTCTGGTATTCATTGTCAAGTTTGGTTTGTTTAAGTCTTTGTGGAAATGGGACTGGGGGTTTGTACAGGGGTGGTGATTTATTAGTTTTATCTTTTAATTCTGGTTCTTTTTACTTTTCGGGTTCCTCTGGTTCCTCCACTTGGTCTGTAGGCAAAAAATTTGTCTTAGGTTGTGAGGGTGTACTCATGGCTGGATTCTTGGGTCCATCGTAAGTAGTCCCACTTTGTAAGGAAATGGCATTAGCTTGCCTATTAGGATTTTGTTGAGGTTGTCCAGGGAATTGTCTTCCAGGTGTAGTTTGTGAGGCTTGTGTTTGGACTATCAGCGAGATCTGGGTTTCAAGCATCTTGTTATGTGTAATTATTTGATCAACCTTAGTTCCTAATTGTGTGATTAGTTTGTTTACGTGAATATTCTGATTTAGGAACTCTTTATTTTGCTAGGTTTGAGCTGAAATTAAATTTTCCATGATTTTCTCAAGGTTTGGTTTGGGTGCCACAACTTGCATAGGTTGATTTGGTCTTTGGGCTTGGAAACCTATAGGTCTCGGAGGTGAAGAGTTTGTATTGGGCTATTGTTTTTATAAGAAAGGTTTGGGTGTTTCCTCCATCCGAGGTTGTAAGTGTTTGAAAATGGGTTTCCTTGGGTGTAGTTTACTTGGTCTGAGCAAGGCTCTTTCAACAAGTTAGATTCCACAGGTTGATGTCCTCGGGTCCCACAAAGTTTGCATTCTGAAGCTACTGCGGCTACAGTATTAGGGTTTTGGGACATATTTTTAACTTTTAAGGCAAGAGCGTCCATTTTAACTTGCATCATGTCTAGAGAACTCATCTCATGTTTTCCTCCCTGGGTCTCCTTTTTCTCTACCCTAGCTCGTTCTGTTCCCCATTGCTAATGGTTTTGGGCCATGTCCTCAATGAGAGTGCAGGCTTCTAGGTAAGGTTTATTCATCAATGCGCCACCAATGGCAACATCGATAGACATCTTTGTGTTGTAATGGAGTCCATTATAGAATGTTTGGATGATTAGACATTGTTCTAGGCCATGGTGTGGACAGGCTCTCATCAGGTCCTTATATCTCTCCCATGCTTCAAAAAGTGATTCTCCCAGGTTTTGGATAAATCTAGTGATTTGGTTTCTAAGGACAACAATTTTACTGGGCGGAAAATATCTTGCGAGAAATACTCTCCTAAGGTCTTCCCAGGTTATTATTGAATTGGGTGGAAGGGAATCCAACCAATCTCGTGCTTTATCTCTGAGGGAAAAAGGGAATAATATTAGTCGTATTACCTCAGGCGAAACACCGTGGCATTTTAAAGTGTCTGCTAATTGTATAAAAGTTTTTAAGTGTTGATTCGGGTTCTCAGTAGCGAGACCACCGAATTGGTTTTGTTGCACCAATTGTAGCAATGAGGGTTTTAGTTTGAAATTATTTGTAGTTATAGCTGGGTTTATGATACTTGAACTAGGTTCCACATTTGGCGGTTGGGAAAATTCCTTAAGGGGTCTTTGGTTACGATTCTCGGCCATAGTTTTTCTAATTCTACGGAGAAAATGGATGTAACTTTCAGGTTCTGCTAAAGGATTGAATAAGGTTCCGGTGCTGCGAGATCTTCGCATCAACCGAACTGTAAAACTTAGTCTAGACAGTGCGACTATAGGGTGTGAAATTTGACGAAATTGATCCCCGGCAACGACGCCAAAAACTTGATGCGGTGTATTCGCAAGTGTACGAATCGCGTCAAAGTAATATAAAAGATTATCGATCCACAGAGACCAATCATCAATCTATCGTTTCCTATTGTTACAGTGTTTAGCTAAGTCAATATCAAATAGGGAATTGAGCATGCAAGAAAGTAAAGTGCAGCGAAAATAAACTTCAGATATAAAAGCAGGATCGAATGTAATTCACATAGTCAGATGATATTTGCAATGCTTCGGAATAGAACTACTTATAGGGCAATATTTTCTACTAAATAAAAGAACTAATTTAATAGGAACTATCGCTTTCGCGTAATCAGAACCGAGTTTACTCTCTAATCAGACCTTCTTATCGTCACTTATAAAAAGGCGCGCATTGCGTTAAAGTATTTTGATATGGAATTTCTAATAAAAAGGGGACCTAACTTTAACCCTATAAACGCGTCCGAAAATAGTTTCAAAGTTGATTTCTTTGATAATAAAAATCCCTAACTAACTGGACAAAGCGCTTTCGCTTCCTTTGATCAGTTTGAACTAACCGATTTTAACAAAGGGTTGGACGGCTTTCGATCTTACCCAACAACAATAAAGTATAGAAAACTTGTATTAAAAACCAAAATAGCCCATAAGCATTTCTATTGACACATTATTTGGAATATCGATATAACTAGATTCCTTACATTCTAGCCTAGTAAGGTTCATCCTGACATGGGAATGTAAACAGACATGTTAAAATAAATCATGTGAGAAAGTAAATAATTTAAAGTGTGGCGTGGGAAATAAACAAAGTAAAAGTAGTGCGGAAAATAAACGAAGTAAAAGCAGTGCGAGAAATAAACAAAGTAAAAGCAGGTGCGGGAAATAAACAAAGTAAAAGAAGGTGCGAGAAATAAACAAAGTAAAAGCAGGTGCGGGAAATAAACAAAGTAAAAGTAGGTGCGGGAAATAAACAAAGTAAAAGCAGGTGCAAGAAATGTAAATAGAAACCTGCTCCAAATGGGGAGGTTTTAAATCTGGTACAAACTGGAAGTAAAATGCGACTGGAAATAAACAGTAGTTGAAAATAAATGTGGCAGGATAAACTTCTGCCGAAGTGCTCCAAACTCGATTACAGACTCAATCTACGAACTCGATCACAGACTCAATCAACAGTGCAATAATTCCCCGATGTGAAGTATTATTGCTTTACAATGGTGAAATTATATGGCTTAAGTTCACAACTATGGTTGGATCAAGTTTGCAACTAAGCTTGGGTGATTTGAAATGAAATCAGGAACTTCTATTTATAGAGGATGAAGAATACAGGAAATCACAAGAATGCCCCCTAACTCCTTTTGGGGGGGAAAACATCGTCCAAATGTAGCGCCCACCATGAGTGTAAATGAAAGGAAGTGGGGAACGTGGCAGTTGAGGTTAACAGGTGGTGGTCCACCTCATGGCCTACCCTATGGATGGCGCCATAGTGGACTCCATGAGTGCAAATTTGACCTAAACTCCTATTTTTCAGCCTGTTTTCCTTCATTTCTTCAGGGGAGCTCTGGGTAATTGAAATACCTTAAAAGGAAACAAAAGATAAGCATAATACGAGAAAACAATAATAAAAAACCTAAATAACATGTGAAATCAGAGTCAAAAACAAGTGTAAAGTAAGTGTTATCAAAGACTAATAAGAAAGGACCCAAGAATCTGTGGGTACATAGGAAACAAATAATTAATGTTGAAGATATGCTTAGTAGTGATGTTAAGACACCAATCATGGTACCTAGACTCTGGCTGCTCGTGACACATGACAGGAAGAAGGCATATGTTCCCAAGCCTGGAAGCTTCGTGGGATTCAGACGTGATCTGAAAGGGAAGATCATAGGCTCCGAAACAATTGGTAATTGTTATCTCCCTTCTATTACTAATGTTTTTCTTGTTGTTGGATTAATACATAATTTATTTTCCATAAGCCAATTAAGTGACAAAGGTTATGATATAATCTTTAATCAAAACTTATGTAAATATGTTAGTCAGAAGGATGACTCAATCCTTTTCAATGGCTTGAGGAAGAAGAACATCTATAAAATTATACTTTATGATCTTAAAGACAAAAATGTAAAAGGCCTTATGTTTGTTAATGAAGAGCAATGGATTTGGCATAGACGTTTGGGCCCTGTTAACATTAGAAGAATTTTGCAGCTAAATAAGCTTGATCTTCTCAAAGGCCTTCCAAATATGAAGTTCTCTTCAGAAGCTCATTGTGAAGCATGTCAGAAATGCAAGTTTTTCAAAAATTATCCTAAAGCAAATAATTGTGTTTCTACCTCTAGGCATTTCGAGCTTCTGCACATTGACCTATTTGGAGTAGTGAAAATATGAGTGCAACTTTCCTCAAGAAGTGTTTTGCATGATGTCAAAACTACAAGAATATAATATTTTATGTATTATGCGGTATCTCTGAGTTTGTATGGCACCCTACACATTTAGAGGTCTTAGGAATCATTTTAAACATAGTAAAAACTGATCCATTCTTGAAAAATCACTTTCTGCACTAAAAATACATATACGGGTCAACTCATAACCATTACGGACGGACTCATGTACTGCTCTAAATAAGCAGACAACTTTTATTTGTTTCACGCCGACTCATACCCTTTTCAGGCCGGTACATGTAATGTTCTAAATAAGAAGTTTTCTTCTGTTAGATTGAGGCTGGCTCGTAGGCTATCTCAAGTTGGCTCATACTATTAAAATTAATACTATGAGCTGGTCATCCAAGCTACAAGTCGACTCATACTATTTCAAGGGTAAAATTTTCTATTTTCTTTTAATTTTGAATTTCAGTCTTTTTCCCAAATATTTCCATAACTATAAATACATCTCGCATGCATCATTGCAACTCAATGATACCATAAAATTAGCCTACAATTGTTCTTTATCTTCAACCTCCAATTTATGCATACACACTAGAATTCCATTGTAATGATCTTCTATTGGGGTGTCATCTAGACGAGGGTTGATAACATCTGATTAGGTTTTTTTGTAGCCGAAAATATTGGGTTGAAATTGTAGGGGTCTTCATCTGGAAAAACAACGGGTTTGTCTTCCAAGATCATTGATTGATTTGGGGGCTTTCGTGCAAGACATTTAAAAGGTGATTGCGGCTAAGTGAAGTCCTTTGGAGATAAAGAATCTAAGAGATCCTTTGGAAATAAAGAACACAAAGGAAGTAGCGAGAGAACGACGAATCACAATAGAAGTCTCGTGTTTGTAATAGTTACAATTAATCGTTCATGCATAAAATCTTTGGAGATAAAGAACACAAAGAAGATAACAGGTTGAATCAACAACAAGCATTAGGGTTTATGGTGTTTCTCTTGAACACTTCTCTTGTATCAACTGTTTTTATAGTAAGAACGATCCTAATTCCATTAGAATTAGGTGCAAATTTACCCACATGCGAAGATGAAAGTGGGGAACTATGAAGAACAATCCTCGTGTCTATTTTCTTATTGCTTTTACTTGCTTTAATTTTCATATATCAATTTGTAAAACAACATTGAGTAATCTATCCATGTATAGGAATTTTTCGTTATTGTTTTTATTTTGAAGTGTGTGTTGAATTGCTTATAACCACATTTGATTATAAGCGCTTTCTCATATCAACATAACTCAAAGGAAAATTCTAAAACTTTGACAGCACACCAAGTGTTTGATAAATTATGTAGATTGTTTAACTCAAAGTAAAATTGTTAAAAATCTACGACATGCCAAGTGTTTGATAAATTATGTAGCTTGTTTAACTCAAAGTAAAACTGTTAAAAATCTACGGCACGCCAACTGTTCGACAAATTATTCAGTTTAATCTTTTGATTGTTTTTCATTGGGAATAGTATTTCTAGTAACTTCTTACAAATGATTGTTAATGTGTTACTTGATTAAAGTCAAATTAATTTAAATTATCATATTCATTCCATTCGCAGTTTATTATCTTTTCATATCTGAGTTTCCAATAACAAGTCTGTAAGGACGACTTATATTGAAAAGCTTCTGCTCAAACTCTTTGTTAAATAAATTTTCAAAACCAGATTATTTTTGGAATTTTAATTGGGTATCTATTCACCCCCCTCTAGATATGTTGTCGTCTAACAAGTGTCATCAAGAGCCTGGTTCATTCCAGCTTCAACACTCTTTAGAAAATGGATTAAGAACCTAAAGGGGATTATAAAAGAGCACCAATTTTCATGGGAGAAAATTATACTTATTGGAAAGCTTGTATGTAAATTCATGTCAACTCATATGAAAAAGGTGTTTGGGAAGCCATTCAAAATGGTCCAACACAAGTGACATATGTTGTTGATGGTGTTACCGTACCAAAGCCGAAAAACTTATGGAATGAGGATGATAATAAAAAGTGGTCATATGATTGAAAAGCAAAGAACATTATCGTATCGGCTCTTGATGTTAATGAGTTCTATCGCATTTCCCATTGTCAAACCGCTAAATCTATGTGGGATGCTCTACAAGTTACCTATGATGGAAATAATAAGGTCAAACAAGCTAGGATTAATACATTTAATCAAGAGTTAGAACTATTTCGCATGAAGCATGGTGAAACCATTTCTCAAATGCAAAAGTGGTTCTCGCATCTTATAAATCATTTAAAATTACTAGGTAATCTAATTTCCAATACTATTGCTACTAATAAGGTTTTGAGATATCTTATTAAGAATTTGAAACAAAAGGTCATTGCGATCAAGGAAGCCAATAATCTTGCAACACTTGATCTCATCGCTTTGTTTGGAAAGTTGGAAGAACACGAGGAAGAACTCAATTGCTTGGAAAAATATGAAAAGAAGCTTGAGAAAAAGAAGAAAAATGAGAGAGACACCAATAAGGAGGAATTATTGAAGTCTAAAGCTCTTACAACTTCAAGTTCAAAGTCTTCAAAGGTTAAGCAAATTTTAATAAAGACTTTAGTGACAACTATGATTCGGAATATGAAGAGATGAGTTTATTTATCAAGAGGTATCATAAGTACTTGAAAAAGAAAAGTGAAAAGAATCTCAACTAAAGATGCATTGATCCTACAAGAAAATCTACATCCTTTAAGAAAGATAAATCCAAAGAGAAAGATGTCATCCTTGACAAAAAGAAGAAGATGAATCAACGTAAGAGTCGTGATAAACCTAGGAAGGCCTATGTTCCTTGGGGAAGCGTCATTGAATCCTCAAGCAATGTGGAATCTAATGATGATAATGATTTGGAAAACGTTTGTTTTTTAACTCACCTCAATGATAGAAGAAAGAAGGAACACAAATTATCCAAGTATGATGAAGTGTGTCTCTCCGATCATTATCATAAAGATGAGAACAAGGAATTCAAAGAATCTAGAGGTAACGAGACTCATCTCTCTAATCATCATCAAAGAGGTAAGAAGGTCAAGATAAACTCTTCTCAAAATAAATATGTAAATGAAATATCTCATCTTTATTTACTTGACGCTTTTGAAAACATGCATAGAGAAGATATTGAAGCTTTTAAGAGGTTGGCTTCAAATAGAAAAATATTTTCTCATTTAGAATAAAAAGTTTCAAAAACAGAAAATAAGATGGAAGCTCTAAAGAACTCTCTAGTTGGTATTCACAAAGTTAAAAACAATATGGATGATAACTCATTTAACTTTGGTTGTGACAATTGTTACATTTGGCAAAAAGAAGTTAAAACTCTCAAGGAAAAACTAACTATGGCCCAACAACCAAAAGTTACTTTTGTTATAGATCCAACTAAGTTCAATAAATATTTGAATCCACCATATGTAAAACATAGCTTTGTTGAAAAGAGATGGAGAAGCAAAAGTGACATCTCTCAAAATATAACTTGTCACTACTGTTACATGAAGGGACACACCATTGCAAAATGAAAACTTATGAAACTTTTAATATCTAATGGCATATATCAATGGTCACATAAGTGAAACAATTATGTTACCAACCCTCGAGGACCTAAAAAGGATTGGGTACCTAGTTTGTCTTGTTGAATAATACAGGAAAAATATCATGACTCTATGAAGAAGTTGTGGGGCTTCATGTCTAGACATATCAGGACAATTAGTAGGTGACACATTCAAAATTTATTGACTTTGTGGCAAAATAATGAATGTGTCCTCAAGAATCATCAACAAGAAACTCACTTGATAAAGAATCTTAAAAACATCTTGAGAAGAAGAAATTTTTGGTGTGTTGGTTATATTTTTTCATGGCACGCTAAGCATTTGTTATTGCTCGTTGTTGTACCCTAAAATTTGCCCTCCCATTTTTCTCAAGACATTCTTTCAAGGCCCCTCAAAAACTCAAGTCACTCAACAAAAAGTAATGTAAACTGAATCCACTTGGGACAAACTCATCATCGAGAATGATTCCAAGACCAAATATCGAACTCATCATCGTGAACAACACAAAACAAGACATGCGAGAATAATAAACACACGTGCAGAATTTCCTATTCAAAGATAGGACTTTAAACAAACACAATTAGCATACAGAAAGAGGTGCCTGCTACAGGAATTTAAACAGATACTCCGAGCGCACGCTCTTTATTTCCCGCTTCCTACTTCTCATGATCTCTAGAAAGTGATAAATGCCCCTACTATACATGATTTCTAGAAAGCGGTAAATGTAATATTACAACAAATGGCCTGAAACCATACCAAACGAATAATAAGAATTCGCCAAGCAAACTCAATGAATGTAAGAAACTCGGAGGGCACCGCAAGCTAGCATCAACAACAAATAGCGGCAGAAGCGTAAATAACATGTGCACGCAAATCGTATCCGTCACCAAAGCGGTTGGTATCCAAATTGCTTCTCAAAGTATGCACATCTCACACGATTTGATAGTAGATAACAACAAAATCAAAAGTGGTAATAGCAATTAGCAATATGCACAAAAGTATGAATATGTACAAGACAAAGCAAACAAGTCAAAAGAGTATAACATATCATTCCGGACAGCAACCTCATACTTATGCAAATAGGTGCAAAAACCGGTTTAGAAACATCCAAGCTTGCTACCGATATCAAAGAGATGCTCAATTAAGTACAACAATGTATTATTCACAAGCCAAAACTCAATGCACATGAAAAATACAAGTTCCGAACAACATTATGTGCATTTTAATATTCATCATGAATCGATTTGGAAATCTAAGTTTTTGTGTATTAATCTTGGACATTAACATGAAATGGTTATCTGAAACTTGCACATGAACATGTAACCTCAAGATTGATCTAAAATCAAGAATTAAAGTATTAAAACCACATGAATTTAGTGTATCGGCATTTAATCAACAAATTGCAAATTAACTTCAATTCACGAGTTTATGTATTTATGCCAAAAGTGTGATGAATAGGAATCAACTTACAATTTGTCAAACTCAAAAGTTATGAATCAAAATATATTCTGATACGGTAAATTCACAAAGTTTTCAAGCAATTAGTTGAAACCAAATGATATTACTTGTCATAAAAGTATGAGCTAACACACAAAAAGTATTACAATTCAAAAATGAAATACAAGATAACGTGCAAAAACTTGAAACAGAAAGTTAGAAAATTAATCGAAAAGCATGTGGAATCAACCGCAAAAACTAAGGTGACATAGAAACGTGCCAATGGTTCATAAAATCAACTCAACTGGCCAAATTCCATTCCGAAAAAAGTCGAAAAAACTTATCACGGATCAAAAGTTAGAGCAAAAACAAAAATTATGTCAAACAATGCTAGTTTACCAAGTGTTGAGATATTTTCTATCAAACTCGATCAAACTTACTTCAAAAATGTTTTAAAATGATATTTGAGTCCATTAGAAATTATCTCAACTCATTGAAATGACAAACAACAAGTAATCAACCAAAAATTGGTAAAAAGTTAGTTTATGTCAAGAGTTAGTAACTTGAGATTATATGCAAAAATGCATTTCAAATGCACAAAAATGTCAATGATCATCAAACAAATGATTGGAAACATATGATGAAATTTGAAATCTAAGATTAGGCCTAAACTAAACTAATGTTAGTTTATGTTACAAAACCAAAATCAAATTTAGTGTTAGAATCTACCTAACATAAACTCTTAACAAATCCTACATCAAGAATTAGAAACTAGTTGTTAATCAAACAAGAATTCAAGATCTCAAACTTGTGTTAGTATTAACTAGTTTTCTATATCTAATTCAACCTAACTTCAAGAATTAAGTCAATTCCTAAATCAATTTCAACCTAAATTTAAGAATAAAACTCTTGAATCAACCTAAACTATATTAATTCCTATTAGATCAATTCACAAACTAACTGTTCAATTATACCAAATCAAAGCATAAAAACTCACAAAAATCAATGGAGGTTACCTCTTGCAAAATCTTGAAGAAGACGAAGAGGAGAGATGATTATGCTGTCCGGAGAGGAGATGTAGCCGGAGGAAGAGCAACCGGAGAGCGAACGGAGTGAGGAGGTCACACAGAGAAGAAATCACGGTGAAGGAGACCGAAACAGCTGCGATTTGTGGCGGAGAGAAGCGCGCGGAGGTCACATCAAATAGAGAGAGGAGGTGCGACTGGAGAGAGGAAGTCACGGTCTTTGGAGAGATGAGGTGTGGTCATCAGAGGTGGTGGCCGGTGGAGGAGATCTGGCGAGAGATTATGCAAGAGAGGGAGGTTTTTTGTTCTTGATCGAGAGAAGAGAATAGAGAGGGAAAATGATATTTGAAATAATGAGAACCTCCTTTTGATTTTCGTGCTACTGAAAAAATTGAATTTTCAGCTTATTCGCCACTTAAGTGAAAATTACACTGTGATCCGTGAATATTTACGAACACTGACCTCCTGTAAAAATATGTGTCTGTGATTCACAGACGTCACTCAAAAAGAACTGACGCTTTCTGATAAAAATTGAATGGTTTTGATACGTTTAAGGAGTGAGACGTCTCTGTCAAAAATTAATTAAGTTAAAATATTAGCCTATTTGACCTCTGTTACTCGAACAAGCCGCAAGCTCATGCCTGAAAAATTAGAATATAGTCTCAACTTTGCCAGAAGAAATAAATATCTCCACGCCTCTGACATCGTGTCAAAAAATGAGAACCATTTGATAAACGATGAATTTATTATGAATTTCCCAGTGTAACAACGTCCAGTCTTTTTTACCAATCCGAAAACTATGTGTTTTGCAGACTAAACAAATAACGGAGGTCCTCGGGCTACCGTTTGATTCTAAGATCTGAATCAAAGTTGAAGTAGATGAAATTATTGAACCAACACTTTGATAATGGGTGTGATATGATGAAAATTAAGCGAGTTATGAATTTTTGAATATTGGAAATCAACCCGACGGACTCAAGATTCTGCTCAATTATTTTCTCAAGAACTCGAAATTTCCACCACTTTTCATGTAGAATCAACTCTTGGTCATAAAATACGGTGTCAAGATAACATCAAAACTAAATTTTAAGCATCAACATCAGGCTCATATGGTACTTCAACTGAGAGTTATGATTTTTTTGTGTGCTTGAAATAGCGGTTCAGCAAACTTTTACCGGTATTTTGCACTGTTTAAACTCTGATAGATTTGCATATTTTGAGACCATTCCTCAAGAATTATACTTCTGCCCGAACACAGAAGTTGTGTAGAATATAAAGGAGGATTTAATGGAGAAAGAACCACTTCGAAGCGGTAGACCAAACCGGAGTTATAAATTTCTGAATACCAGGAATACCGTTGATCGGTAACCCGAAAACTTAATAAAAAATTATTTGACCATCTCAGGTGCACAATTGGTCCCCCGGCCCGAACATGGAAAATGAAAGTAATATCCACATGGGCCTGATGATAAAATATCAGCTCAAAATAATACTTTGACTTGGAGTTAGAAAATTCGGAAGCTTGTCGCACCAAAACGGCTTCCCACCTGATTTGTCTCAAATCAGATAAAAACCCCGACTCACAGCTACCACTCGAGACATGATACCATACGTTGGAATTAGTCATGATAAGGAATCTTAATTCACTACCAGGGTGATTTGCATAAATCTCTAAGCGCCTCCGGTAACAGTCAAACATAAATGCCCTGATCCCATAACAACACGGTTAATGAGATACCTATATGTATATGATAATGCAATATAAGCCAAAATAAAATTGAAATGAAGAGGGTAAATTTTGGGGTGCAACAATATGTTAACGAGTATCTAGTTAATGCAAGTTCTTATTTACCTATTCGACTATGCAAAATGGGTTTAGATAACATATATTTGATGACATCAAAATGAGAATAAAAAGAAACTTCGACTAGTTTTATATAATGCTTGAGTTTAGTACATGAAAAATAAAAACATAAACATATTTTTTCAATTGCATTATATCTAGTTTCAGCATCATTTAGTACTCGACTAAGGTAATAAATGGCTCTTTCGACCCCATTTTCTTCTTCTTGGGCCAACATGCTTCCTATTGTCGACTCTCACGCTGCAATATACAGTTGCATGCCTTTGTTTCTGTTTGGAGGTGCCAACATTGGAGGATTTATCAAATAATCTTTTAGGTGATCGAATGCCTCTTGGTGTTCCTTTTCCCACTTGAATTCAGACTTTTTGCCAAATTTCAGCAAAGGAGAAAATGCCAAAGTTTTGCCGCTTATGTTTGACATAAACCATCTTAGGAAATTTATTTTTCCTAACAAAGATTAGAGTTCTTTCTTCGTTGTTGGCGCTTTTGTATTCAAAATAGCCCTGGTTTTGTTTTGATTGATCTCTATTCCTTTCTTATGCACTACAAAACCCAGAAAATCTCTTGCACGAACATAAAAAGCTCACTTTAATGGATTCATTTTTAATCCATATTCCCTCATTCTAATAAAAGGCTGTCTAAGATGGTCTAAATGACCATCTCTCAAGGGTGATTTGACTACAATGTCATCAATGTGCACCTGTATGAAGGTGTTTATGAAATCATGAAACATTGAGTTCATTAATCTTTGATAAGTCGCCCCTTTATTTTTCAAACCAAAAGGCATGACGACCCACTCATATGTGCCTAACGCCCCAGGGAATCGAAACACAGTTTTGTGGGTATCATCTTCAGCAATGAAAATTTGATTATATCTTGAATATCCATATAAAAGACTTAAATATTCATATCCTGCAACTGAATTGACCAGCATTTCTGCTACAGGAATTGGATATTCTTCCTTTGGGTGGCTTTATTTAAATCTCTAAAGTGTATGCAAATTCTCAAAGTTCCACTTTTTCTTTATTATAGGGACTATATTAGCTAACCATTCAACATATATGTTTGTCCTGAAGAACCTACTTTTTAACAACTGTTCGATCTCTACATTGATTTTGGATAGCACATTTAGAGGGAACCTTCTTAGCATCTGCTTGATTCGTCGTTTGCCTGGATTTATAAGCAGCTCCATCTCCACCATTTCTCTACTTAAACCAAGCATCTCATTATAATCCCTTGTGAAGTAGTCTTGGAAATCTATAAGTAATTCGATAACTTGATCCTTCATCTGGCTGTCGATCTTGGTGCTGATGTAAGTAATTTTCTTGATCGAACCATCACCCAGGTTGACTTCCTCTAAGGGATCTTGCGCTTGCATCTTCAAAGCATTGTCTCTTGGATCTTTCTCAAACCCCAAAGGCTCTTCTTCGTATATACAATTAAACCTTTGGCTTTCTGAAGCTGTTGTTTTGCTTGGTTCTCCAAGCTCTTCTGCCATGATGGCCTCAGGTACCATATTTGTAACATCTTCAGCCTCTAAGGCTGCATTTATTCTGTTTTCGGCCATATAGGCCAAAATACTTTCCAGAGCATTCTCCTCAAGCATCATCATGATTTTGTTCTTCTTCCTGCCCAGTGGGATCAAACTCCCCTTCTACAGTTGAATATGTGTCCAACCTTTCTTAGTCCCAAATAAAACCATGAGTGGGGTGTAAAGTTAAAAAATTGATTTCATTAGGATGCGGCTTAAAAACTGCATCTTCTAGGCCGCACAGTGTTATAGTTGCAAACGCTTTGTCAAAGTTCTTTTGATTCACCACTTTCACGTCAGCAGTAAAATAGCTATCATTTGCCTCTATTTTTCAACGATCCCATCCTAACGCCATATGGACACAAGCTGATGCAGGGTCGATGGCACCACCCCTATTCCATGCATCCATCCACGCCCTAACAATAGGTTGAAATTTTCCTTGGACTCTATCACCATAAATAATGTTGGCCTCAAAGTCGAGCAAACTGACAAATTCACTTGAATCACACCCAATATGTGACTTGCCTTTCCTTCATAGTTCGACAAGACCATATTGTGTGATTTAAGGCCTGTGTCGAACTTATCAATTTTTGTCAGCAATGATTGTGGCATCAAATTAACAGCAACACCACCATCAATAAACACTTTGTTCATTGGGAACCCATCAACCTTAGCCCTTAGGAACAAAGGTTTGAGATTATACATCATGTCAGCTGTAGGTTTCTCAAATGTTGCATGTTGCTCTTCTACCACCCCATTATTCATGACATAATAACATAAAGGTTTTTGACCTACTGATTCTTCACACTTATGTTCTTCTTCATCCCTAGATGCCTCTGAGGCAAACTCATATTCATTGGGAAAAACCGACACAATGTTGCAGTGAATTATCAAATTGTCCTATGAATTGTCTTCGAAATCGTCTGATACATCATCATCCATGTTGTTGTCACCAAGATCTTCAACCTTTGCTGGTGACTCATTTGTAACTGGTATCGACAACCTTTTTTTGTCTGGTCGACATTGTACTTTCTTTTGGGCGCTTTCACCCTTTTGTGGAACAACCTCTGTTGTAGCATCTCTCATAGCTTTCTTACTCCTCTATTGTGGAACAAATTTTGTTGTATCCTCCCTTGCCGCTTTCTTGTTCCTCTGAAACCTCCTCCATTGAGTTCTTGTCATAGGATTCTTCCCTTTGTAGGTAGGAGGAACATGATATTTCTTTGGGATGGTCCCCGTTTCAGCAAGTTGAGTCAAACTGGATCCTTTTTCTATCATCTCCCATTTGTGGGTCAAACCTGGCCCCTTTTTACCACCTTCCCGTTTTGGCTTTCCCCCCTAGGATAAAAGGGACAATCCCAGTTATTATTGGGCACATCAGTTGGTGGCACAAAGTTTCTCAGATAAGGAAACTTGGGATTCTCTCTAGGAAATTGAACATTGTTTGGCCGCTTAGCATGGTAAAACACCACTTTTGAATTTTTTCATTAATGGTGCTTTTTCTTCAGCACCTCAATCTTCTTTGCAGCTTCTTCATCATAAATCATGATACAATTTGGGCATAACATGGATCTAGAGTTACTCATATTAAATTTGTTCAGAAAGTGTACCAACTCCTCTTCAGGTTTAGGAAACACAACTTTCATTAATTCAACCACTATTTCCTCAGATAGCTCTTCATGCTTGCAGTCCATTTTTGCTTTGTCGTCCTGATCACCTTCAGGCTTTTCAGCAAAATCAATCATCATCACTTCATGTGGCTTAGACATATTGTCATTTCCACCTTTGAGACCCTCAGTAGTCTCGACTGTTGTACCCAAACCCGACTCATCTTCAAGACCATCAATAGCCTTGAGCATCAATGTTTCCAACAACTTGATAGTGTCTACCTGTTCTTCCATGAGACCCTCAGTAGCTTCTTGTTGTACCCTAAAATTTTCTCTCTTTATTTGTCTATCTTTAATTGGCTTATACTTTGTCAACATGCGCACACATGCATATCATTGGATCCTTACTCATGGGATCAAGGTATTTAGTTCAACATAAAAAATCTCCCGTATTTGTTCAATGCATGTTGAGTTGGAGAAGATTTGGGGGGTTTTTGGTGAATTTTGAGCAGTGCGAATGGGAAACAGTTTTTCACCTGATTTGAGTTTGGAAATTCATATCTCTTTTTTGGAACGGTATTTTAGATTTATTTCTTGAGGTTTTGAAACCGTCTCGACGTTCTATTCAAATTTCGTGTTCAGACCAAAAGCTAAATCTCGAAGGAAGGTCTCCGAATATGCCATTCTTTTGGAAGTTGTACAGTAATAATAATACAAAGGAAGTGGGTTGAACAATTATTTCATGTGCGCTAAAAAATTCATAACTTTTGGAAGAATAATCGTTTGCGCATGGTGTCGATTGCCAAAATTCCGTCTTGATGTCATCTTGATGTCGTCTTTGGAGGAAAAAATCTGATTCTCGAAGGAGGGATCCGTGAATTTTGAGTTTCTGAAGACATATTGGTGTTAAACCGAAATCCATTTGTGTTAATGTTAGATACGGTAAAGTTCATATCTCACTCGATTTTTATCGTACTGACATGGGTCCGGTGGTGTTGGTTCACAGATTTTGTTTAATACAACTCATCTTCAGATGCTAAAAACAAACGGTTTACCAAAGGCTTTTGTTTTTTGTATTCTTCACGCGTGACACAATAAAGTTTTGCACAAGAAATTATTTTTGTCTGACATAGTGTTAGTAAAACTTCAAAAATTCATAACTTCCTTGTCGTTTATCGGATTGAGTCTGTTCTTTCGGAAACGCGTCAAAAATTTGATTATCTTCATTTTTCATGTTGGAACTTTTTAAAGATTTCGTATGGATGATGATGTGGCACTTCACGGTCGTATCAGGCTCACACTTTCAAGTCAAGACCCAATCCAATTGCATATCCTAGGCCCAATTGGCCCGTGTATATAATCTCAAATCTGATTTTTGGAAAAGGGGAGCTCTCATAATTCACAAATTATCCTAAACACAAAAATCTTTTCTCTCAATTCTCTCAAAGATCAAATCAAAGTTCAACAACTTGTTTTATCAAGAACACAACAACAATTTGATCAAGATTTGAAATTCAAGATCAAAAATAAATTTTTCTCCGATCATCGATCCGTTTGTTGCAATATCAAAACCTAAGCTTCCTCTTCACTTCTATCGGGGAGTTTTCTTGAATTAATCACTTTTGAAATAAGTGATTATTTTAGAAGCACTTTTTTAATCAAGCATGAAAAGAATTTAGGTTGAATTTTGAATTGAGGTTATGATTTGATTTGATTATCATGTGTAGATCTGGAGTCGGATAGTGAAATTAAGTGCTTATTGATTAAAGTTGATTTTCGTGAAAGTGCTTAGTTTATGAAATAAATTGAGAATGTTACATGAGGTTTAATTGTTGATCTCAATCAAGAATGTGAAGTTTTAATCTAGACCTTGAATTATGCAAAATCATGTGTGGAATGTGTGGAAATTTGGTGTTTGATCAATTGCCTAAGCCATGAGCCAAAACATTAAAAAGTTAGAAAAAGCTACTTTCTGCCTGCGTGGTAACCAGTTACCCAGTTATGGTAACCGATTACCATCTTTTCCACGTAACTGAAATTTGAAATCTGCACGCGGGTAACCAGTTACCAAGTTATAGTAACCGGTTACCTCAAAACAGTAGCATTTTCTTTAACTTTTTGAGTTATGGTAATGGGTTACCAATTTATGGTAACCGGTTACCTAAAAACAGTAGTGTTTTCTTCAACTTTTTGAGTTACGGTGACCGGTTACCCAGTTATGATAATCGGTTACCTCAAAACAGTAGTGTTTTCCTTAACTCTTTGAGTTATGGTAACCGGTTACCCATACATAAATATTGAATTTCATTTTGTTTTAATGCATGTTTGCACATATTGCCTTATTTATTCTAACTCCTTTTGTGAATATTTTGCAAGGTACATTGTTAAGCCTTCAACCTGTAATTCACATGTGATTATTGGTTGAAAGGAGCTTTATGCGATCACTTATTAGTGAAAGTTTACGTATGATGCACAAATGATATTTTTCTTGAACAAATTTTGTTTCGTGCAGGTACCCTAGCATCACACGGATGTGTCCACTACACATTTTTCCATGTGAAGGTTTTTTCACTAACTGTATGAATTGTATTTTGTGCAGGTACTTTGGCATCACACGAATGTGTCTACTACACATTCCGCCATGTGATTGTTATACACTATATGGATTCTGTTTCGTACAGGTGCATTTTGATATTTGGATATGTCCCCTACACATTACGATCTTGATTTTTTTGATACTTTAACGCTTAGGCTAATGGTATTTTATTTGTTGGTGATAGCAGCTCGCGAAGTTTTCTGGGTTTCTTTGCTATTGCTCGCCATCTACAGATTGTTATCCATTTGGTACATTTCCCTTCTATTTTCCTTTTCACATTTTATTGCTTTCTGGAGATCATTTCAAGTAGGGATTTTACCACTTTCCTTGCCATGAGAAGTAGGAATAGAGATGTATGACGGGGATCTCCATTGCTGATCATGTCAGGAATCCCTACGGTTTATTTAAAGATCTGTTTAGGGAAATTTCACATTATGTGCATTATGTGTGCTACTTGGGTTTGTTTAAAATCCTACCTTTGAAGTAGGTATGTTTCAAGTGTGTTTACATTTGTGCTCGCATATTTTCTCATCCTAATAAGTCCTCAAAAGGAGGCGAGCATAAAGGCTTCATAATCGACCCTCGCATTTTGTCTGTGTCATCCTTAGCTCATGTTGTACATCGATGCTTTGGAGTTTTGCATATCATATGTATCGAATCGGTCAAGTGGAAAAGGGGTTTTCAATCAAACCCTCACACTTTGGCAGGACTTCACAATGGCCATTGCTGACACTTTGCTACCCTCTTGTTTGCTTCGGGTGATCCGCTCCCCTTAGCTAAAGTAATGATTTTCTTTTTTATTTCATCTCAGTCTCCCGCTTGTTTGATTCGGGTGATCCGCTCCTCTTAGCTAAAGAATTTTCTCTTTATACACTCATCCCCTAAATCAGTATACACCGATTGTGTCCTTTTGCCAAAGCACTTGTTTGTATATACCATGATCCATTAAGATGTGCTTGTTTCTTTCCCAATTCGAGCTAGACCTTAGAATAGGTATCCATGTATGCTAACATAGGGTAGAAATTTCCCTTTAAAAACTCAACCTTAGGATCAATCATTGTATGATAACATTAGGGATAGAACTAGATAATTTACCTTAGATGTTTTTCTTTCTTTCTTTTGCATCCTTTCATTAAGACTAAAACTATTTTCTTGGAAAATGCATAAAACATCTAATAACTTTCAAATCCTTTTTTAAAGTAAAAACATCAACCAACACAAACTTTTTCTCCTTCAAGCTCCTTTTCTTTAAACCTTTTTCAAAAGAGCATGTTAGTTCCTTTCCACTATAGGTCGTAAGTCTCCATAGGTCGAGCAATGATGGAATGATTGAATTTAACATTGTTAAACTAAAAACACAAAACCCACCAAAACAAAAGAGCCGAACTACGACTGTTATGATTCCGTAAAAGGGATACGTAGGCATTGGGGAAGGGCTCGAACGAGCACAAATTTATTTTCCCTACATTGTTTTCTCTTTTATTTTGCATGCATTCCCTCTTTCTTTTTTTACTTAAAAACCTAGACATAGACTTTTACCATACCCATTAGATTAGAATAACATGAGTGGATACCTTAGAGTACTACAGGCGTGTGGGGTGCTAATACCTTCCCCTCGCATAACAGACACCCTAATCCGATCTCTCGGTTGTTTGGTCATGATTTCACCCTCCTCAGGTTTACTCGACGTTTATCTTTCCCTTCCTGTAGGATAAAAAAAGTTCGATGGCAACTTCATTTATTTCATCTCGATTATTTGTTCAGCCGATTGTTTTACCTGGCGAATTCAGTGGGGACAGATTGACCAAATACTGGTCCATCCCAGATTCTCCCCTAGCTCTTATTTTATTTTCTTTGGGAGTTTTATTTTTATGCTACCAGTTTATTCATTCATACGTTATTACATGACCATACGTGTTTGCATTGAATTTTATTACATTCCATATTGGTTATCTGCTATGTTGGATTCTGGTTCTCCATGTTGGGTGGGTGTTACTATTGAGGTACTATCTAGGAAACCTAGGAATAGAGTAGAACATGAAGGTTATTGGACGAAGGTCCTACCAGTGCGGTCATGTCATCTATGCTCATATAAGGTTCAAATGGGGTGTTATCATCATCCATCTATGTGGCTTGATGATAGTGCTTCCAGACGAACCCGTGATTTTGAGTTACCATTGGCTTACCCTGACCTAGTCTTTACCCGTGAGTGGGAGGGATAATCTTTACAGTTACAAATGGTGACTTTATTCAGATGGTGATCTTGTTCTGTTGGTGATCGCATTTCGCTAGTGACTTAATTTTCTATGGTTTATGTCCTGAACTATTGATCTTGATATTCTCGGCACATCTAGAAACAACACAGCGGATTTACAATGTTGAAAATCTTGATTCCATAAATTATTGCACCTTGCATCATGGCATATTTATGTTTACAAAACAAATGTAAGAAAATATATATATCTAAAAAATGTTAACCTGCATTTTCATTTCATTTCCATGGTGTTTCTGAGTAAACGTCTATGTAAAAAATGTTAAACAACCATGATGTTGTCAAGAGAGACACTAGAGACGTGTTTGGTTACGAGTCGGGTGCTTCCAGTTGGCCTCGTTTAAAAGAATTGAGTAGGGCAGTGGTTTATCTGAATCCATAAGCCTTTAGAAAACAATACGATGATCTTGTTCCTTTGTTGGATGTTCCAGTGGAGGATAAAGCTCTTCATAGTCTGTTACAATTCTA
The DNA here is from genome assembly GCA_948472305.1 of Vicia faba. NCBI lineage: Eukaryota > Viridiplantae > Streptophyta > Magnoliopsida > Fabales > Fabaceae > Vicia > Vicia faba. Next base: position 1,033,474,732 of record OX451740.1, on the reverse strand, counting down.
TGATTCGGAACTGTGACGTTTCATATTCCAGGATTATCAACTATCACTGACTCTCGAGGAGTATTATTATATCTCCGGGATCAAAATTGCTAATGATATTCCTTTTTCCTGTGTTCCAAATAAAACCAATTATGATGCCATTTCTAAGGCGCTTTATTTGAGCCTGAGCGGTGTGAAAGGCAAATGGAGGAAGAGAGGTACAACCAGTGGTCTCTTTGAGGATTTTCTGGTATGCAAAGCTAGAGAAATGGACACTAAGCGTCAGTGGGTTGAGTTCAATGCTCTTCTAGCTATTTTGATTTATGGTCTAGTTATTTTTCTGGATGTTGAGAAGTTGGTAGATCTGGTAGCTATTTATGTGTTCATGAATCTGAATCTGGTACCGACTATCCTAGCCAACACTTACTTTATTATCCATTATAGATATGGAAAGAAAGGAGTTTTAGTGTGATGCATGCAATTGTTGTACAAATGGTTCATGTATCAGCTACCGACGAAAGGACCATTCATGGATACTCTGAGCACTTGTACATGGGCCACGAAGCTCACGACTCTCACATCTTTTGACATGACCTAGTATAGGCATCATCTTGATAGTAATGCAATTATTACCAGTTGTGGATGTTTCCCCAACGTCCCTCTCATGGGGACACGTGGAGTAATTAACTATAACCCAATTCTTTCCCTACACCGGCTAGGGTATGCTATGTGGAGTCCTTCCAAAAACAGTGAAATTAGTGAATCAGTGTTTGTAAGAAAGAGGAAGATCCTGAGATGCTAAAGAGGGTAGTGATTTCTTAGACCAAAGTCTTTAGAAAAAGGTATATTTTTTTGGGGCAGAGGGAGCTGATAGCCTATGGACCTTATGTTGAGTGGATTGAAGCGAGGGCGAGAACACTTCGATTACCATTTGGAAAGGAAGATCCCTTGTACCTGCAACCTGACAAGTTGCTTCATGATGTTCCCAAAGAACTCTTCTACCAAGTGCAAGGCGAGAATCAGCATCTTCCCATCGACTTGGGAGCCAAAGAGATGGAGCTTTATTTTCTAAAGAAAGATAACAAAGATTTATCACGTAAACTCAAAGAATCTGAGAAAGCTAGCACTTGTAAGATATCCTGAGGTGAAGATGATTCTATTTATTTTGAAGACCACAATATAATTGAGTAAAATTAAGCTTCTCAAAGGCACTTTTGTTTTGAAGAAGACAAACCATTTTAACAAGAAGGCAAAGATTATTGATCAAGCTAAAAACATCTGTGGATAAAGTCTTTGGTTCAAGCACTTAGCAAATTTCAAGGTATAATGATAATACTTACTTTGAACTTAAGACATAGATGCTCAATGGTCAAAAGAAATATTTTATCTTGTCCAAACTTTTACTCATGTTTTCCAAGCAAAAATTCAATTTTTTTCTTGGGCGCAATTGATTTGCATATTGGTGAAATCGATTACATGCTTCATATTTTCAAAACATTTGCTACTGTTTCTAAGTGCAATCGATTTGCATGTTTGTGCAATGGATTGCTCTCAATCAATTTTTGCTACTGACTTGAAGTGCAATCGATTTCTCATTCAAAATATTTAAAATTCTAGCTGTTGAAACCCCGTGTAATCGATTTACACAAGGGTGAAATCGATTCCATGTTGAACAATTTTGAAAAACATCAGCTTTACTCATGCTTGTTCATAACACCATTTCATGGAAACCTTTCGCTCAATCTTCGCAATTGTTCATGATTCATTTGCAGAATTATATGTTGTTTCAAAAGGGTGCTATGAACATATAACTATTGAATTTTCAAAATCATTTTGTACCTCTTCCAATCATATTTTCTGAATTTTCAAAAATCAAACTCAAGCTTTTATACACTTTCATACACAAGTTTTCTGAACACTTTCACATATTGTCATTGTATATCTTGAGTCATTGTATACTATTGTCATTGGAAGAGAAGATCAATTCATTGATAAAATCACTCAAAGTGATCATTGATACACAAACTCACTCAAATCAAATATTGCTATATACTTGCTTATTTTTCAGGATTATTGAAAATAAGTTCAAGTGGTTTTGTAAATCTTGTTTTTCCAGGATTGTTGGATACAAGTAAAGTTACTTTGAGAGGATTGTTCTCATTGTTGACATAGTGAAAATCTAAGAGGATTGTTCTTGGTCCAAGAGGATTGTTCTCGGTTTTGGGGTTCCGTTTTAGGGTTTTTGTTTGCAGGTAAAATTAGCCTTCATGAACGGTACCATCATGTTCAGGAGGACAAGACGAATCCAACCATGGCATTAGATGTCATTTATATTGCTCATGGAAGATTTTGGAACTAGCTCTGCTTGTAGTGACGAACAAACGTCCGTAGGTAAAAGTGTTTCACTTTTACCAACGGTGCAAGGAAGAAGACAACCAACATGGAAAACAACCACTAGCCCATTTGAATTTCATCGTGAACATTTTATAATTTCTTTTGTTTATCATATAATAATTATTATTGATTGTATATACAAATAAGAACAAGTGGTGCAGTGGTAGTGAGGGCGTGGAAAGAGCTTCAGGACCTGAGTTCGAATCCCAGGTCCCCCAAATATTTCATGTATTTTGCCTTTTCAGGATTCAGTGCATACACAAGCCAAGGGTCTATCATGTGACCTCAAGATCCAGTCTGCCAAGTGGCCAGATGGCCAAATCTGATGGCCATCCAGTTGGGAGCCCCAAATGCCTAGTTAAACGCGTAGCATAGGATCTCAGAAGTCAACGTGGACTTCAGATTGTTGAGCCTAGAAATTACTTCTCATACCCCCCCAGAATTGCTGTTGCAGGCCCAAATTTCTTTCCTTTATTCTTTTATATTTATTTCATTTAATTTATTTATTTTATTTTACTAACCAATTAAATTATTTTCTTATTACCAAAAAATCACAAAAATATTTTTTTTTCACAAATTAGGTTTAGATTTTATTTTTTTTATCAAAAATTAAATTAATTTAATTAGGTTTGTTAATTTAGATAACTTTAATTCCTTTTTTAAATAATTAAAAATAATTAGAAAATTAGGTTTCCTTCAAAATTTAATTTTATCTTCTTTTTCTTAAAAATAACAAAAACACAAAAAATAGGCCATGTAATTATTTTCATTAATTAATTTATTCGCTAATTATTTTTGTATTTAAAACCTAATCTTTTTTCTTAAAAAATATTAAAAACAACAAAAAACAATTTTTCCCTTCATTAGGATAGAAGGGTCAAAACCCTAATCTCTTCCCGATCTAATTTTCTTCGCACGCGCTTTTATTATTATTTTTATCCCATTATTGTAACTGGTCACAAGGTTGTAATAGTTTAAATTAGGACTTTATTTTCATTTACCGCTTTACTTTTCAAGGGTTTGTTTTTGGCTATGTAAATACCCGAAGCCTTGTAATAGCGTAGTTTAATTTCCGCATTTTAAATTCCATAAATATTTAACTGTTAGATGTATGATATTAGGATGCATGACAAGAATGTATGTGAAAAACTTTAAAATAGTTAGATAACCCTAACATGTGCAAAGATAAATAATCTGAAATTGAATCCCTCGCACATGCGCACTCCCAGGGTACACTCCCACTTGGTTGCCTTCGGTAAACGGTCATTGAGTATAGGATGCTTTAGTAGTCGTCCTTTTGCCCAAAGATCAAAGTTTCCTTGTAAAGGTTGCCTCGGATATTGTTGCCTCGGATAATTGATCTAAGACATTAGGGTAATTACTAAGACGTCCTAACATTGCTTTAGTGACCGTACGTCCCTTTTGAATTGACCCTCAAAACTCCAACGATGGTGCTACCTACTCATTAATAGTGGGATAGCGCTGTCTAAAGGAAACAAAACATAGAACGCTTCTTTTTTCGAGTAGGTAGATTAGTTCTTAAGTACTTGCTCAATCAAAACAAACTTTTTCACACTTACACTCTTTTCAAACAAAGTTTTCAAAAACACTTCGTAACACTCTTGAAGACAGAAGCAAGAGTTAAATCAAAGTCAAAACAAAAGCTTTTCAAATCACGCAAGCACATAAAGAAACAATTTTGAAAATGATGAGCAAGTACCTAAGAGCCCATAGATAACTATGGATAGAAAGGGTGCTAATACCTTCCCTTTCTATAATCTACCCCCCGTACTCAGAAATATCTCGAAAAAGGAATTTTTCTGTGCTTTTTCCTTTCCTAGTTGGATAAAATAAAAGTCGGTGGCGACTCTTGCTTACCGCGAAATTTTGCAAACACAAACGCAAAATGTAAACCAGTATTCCTAAAAACATGTCCCAGTTTTAGCAAACTGAGAGACGGAAGATGATGATTAGCTTTTAGGCGTGTAATTTGATGTAGAGCATTAGCCAATTCAATATTCATTGTCTTGTTTATATAGCACTGAATTTGTTGAACGTTGGAGCAATAATCTTGATTCAATGCCAATAACAAACTTTCCTTATTAAGCAGATCTTGTCTGGAATGATGCCGTTGGTAATAATTCGCTTTGAATTCACAGTACCGTTGCTACTTAAAGCGTGTTCTGGCTTGGACTCATTCTGACTCTGCTTAAGTGCTGATGAACTGTTGTTGTCTTTATCAGAGTGTTGAGCACAGTTCTGTTCATCAAGCTTCAGCAATCGCGTGAGTTGTTCTTCTGATTCTGGTATTCTGATATAGCAACTTCTGATGCTGATGTTGATAACCAATATTCTGATGTTGATTAAGTGTACTCTTGCTGATACCTATCAGAGTTTCTGCAAAACAGAAGGTAATATTTTAGGTAGCAAATAGTTCTTACATGAATCACATAATTAATATATCTTTTCATTTTGTTATCATCAAAACTTAAACTTAGGGTAGTAGATTCAAACTTTGTTCTAACAATCTCCCCCTTTTTGATGATGACAAAAACTAGATATTTTTAATTGAAAATAACTTGAAAAAGTATCAGAGATAACTATATGATAAGATGTATCAGAGTAAGAAGTTATCAAAGATAAGGGATAAAGAGATATGTGAGTTGGGATCGGAGATACTCCCCCTGAATTTATAACTTCCCTTTTTAATTCCAAGGGTTCTTCAGGATCAGATCTTTATTGACTTTCTTTGAACATCAGAATATCAGAGTCTTTGACTATCAGAAGCTTTAGATCAGAATATTAGAGCAGAGCTTCAAATCAGAGTATCAGAGCTTTATTAGAGCTTTGCTTTGGATCAGAGTATCAGAGCTTTAGTCTTCAATGAGTCAGAGAGCATTCTTGTACCTGTAGACTTAAGCAAAAACAGAAGAAAACATTCAAGTATATCAGAGTTAGAATGTTTGAGACTTTTTGCCTCAGTAATCCGTTATTGAAAAATATCATTCTTGTTCTCCCCCTTTTTGTCAGCAATCAAAAAGTGTAAGTGATGTGCTAAAACAATTAGAGCAGAAAAACTTGTCATATTAAAATAGTCAGAGCCAGACAAAACAGTACAGAAGATATGCAAAGAAAACATGAAAATAGCATGAATAAAAAATCTAAGGTTGGGGAGGAAGGCGTGTGAACAGAGTCTCCAGCATTGCTTTAATCTGATCAGCAGTTTCAGTCTGCTTGTGCACCATGCTGACTACTGTATCTATCTTGCTGTCCTGCACATCCATCCTTTCCTTCATCTTTTGATCATTTTCATCCATCCTTTGCTGCAGACGGATATCATTCAGCTTCAGCTCTTCTAGAGTCTGCTTGTCCAAGGCAGATTGAGAAACATCAGAAGTAGGGAGCTTCTGAGAGCTTTCTGCAACATCTTCAGCTTGACTGGCTTCAGCTTGAATTGTCTGATCTTCTTCTGGCTGCACCTTTGAAGCTGGACGCTTCTCAGACCATGGCTCACTATCCAGAAGGAGCACGTCTTCTTTCAGCAGCTGACTTCCAACTTTGTTCAGAAGCTTGCTGAAATTCTGCTGTGCTTGCTCATAGTTGATGTCTTGCAATTTTAGAGCTTCAGTACGTACCCAAATTCTGAATCGTGACCAGAGCTGGTCTGAGGCAGCTGGATCAATCATTCCAGGGCAGACTTGCTTCAGAGAACCAATCCACTACTGCAAACCTGTTTCAAAATTCATAATGCCAGAGCCAACATCTGGCTGTTTTGGTTTTGGAATGGCTATTTTATTTTTCAGATCAGCAAGACGGTCAAGGATTGTTAAATCTATGAAGGTCCTGCTGGGGTCTTCTGTGGTTTGTTTGGGAGCTGTTTGTTTGGGAGATGGAGTGGGAGAGTCAGAAATAATGATTGGACTGTTTGGGGTTTTGGGAGTGTTTGGAGGGGTAGATTCTGGCGAGGATGGCAGCTGGGCCATGGTTACTGTTGTTCCACATGGCAGCTGGATTGCTAGAGGTTGTGGCTCAGAGGATTGAGGAGAAAGAGGTTCAGGAGATGGAGGAGATGGAGTTTCAGAATGATGAAACTCAGGTTGAGGAGGTGATGGTTGAGGAGATGGTGGATGAGTTTCTGGTTGAGGAGAGGGAGAAGAAATTGCTGGTTGTGGAGAAGGAGGAGGAATTTCTGGTTGTTCAGGAATATATGGTTCTTCTGTAATGGGTGAGAGAGGTTGTTCTGGTTGAGGAGATTTGGCAATATCTGGTTCAGTGTTTGGATTATTGGGAAGGTGATCAGAAGCACGTTGATCAATGTCAGACAGAACTTTGTCAAGTGCTGATGTTGTTGAAGTTTTTGGTTTGGGATGTTTGGTGCGGGGTCTTCTGAGTTGTAGTGCCTCAGAAGGGTCATCTTCTGGTTCGGTTTCATCTAGAGTTGGGATGGGGATTGGGATTTCATGAGAAGTTGGAGTGGGGATTGATGATGGAATAGCAGAAGAATTTAAAACAGAAGCAGCAGATAAATTACCTCTTTTCTTAGGTGTCTGCTGGGATGTTCCTTCTGAAGGGGCCTTCCTTTTCTTCGTCTTCTTCAGAGATACTTCTGGTTGAGCTTGGTGCAGATCTTTGATATTCAGCTTGGGATCTGTACCATCAGCCTTGCACGCGTCCAAGTATCTGAGAACCACCACTGGTTTAGACTATATCTTAGAAAATAATGGAAAGTCGCTCAGTGGGACTCTTCTGCTGGTGATGTCAGCAGTAGGAGTAACGCTGGGTTCCTTTCTGATATTCTCTATTAACTTCATTTTCTTCAGATTCTTCGCGTTCAGAGGCTTGCCAAAAGTTGGTTCAATGGTGCTTAACTCTTGGGCTTCTATCAGGTGCTCTATCAGCCTATTCTCAGTCAGAATATCTGATATTAACCTTCCAAAGGGTATCCAATCCCTCTTTGTTCTTTCTTCTTCCCTGGTTTCCTTCACGCTTGTTCTGAGGTGATTAAACAGAAGATGAGCCAAGTTGATTTTTACCTTCTGATTGATAAAATAGATCAGAAACTACTGATCTATATTTATGCAATCAGGGGAACTTGTTGGCTTCCTATGATTAAAACACCCCAGAATGATCTTCGCCCAAACTCTGTGGTGATCCTTGAGGTCTCTGATTTTGCTGCTGGGCACCCCAAGGGTGAAAATCTGTTCTGCTATGACGCCAATGTCAGAGCATCTTTCAGCCATATCAATACAGCGGACGCCACCGCCACTGTAACCAATCAACTTTGCTATGTGATCCTCAGTGATCACAATCTTCTTTCCCATTATGTAGGAGGTGACTTGATGCGTTGAAGAGGTCGCATGAATCCAGAACTCCTTGACTAACATTGGGAACGTTGATCCAACCAACCTGTCAAAATATCTCTCCCATTTATGTGCCCTAACTTCTTCTGTCAAGTCAAAACCATTCTCTTTCAGACTGCCAAAATCAATAATCAGTTCAGACAACACTTCTAGATTCTTCACTGGTGTAAGGAGTGTTCTGAATGGAACTTGGTACTGTTCAGAGGAAGCTTTCTTCTGAGAACCTGCAGAAGCACTGTTGGAGGTTGCCATGTTCACACTTAGGGTTTTTCTGAGAAAACTGAGAAAATGGGTTTAAGTTGAAAGAGATGAATGCATAGAAAATGCAGAAGATATTTGAGAGATTATGAGAAACTGTAAAAGATTAATGTGAGAGGTTAATGTGCTTAAATAGATTTCAGAATATTTTGAAAGAGTAAACGGTTTCAAGAAAGAGAAATAAAATCATGATTACGTTTTAAAAACATGATTACTTTCATTTAATGCTTGCTGATTTTGGGGGATTTGAGAAAGATACTTGAAACGGTTACCAGACATGTGTCTCAATGCACCCAATAAGCGTTTTTCCTTCTCAGAAGCATGCACGCGTTTTGCTTCAGAGATTTGCTGATGATTGGATGACACTTGTTTGATTTAGTGATCATCACGTCTATCCTTGAGCTGAAACGCTCAGATCTTTAAGACTAGCATCTGATACAATCTGCATGTTCTATCTTTCTGAAAAGAGATTGATCAGAAGTTCACAGTAAAATAAATACATTCTGAAGATAAATATATGGAATTAAAACATTTTCACTCTGGGAAGATTTTCATGCTGAGATGTTTCAGAATGAAATTGAACCTATCTTCAGAAAGGGGTTTAGTGAAGATATCAGCCCATTGATGGTCTGTATCTATAAATTTTAAGTTCAAAATTCCTTTCTGAATATAGTCCCTAATGAAATGATGTTTTATTTCTATATGCTTAGCTCTAGAATGTAAAATGGGATTCTTACTTAAGCAAATAGCAGAAGTATTGTCACAGAGTATATGGATGTTACTCTCAAAAATCTGGAAGTCTTCAAGTTGACTTTTCATCCAGAGCATTTGTATGATACATCCTGCTGCTGCTATGTACTCAGCTTCTGTTGTTGATAGCGCAATTGTGGATTACCTTTTGCTGGACCAAGAGATCAGATTTTCTCCCAGAAACTGGCAGCTTCCAGAAGTACTTTTACGCTCTACTCTGTCTCCAGCAAAGTCAGCATCGCAGTAGCCTACTAAACTGTAATCACTAGATTTTCTATAAAATAAACCCAGATTAGTAGTACCTTTCAGATACTTGAAAATTCGCTTAACAGTTGTTAAGTGAGATTCTCTAGGATCTGATTGGAATCTAGCACAAATACATACGCTGAATAATATATCAGGTCTTGAAGCTGTCAGATAAAGGAGAGAACAAATCATACCTCTGTAGACTTTCTATTCTACCTTTTTGCTTACCTCTTCTCTTTCCAGAATGCACGTGGGATGCATTGGAATCTTTGATGGCTTACATTCTGAGAGGTCAAATTTCTTCAGAAGATCTCTGATGTATTTGCTCTGATGAATGTAAGTTCCCTCTGGAGTTTGATTGATCTGAATTCCTAGAAAGAATTTCAGTTCCCCCATGAGGCTCATCTCAAATTCTGCCTGCATACACTTAGCAAATTTTCTTCCAAGAGAAGGATTAGTAGAACCAAAAATAATATCATCAACATAAATTTGACAGACTAAGATGTCATTCTTAACTGACTTACAGAATAGGGTAGTGTCCACCTTCCCTCTGGTGAATTCATTTTCTAACAGAAAGTTACTTAGTCTTTCATACCAAGCTCTGGGAGCTTGTTTCAGACCATATAGTGACTTCTTTAGTTTGAAAACATGTTCTAGATGTTTTGTATTTTCAAAACCAGGGGGTTGGTGCACATAAACCTCTTCTTCTATATAACCATTTAAGAATGCACTTTTGACATCCATCTGATACAGAGTGATGCCTCTATTAACAGCAAATGAAATTAAAAGTCTGATAGATTCTAACCTGGCGACTGGAGCAAAGGTTTTTGTATAGTCTATCCCCTCTTGCTGACTATAACCTTGTGCAACCAGTCGTGCTTTGTTTCTGATGACTTCACCTTGTTCATTTAGCTTGTTTCTGAACACCCATCTTGTTCCAATGACATTGAATCCTTTTGGTCTGGGAACAAGATCCCATACGTCATTTCTGGTGAATTGATTCAGCTCTTCTTGCATTGCCAGAATCCAGTCGTTGTCCAGAAGTGCTTCATCAATGGAAGAGGGTTCAATCAGAGACACAAGTCCCATGAGGGTTTCTTCAGAGTTTCTGAAGCTTGCTCTTGTTCTGATTGGATCTTCCTTTCTTCCTAAGATTGTTTCTTCTGGATGATCCAAGCTGCTTCTGGGTAATCTTTTCTGAGGTTGATCAGCAGCTATTGTAGGATTGCTAGCAGTGCTCCTTTCAGACGTTGAAGGAGTGTCTGTGTTGAGAGCTTCTGATGACTTGTCTTCAGAACCTGTAAATTCAATTTCCATACCTGCAAAAACTTCATTCTGCTTTGACTTTTCAGAGTCAAGCTTATCATCAAAATGAACACTGATTGATTCTTCCATAATCTGTGTTTCTGTATTGTATACTCTATACCCTCTTGAGCGTTCAGAGTATCCTAACATAATACACTTCTGTGCTTTAGAGTCAAACTTGTTCAAATAATTCTTTGTATTTAACATAAAACAGGTACATCCAAATGGATGAAAATATGAAATGTTGGGCTTTCTGTTCTTCCATAATTCATATGGAGTCTTTTCCAGAATAGGTCTTATTGAGATTCTATTCTGAATGTAGCACGCTGTGTTTATTGCCTCTGCCCAGAAGATCTTAGCAACGTTTGTCTCATTGATCATGATTCTGGCCATTTCTTGCAATGTTCTGTTCTTTCGTTCTACAACTCCATTTTGTTGGGGAGTTCTAGGACAAGAGAAATCATGCAGAATGCCTCTGTCATTAAAGAATGACTCAAAATCTTTGTTTTCAAACTCTCCACCATGATCACTTTTGACTTTAACAATTCTAAGATCCTTTTCATTCTGAACTTGGTTACAGAAGGTAGCAAACACAAAGTGTTACTCGTCCTTGTGTTTTAAGAACTTTACCCATGTCCATCTGCTATAGTCATCTACGATTACTAACCCATACTTCTTGCCACTGACTGAAGAAGTTTTAACTGGTCCAAATAAGTCAATGTGCAGAAGTTTTAATGGCTTAGAGGTAGAAATAACATTTTTAGATTTAAAAGAAGGTTTTGCAAACTTGCCTTTCTGACATGCTTTACACAGAGCATCTGAATTGAACTTCAAATTAGGAAGTCCTCTGACCAGATTGAGTTTGTTAATCTGAGATATTCTTCTCATACTAACATGCCCCAATCTTCTGTGCCAGATCCACTGCTCGTTGTTAACAGACAGAAGACACTTTACATTCTGACTTTTCAGTTCATAAAGTTTGATTTTGTAAATGTTGTTTTTCCTCTTTCCATTAAACAGGATAGTCCCATCTTTCTGACTAACAGCTTTACATGATTTTTGATTAAAGATTATATCATAACCGTTATCACTTAATTGACTTATGGATAACAGATTATGCATTAATCCATCTACTAGCAGAACATTATTAATAGAGGGAAGATTTCCATTACCTACAGTTCCAGAGCCAATTATCTTTCTCCTCTGATTGCCTCCAAAGCCAACGTGGCCTCCAGGCTTAAGTTCCAGGCTTTGGAACATATGCCTTCTTCCCGTCATGTGTCGCGAGCAGCCAGAGTCCAGGTACCATGACTGGTGTTTCTGATTTGCTGCTAAAGATATTTGCAACATGTATTATTTTATCCTTAGGTACCCAGATTTTCTTGGGTCCTGATTTGTTAGATTTACCAAAACTCTGGTTGAATTTTGGTTTCACAGAGTACTTACTGCTAGTGTATTTAATATCATGTGTGTGACCATACACAAAATGTGAATTCAGAGGAGTGTGTTTAATGGTTAAATCCAAGACATTCTTTGGTGTAGGAACCTTACCTTGGTATCCTATTCCCTTCCTGCCGTTTCTGCTAACTCCATAGATCATTGAAGCCATTTTGCTTCTATCTATGCTTTTAGCAAGGAACTTCTGGAAACTGTGATCATACTCCTTGATGATCTCATCAGCGTTGCTGGGAGTTTCAGAAATTGGTTCCTTCTGAGAGTTTTGTAAAGTATTTTCTAATTTTGAAATTTTATTTCTCAGCTCAGAATTCTCCAATTTAAGACTCTCAGTCTTATTAGAGTCAGATTCAAGATTCCTTTTTCAGGTTTCTGAATTTAACTCTAATCTGCTGATACCTTTCCAGAATTTCATTAAGGCTTTCAGCAAGTTCAGCCTTGGTAAAATTAACTGCAAAGTCAGGAAATACCTCTTTAGTATCTGATTCTGAGTCTGATTTAGAAGCCATGAGACTTTTCTTCTTTTCTCTTCCAAACTTCTTTTTGGGCTTTTCCCTCTGAAGCTTTGGGCAGTCACTCTTGTAGTGTCCTTGCTCATTGCACTCATAGAAGATGATGTCCTTGGTGTTTGGCTTTCTGCTTCCTGAGGAGCCTTCAGATCTTCTATATCCAGAGGAAGAATCTGTCCTTCTGTATCTGGAAGAAGACTCGTTCTGATCATATCTTCTAGGATTCCTGAACTTCCTTTGTCTCTGCTTCCACAGTTGATTCACTCTTCTGGAGAGGAGGGAGAGTTCGTCTTCTTCTGATGAGGATCCATCAAATGTTTCTTCAACTGCCTGCAAAACTTTAGACTCAGATTTTTTGTTAGATTTTAATGCTAAAGGCTTACCTTGCTTCTGGGGTTCATCAGCTTCTAGCTCTATCTCATGACTTCTGAGGGACCTGATAAGTTCCTCCAGAGAAATTTTGTTGAGATCTTTTGCTAGCTTCAGAGCTGTAACCATTGGCCTCCACTGCTTGGGTAAGCTTCTGATGATTTTCTTGACGTGATCAGCAGTAGAGTAACCTTTGTCCAGAACCTTGAGACCAGCTACCAAAATCTGGAATCTTGAGAACATTGTTTCAATGGATTCACTTTCTTCCATTTTGAATGCCTCATACTTCTGAATGAGCGCCAGAGCTTTAGTTTCTTTGACCTGAACGTTTCCCTCATGCGTCATTCTGAGTGAGTCAAACATGTTCTTTGTTGTGTCTCTGTTGGAGATCTTTTCATATTCAGCATACGAGATGGCGCTGAGAATGATGGTTATGGCCTTGTGGTGATTCTTGAAGTCACGCTTTTGTTGGTCAGACATTGTTTTCCTATCAATCTTCTGACCGCTTGCATTCACAGGGTGCGTGTACCCATTTGTCACCATGTCCCACAGATCAGCATCATGTGCCAGAAAGAAGCTTTCAATTCTGTCTTTCCAGTAATCAAAATTTTCTCCATCAAAGACTGGAGGTTTGCCGCTGAATCTGTCTCTGTCCTCATGGTTGTCATTGCTGGTGTGAGAATAAGTTCCTGCCATTGTGTTTTTCTGATGCTGGATCTTGTACTGACACGGTTAAGTGTTTTAGCTCAGAACCAGACGCTCTGATGCCAATTGAAGAAGTGAAAAACACAAGAAGGGGGGTTGAATTGTAAAACTGAAAATCAATGCAATGAACACGATATTTTTATCCTGGTTCGTTTGATCTCAAACTACTCCAGTCCACCCGTCAAGGTGATTTCGCCTCTCTCCAACGAGGTCTTAATCCACGATATTCAACTGAATATTACAATCTGCTTTAACAACTGCTAAAGCCTTCTTGATGCAAACCACAAATCGGTTTGTCAAGGAAACACTTTCTTACAAAGAAGAGAAATCTAGGTGTGTGAATGTTTTCTACAAAACTGTTTATCACAACTGTGATATTACACAACTTAAGCTTATTGAAACTAGATTGCTAAAAGTAATTGAGTAAGGAAATATGGAGCTTTTAGCAAACTGAGAGAAGGAAGATGATGATTAGCTTTTAGGCGTGTAATTTGATGTAGAGCATTAGCCAATTCAATCTTCATTGTCTTGTTTATATAACACTGAATTTGTTGAACGTTGGAGCAATAATCTTGATTCAATGCCAATAACAAACTTTCCTTATTAAGCAGATCTTGTCTGGAATGATTCCGTTGGTAATAATTCGCTTTGAATGCACAGTACCGTTGCTACTTAAAGCGTGTTCTGGCTTGGACTCATTCTGACTCTGCTTAAGTGCTGATGAACTGTTATTGTCTTTATCAGAGTGTTGAGCGCAGTTCTGTTCATCAAGCTTCAGCAATCGCGTGAGTTGTTCTTCTGATTCTGGTATTCTGATATAGCAACTTCTGATGCTCATGTTGATAACCAATATTCTGATGCTGATTAAGTGTACTCTTGCTGATACCTATCAAAGTTTCTGCAAAACAGAAGGTAGTATTTTAGGTAGCAAATAGTTCTTACATGAATCACATAATTAATATATCTTTTCATTTTGTTATCATCAAAACTTAAACTTAGGGTAGTATATTCAAACTTTGTTTTAACAAACTGTACGGCGTAGACCGATACGGTTGAAGCAGTAGCTACGTTGGTGTGACACATTAGTTGGTACTGATATCCCTTGTGGAGGAACAAGGAGAGTATGGGGCTGCTAATGGGTCATTAAGCATCAAATGACCTTAGAACCTATAATTGACCAACTTGGAAATAGAAAGTAGCAGAACGCTACACTCATTGAGACCATACTCTCGAGATGGTTTCGGCTGCAAGAAAAGATTGTGTGACTGGAATTATGACCGATGGAGGATGGTCAGTGATATTGAGAACCTCTAGAACCCGATTACTATTACTAGGACAGGTTGAACCAACTAAACTGCAAGAGGGTAGTACCTAAACTCCATGCCAAGCCTGAAATTTAAGGGTTGTTGTGTGACTCGTTTGCCCTTACCATGTTTGCTATCTGTGATACCAGTGGTGTTTTTATCATGACATCATGCATCATGACATCGCATGCATATTTCATTAGACTAACCATTTCAAAGACCGAGGGGATTCATCTTTGTTCTGTTTTGCAGATCATGGCTTCTATGCGCAGAAATATCATTCGAGTCAGCTTCGTGCAAATACCTGCTCAACTTAGAGAGTTGGTTTCAAAGGTTCTTGATACTTCTTACTTTATTAGAAGACATGGTCATCTCCTTAGCATGGTAACTTCCAAGTTGGATGAGAAAATGATGAGTGTCCTGTTCCAGTTCTTTGACCCGTTGCATCACTGTTTCACCTTCCCAAACTATCAGCTAGTCCCTACTTTGGAGGAGTTTTATGATTTACTTGGCATATCTATTATAGAGAAGACACCCTTTACAGGTTTGGAGATAGCTCCTAGGCCAGATGATATTGCTTCAGCCCTACATCTAACAATGGCTGATGTAGTATCTAACTAGGAGGTTCGGAGTGGGGTTAAAGGTTTCTTGGCTAAATTTCTGATTGATCAAGCTCAACAGTTCTGGGATAGTTTGGACTTTCAAGCATTTGAAGACATCCTGGCTCTCCTCATCTACGGCTTGGTTCTGTTCCTGAATCCAGATTCTTTCGTTGATGTGAATGTCGTCAAGATTTTCATGTCTCGTAACCCAACGCCTACTCTTCTAGGTGATATTCTACATGCTCTTTATACCCGTACTGTTCGGAGAAGGGGAACTCTCATGTGTTGTACACCGCTGCTAGCAAGGTGGTTTATTTCTCACCGCCCCCAATCTTTATTGAAGAATGAGGAAGGTATGGGTTGGGCTTACAGAATCATGTCCCTTGCTCATATGGACATCCTTTGGAGTACTAAAGATATGGAAAGGGTAGTGTCATTGATCGATGTGGGGAATACCCTAATGTTCCATTGCTTGGAATTCGAGGAGGTATAACCTATAATCCTTGTTTGGCCTTACGACAGTTTAGACGAGCTCTAAGAGACGGTCCTCATGAGCTGCTGCTTACAGGCATTGTCTTTGACTTCAAGGGGGATATTGACGGACATTGCCGCAGATTTATACGAGCCTGGGACAGGGTGAATAGGTATGATCCACATGAGCTAGGAATGAAGAATTTTATCCCGATGCAACCATATCTCCAGTGGGTTCGAGCCCGTGCTCAAAAGCTGGGAATGCCATATGAAGTTGTTTTGCCGGTGATTGTGGAGCATACTGATGAACAAGGTGTTCCTTATACGATCCTCCATCCCTATATGCCTACTGATCTGTGGGCATTAAAGAGGTATTGGATCCAGTTAAGGGAAGAAAGGGATACCTACAGAGAGAAGTATCATGAGCAGGAACGGAAGATCCTGAAGCTTACAAGGCAGCTAGAGAATGAGAGGACAATCAACGATTATGTCAGCACGAAAGGAAAATGACCATGGGAATTCTGATGTCTTTTATTGTTTCTAGTTTAGATTTTCTTTTCAGTATTTCTTTTGTAACGCCTTAAAGGCATTTGTTAAACATTTGTTACAAGTTTTAATAAAGTGTGTTTTATTTTGGTTTGCAAATTTGAATCTCCCTAAGTCTGTGAAATCATTTCTTACGCATTCCATTCCCATGAACTCCATCACAGGTACCCTTACAGGTTTCTTATCTTCTTCGCTATTTATTTCAGCAATCATGTCTTCTGAAACATTTGCTGATCAAGCCATCAAGGCTCTGCAAGCTCAGAATGCTCAATTCTAGGAGATGTTCTTGAACTTGGCCAAGAGTCAACAAGATTTGAAGACTCTTATCTTGAAGGACAAGAAGAAGAAGAAGAAGAAGAAGAAGAAGAAGAAGAAGAAGAAGGTGGTCCTGCTGAATATGGGTCACAGATTTGGCAATAGGTTGCGAGAAGAAGTTGATCTGTCCCATTCATCTGGAGGGGGAGAGAATCAAGAGGAAAGAAAGGGTCATAGCCCTGTGGTTTCTGATAATGACACTGACTTTGATGAAGACCAGTATCCTCCTGCTGAGGATAGGTATAAGCAACTCGAAGACCGGTTGAGCGCAATGGAGATCTAGAAGATACCTGGGTTATACTTTGGAGATTTGGGTTTGGCATATGGAGTGGTGATCCCGCACAAGTTTAAAGCACCTGTCTTTGCTAAGTATGATGGGGTCTCCTGCCCGAAGTTACACCTCCACTCGTATGTTAGAAAGATTCAACCATATACTGCTGATAGGAACCTGTGGGTTCATTTCTTTCAAGATAGTCTGTCAGGGACTCAACTTGAATGGTTCTATCAGCTGGAAGGAGCTAATGTCCGTAACTGGGAGGACCTTGCTGCTGCTTTTTACAAGCAATACCAGTATAATATCGACCTTGCTCCCACACGTACTCAACTTCAGGGTATGTCTATGGGTGCGAGCGAAGGTTTTAAGGACTACACTCAGAAGTGGAGAGATCTGGCAGGAAGAGTACAACCCCCTCTGGTTGATAGGGAGTTGGTAGATATGTTTCTTGGGACTTTGTCTGGTCCATATTTCAATCATTTGATCGGTAGTTCATCGTCTGGGTTCACTGAATTGATTATGACTGGGGAGAGAGTTGAGGCCGGTATCAAGAGCGGTAAGATATAGAAAGGTGCTTCGTCGAGTACAGAGAAGAAGCCTTTCAGAAAAGAAGCTAGTGCATTTTACAGCTCGAGGAGCCAAAACCGACCTGAGCACCGCCAAGCAGTTAATGCGGTGGTAATATCAAGATCAACTGATGCCCCACAACGCAACAATCAGCAAAGAGTAGAGAGACCGCAAAGGCAATATACTCGGCTCAGTATGACTCTATCTCAAATTCTGCCGCAATTGTTGACAACCAACTTGGTGACTCTGAAGGAGGCTCCAAACAATCCCAGTACTACATCACTACTGTATAATCCGAACGCCCGTTGTGCTTATCACTCTGATAGCCTGGGGCATGATATGAACAATTGTTGGGCTTTGAAGAATAAAGTACAGGATCTGATTGAAGCTAAGGAGATTGAGTTTGAAGCACCAGAAAAGCCAAATGTCATGACTGCTCCTATGCTAAAGCATGGAGGGAATGTTGTGGGTGATGATTCATTCGTAACCTCTGTAGAAGACGTTTCTACTCTATTGATGACAGTGAAGAAGAACTTATTATCAGCCGGTTTATTTCCGGGTTGTGGCGAAGGTTGCCACCTGTGTTCCATCCTGCCTATTGGTTGCCATCTATTGAAGTCAGGTGTTCAGTGCCTGATGGACAACAAAGAAATCCTGTTCGAGAAAACTTTGGTTCCATTGATTCCTGTTGAAGATATTTCCATAATCACCATTTCCGCCAATTCTTCCAAGGCTTCCTCGAGAAAACCTGTTAGAATTAAATCTGTTCCGAGAGTTACTCCATTGATCATTACAATTCCTGGACCTATACCTTACACGTCAGATAAGGCTGTCCCGTGGCACTATGGGGCCGATGTGTATTATCATGGGATTAAACAAGACCTGAAGGTTGAGGAGGATGATACTTATGTCAGCAATATTGTCAGGTCTAGCAAGGTCACCCGAAGCGGAAGACTCTTCTCTCCTGAGATTTCTCCTCCAACTATTCAAAAACATGTTGCTATTCCACCTTCCAGTACATCTTCTACTTTCCCTGTTCATGTTCCAATCATTACCCCTGTCGTTGAGTCATCTGACACTCGGGTCAAAGAGATCACCGGTGAGCCTGCCCGGACAGAGGCACCGAAGAAGATTATTATTGAAACCTCTAGGCAGGAGATAGAGTAAATTTTGAAGATTATCAAGAAAAGCGACTAAAACGTAGTCGAACAGCTGGGGCAAACCCCGTCGAAGATCTCCATGTTATCTTTATTGTTGTTCTCAGAAGCCCATGCAAAGGCTTTAATTGCTTTCTTGAAAACTGCGCATGTGCCGCAGGAAACATCTGCTGATCAATTCAAAGACTGTGTGGCTAGTTTGACCGCTGACAACGGGTTGGGTTTCTCCGACGCAGATATGACTGCCAAAGGAATGAATCAAAATGACGCTCTGCATGTTTCAATCGAGTGTAGGGGCACTACTTTAGCCCACGTGCTGGTGGATATTGGGTCCTTGTTAAATGTTTTACCCAAGAAAACATTAGATCGGCTGGATTGTAAAGGGTTGGTTCTGAAGCCAAGTAATATTGTGGTTAGGGCCTTTGACGGGTCCAAAAGGATTGTACACGGGGAGGTGGATGTCCCTGTTAAGGTTGGTTCCCAGACTTTTGCGTCTATGTTCTATGTAATGGATATTCGACCATCTTATTCTTGTTTGCTGGGTCACCCATGGATTCATAAAGCTGGGGCAGTAACTTCCACGCTCTATCAGATGTTAAAATATCCAGTGAAGGGGAAATTGTTACAGTACGAGGAGAAGAGGAGTACATGGTGAGCCACATAACTCTTTTCGGTATGTAGAGATGGATGGGGAGTTCATTAAAACCCCGTGTCAAAACTTTGAAGAAGTCCCCCAGACTCTGGCATCGACTGAAACTGTTGCTGAAGATCCTCCAATGAAGATGGCTTCCCTCAAGGATGCCCGGGCTATTATTGAAAAAGGTGGGTATGCGAATTGGGGTCAACTACTTGACTTTGCACACAAGACTGACAAGTTTGGTTTGGGTTTTACTGCAGAAGCTCAAAAGGAAGTTCAGCGTGCGCGGATTGGAAGACCTCCCCTACGTATCAGTAATCCAGAAGTGAATGCAATTTAAGATGATGATGAAGAGTCTGAGTTTGACAGCTGGATTTACCCGACTACTGACGGTGGATTAAGAAATTGGACGGCAAAGCACTTCGTGCCCATTTCCTTTATTACACAGTAATAAGACTTTTGTTTTGAGATTTGTAACAAACAGTTTTAAACTTTATGGCCCGGTGTCTTACCCGAGGCACCGTGGCTTTGTTTGTGAGGGCTTAATATTTGTCATTTCCATATATCATCAATAAAAGCATTGGACGTTTTCTTGCATTACAAATTTTGCACTCCTTGTCTTTCCTTTCTATTTTTGCACTTTATCAAAACAGCTATTTGTGTTACACACACTCACATATCATAATACAAGTCCACATCCACTCTGGATCCCACTGATAACGAGTCTGCTACTGCCAGTTATGACTTCGAAAGTCCGATCAACCAAGCCGAGGATGAAGGTGAGGATGATTGTGAAATGCTTGGGGAACTTGCTCGACTATTACTTCAGGAAGAGATGGCCATTCAGTTGCATGAAGAGCCAGTGGAAACAGTAAATCTGGGTACACAGGTAGACAAGAAAGAGGTCAGGATCGATGCAAATTTGGAGCCTAGTGTCAAGCAATGGTTGATACAAATGCTGCGTGACTATGTTGAGATATTTTCCTGGTCTTATAAAGATATGCCTGGGTTGGATACCGATATTGTGGTTCATCGCTTGCCAACTAAGGAAGACTGTCCTCTAGTGAAACAGAAAGTTCGCCAAATGCGCCCAGAGATGTCTGAGCAAATCAAGGTTGAGGTTATAAAACAGTTTGATGTCGGTTTTCTAGCTGTCTCTTCTTACCGGAAGTTGGTTGCCAACGTGGTTCCGGTGCCGAAGAAGGATGGTAAGGTCCATATGTGTGTAGACTATAAAGATCTGAACAGGGCGAGTCCCAATGATGAATTCCCTCTGCCTCATATCGATGTTCTGGTTGACAACACCGCACATCATAACGTATTCTCTTTTATGGATGGTTTTTCTGGTAACAATCAGATTAAGATGGCTCTCGAAGACATGGAGAAGACAACCTTCGTTACGCAGTGGGGTACCTTTTGCTCTAAGGTCATGCCTTTCGGTTTGAAGAATGCTGGGGAAACGTATCAGCACGCCATGGTCGCTTTGTTCCACGACATGATTCACCATGAGATTGAGGTATACATTGATGAAATTATTGCGAGGTCCCAGACTGAGGAGGAACACCTCGACCATCTTCAGAAGCTATTTGACAGGTTGAAGTGGTATAAGCTGAGGTTAAACCTGAACAAGTGCACCTTTGGGGTGAGATCTGGTAAGCTGCTGGGTTTCGTCGTTAGTGATAAAGGTATTCAAGTGGATCCTGCAAAGGTGAAGGCTATACAGGAAATGCCAGCTCCCCGAACAGAAAAAGAAGTCAGGGGCTTTTTGAGACGTCTGAACTATATTGCCCGATTCATTTCACATTTGACCGCTACTTGTGAGCCAATCTTTAAACTGTTGAAGAAAGATCAAGTGGTAAAGTGGAATGATGAGTGTCAGGCCACTTTTGAAAGGATCAAGGAATATATCCATGAGTAACCTATTCTGATGCCTCCAGTTGAAGGAAGACCTTTGATCTTATACTTGACAATACTCGGTAATTCAATGGGGTGCGTGCTGGGGCAGCATGACGAGTCTGGCCAAAAAGCGCATGCTATTTACTACCTTAGCAAAAAGTTTACCGACTGTGAGACCCGATACTCACTGCTTGAGAAAACTTGCTGCGCTTTGGCATGGGCTGCTCGTCGGCTGAGACAGTATATGCTGACTCACACAACCCTATTAATATCAAAGATGGATCCAATCAAGTATATCTTCGAAAATCCTGCCTTGTCCGGAAGAATAGCAAGATGGCAGATGATCTTGACTGAGTATGACATCCAATACACGACTCAAAAGGCAATTAAGGGAAGTGTGTTGGCAGATCATCTGGCGCACCAGGAAGTGGATGATTACCAGTCCATGAACTTCGAATTCCCATATGAGAATATCATGTTGGTGACCGACTGTGAAGAACCTGGACCGGATGAAGGACCTGAGGAGGGATCCCGATGGTCTATGTACTTTGATGGAGCTTCAAACGCTTTGGGTAATGGCATTGGCGTTGTGATTATATCTCCTGAAGGTTTTCATACTCCATTTACCTCCCGATTATGTTTTAACTGCACCAACAACATGGCGGAGTATGAAGCATGCATCATGGGTCTCCAAGCAGCCATTGACCTAGGATAAAGTTTCTGAGTGTATTCAGAGATTCCTCTCTCGTGATTAGTCAGATCAAAGGCGAGTGGGATATGAAGCACCCAAATCTTATTCCTTACAAGGAGTATGTACTGACATTGCTTCCGCACTTCGAGGAGATAACCTTTGAACATTTCCCCAGAGAGGAGAATCAGTTAGCGGACGCGCTAGCTACCATGTCTTCTATGTTCAAGGTCAGGTGGGACAATGAAGCTCCCCAGATTACCATTGAAAGATTGGATGAACCTGCACATTGTTGCGACATTGAGACTGAGGAGGTAACAGATAAACCCTGGTTTCACGAGGTAAAGAGGTATCTTGAGGCTCATGAATACCTTGAGGGTGCATCTGTTAATGATAAGAAGTTTCTGAAGAGGTTCGCGGTGAAGTTCTTCATCAGTACTGGTATCCTTTACAAACGTAATCATGATTCAACCTTACTGCAATGCTGGATAAGAGCGAGGCGGAAAGAATCATGGCGGAGTTACATGAAGGTACTTTCGGAACTCATTCCAGTGGACACCCCATGGCAAAGAAGATCCTACGGGCAGGATATTATTGGTCCACAATGGAAGCCGATTGTTATCAGCATTCTCGGACCTGTCATAAGTGCCAAGTCTATGCTGATAAGGTGCATATACCTCCAGTTCCTCTGAATTTTTTGACAGCTCTGTGGCCTTTTGCAATGTGGGGCATCGACATGATTGGTGAGATCAGACCTACTGCGTCTAACGGGCATCGTTTCATCCTGGTAGCAATTGATTACTTTACGAAGTGGGTTGGGGCAGCTTCCTTTGCTACAGTGACCAAGAACGTCATGGCACGGTTTATTCGGCATTATTTGATCTGTCTATATGGTGTACCAGAGAGGATCATTACGGATAATAGTACAAATCTCAACAATAAAATGATCACCGAGCTCTACAAATAGTTCAAGATACAGCATCACAACTCTTCTCCCTACCGGCCGAAGATGAATGGGGTTATTGAAGCGGCTAATTAGAACATCAAGAAGATTGTGCAGAAGATGACAGTGACATACAAAGACTGGCACGAGATGTTACCATTTGCTCTTGATGGGTATCGCACCTCAGCGCGGACGTCCACAGGGGCAACACCCTATTCCTTGGTATATGGCATGGAGGCCGTCTTACCCATTGAAGTTCAGATACCCTCTCTTCAGATTATGAAAGATGCAGGTTTGAGCGAAGACGACTAGATCCAGACCCGGCTTGATTAGCTGAACTTAATCGACGAAAAGAGACTTACTGCAATTTGTCATGGTCAAACGTATCAAAAACGGATGATCAAGGAATTTAACAAGAAAGTTAGACGACAAGAGTATCAAGTTGGGGATCTGGTGATCAAACGCATCATATTACCACAAGGTGATCCCAGGGGCAAATGGACCTCTACTTACGAAGGGCCATTTGTGGTTAAGAACATTTTCTCAGGATGAGCTATTATTATAACCACCATGGATGGGGACGACCTTCCTCACCCCGTCAATGTATACATAGTGAAAAGATACTACACATAATCAAAGACCCGCTAGGTCGACTGGCCTAGGCAAAAATAAGGGCTTCCCGGCGAACCAAAAGGGTTCGGGCAAAAATAAGGGGTGAAATTGAAAAAAAACATGTACACCCGACAAGTTGAAAACCTGAAAAGGCGTCTTGGGAAAAAAAGGGTATCCCGGTGGACTGAAAACCAAAAAGGGCGGTCCAGGCAAAAAGTGGGGATCAAAGAGTAACACTATGTCTCATTGGATCATCTTCCAACCAGACTTCAGTATCGACTATCAAGCTCGGACGATACTAATCAATCTGATTTACCTTCAACCAAGTAGCAAAGTGATGAGATGCTCGAGGATATAAAGGCAATAGCAGAATTGGAACCCAGTGGGATTGTTCACATAGCTGTTTTTTTCACAAATTGTATAAATTCTATTTGTTCGATGGTGTTTTCTTACTAGGACGTCAACCTCTTGTACAAAAACGCCTTTTTTACGGGCCAAACTTCAGAGTTAATACAATTCATTTTCACAAATAAATTTCAAATGGTTTTTCTTTTTTCTGTTTTGTTTTGCAAGAACATCCAATGTTCATTTTTGATATATGCATTTGACAATAATTGATGTTCATAAATATTTACATACGAAACAAAAGGTGATTACTCATAATATCAGGAACAAGGGAAAATAAGAATTATCCAGACCTTACAGTTGCTCTGTCCACCAGGTACAGGGATAGATTTAGTTGAAGAATATGACTAAGATGAATTCACTCCCCGCGGAGTAAGAGAAAGATAGTAGTGTTAATTCTCCCCAGCTGAGGCTCGCAACCGCGAATGAGTCGGTAAAATTCTCCCCAAGCAGAGTTTATCTATTGCACGCACTAAAATATTATCCCCAGTGGAGTCTAGAGGACTATCCCCAGTGGAGTCTGGAAGATTATCCCCAGTGGAGTCTGGAAGATTGTTCCCAGTAGAGTCTAAAAGATTATTCCCAGTGAAGTCGCAACTGGAAAATTATCCCCAGCGGAATTCATTCCTTTTACAAACAGAAACTCAATTCCCAACAGAGTTTCATTATCGCCAACAACGGTAATTCATCCTCGGCTGAGGTTATTCTTCCAAATCAACAGGTCCTCTAGCACAATATGTCCTACCCACAGAGTCATTTCCTCACCAGTTTATTCCCCAGCAGAGTTATCCTCTCCTGCAGGTTTATTCTCACAATCATCTTCATTCACTATCCCCAGCAGAAACGAAGAATTCAACTCTTTTCTCCAGCAACAATCCGGGATTTATTTTCCCCAGCTAAAAAAATCACATTTCCATACATCATGACACATGCATACACGCATCATACAAACACAATCTCATTTATTTTGAGAACATCATTGCTTGATACATATCATGCATTACATACAGCTAACATTTACCTTTCAGGAAGGATACAATCAAATTCTCACAAAATTCAAGTTGTGAAGCCCGGGTACGACTAGATAATAGTTTAATCCCCAGTAAGTCACTGTAAAGCCTGGATTACGACCAGATAGCAGTCAGTCTTATCACTACGAAGCCTAGACCACGACCAGATAGTAGTTCATTCTCAACTTTCCTCTTCAATAGAGATGTCTCCTCAGTAGAATACGGACGACCGAAGTTCCTAAAATTCAACAGAGATGATTCCTCAGTAGAATACAGACAACCGAAGTTCCTAAAATTCAACAGAGGTGATTCCTCAGTAGAATACGGACGACCGAAGTTCCTAAAATTCAACAGAGATGATTCCTCAGTAGAATACGGACGACCGAAGTTCCTAAAATTCAACATAAATGATTCCTCAGTAGAATACGGACGACCGAAGTTCCGAAAATTCAACAGAGATGATTCCTCAGTAGAATACGGATGACCGAAGTTCCTAAAATTCAACAGAGATGTTTCCTCAGTAGAATACGGACGACCGATGTTCCTAAAATTCAACAGAGATGATTCCTCGGTAGAATACGGACGACCGAAGTTCCTAAAATTTAAACAGAAACGACTCACCAGCAGAATAACGGATGATCGAAGCTCCTAAAATTATACTTCTCTCAACAAAGATCAGCCTTCCCCAACGGAATCTTCCTCAACGACAGGTGTACAAGCTCTCGCTAAGGAATATCTTATGCGATCGACACTCCTTCAGATGGCATCTTTAAGCCTATCTCCCATCATCAATCTCCAAATGGCATCATTAAACCCATTCCCAACATCACAAGACTATTACCACTTCATGCGAGTGCAAATTTATGGGCACTCTAGTGTTCAATCATCTTCCACCTTCAGATCACGAAAGGCAGACAAGCCAATCTAAATCTTCCGGTTTAAGAAAATTGAACAGGGGAAGCTGTTGTACCCCAAAATTTTCCCTCCCATATTTCTTAAAACATTTCAAGAAAGATCCCGAAGTTACTCAAGGTAGTTCAAGGGTTGGCCAAACAAGCTCTCTCCTAAGGCAGTCTACCTCAAATTAGGGTTTCATGTTGCATCAAGATCTTTGATTCCAAGGGATCCCAAATGCTCACCAATGTCTTAATATGTTATCAAGATCATCCATGTCAAGTTTCAAGCCTTGCAAAGGAAGTTTGCTCAGTCAATTGCTCAAAGGCCTGAAAATCGACTATGCTAGGGCAAAAGTCAATTGTGGCCCACATATAGTCAAACTTCAAGATTTTTAGTCAACATCCTCATTTTGAAGTATATTTAATCATTTTATCAATGGTTGATCATGATCCATCAAGGATTGCTCATAATTCATCAAGAACCAAAAGTTGCTAAATTAGGGTTTTGTAGGAAAAGTCAACTCAACTTTGACAAAGCATAACTTTCTCATACTTTATGAGAAATTACCCATCCAAATCTCATTTTGAATAGGATGCCAGGATATACAATCCATCTTCAGCTCACAAGTTCAAAATATGCACTCACAAGAAGTAATGAATTTGGACATTATAGGTCATTTTGAAAAGTCAACAAAAACACCTTTTTTGTCAAAGCTTCATACATGAGCATGGAATATCAAATTGAGATTAGACCAAAAGGGTTACTTATAGTACATCTCAAGCTTTCTAAAAAGTCAAAGAACACCTTCAAAGAGTCAAAATTGAGAAAGTTATGCATTGGTGAAGTTGACCTTTTTTGCAAAATTGCCAAAATGGGCCCAATCTTTTTCACTTGTTTTGAGTTTGCAACATAGCCCACGAGCCCTAGCCCTTGCCACTTGTCATTATAACGTTTTTATTATTTATTTTGATTTTTATTTGAATTAAATCTATTTTAATCAAAATAAATTATGAGAAAACCTAAAGCATTGAAAACTCAAGATTTTATACTTGTTTCAGGTCACAAATCCAGTTGGCAAGTATTTGAAATCGTGAAAGGAATTAGGGTGGACAAAAAGATTGATTTTAGGCCAATTTTGGAATGATATTCAAGATAATCAAATCAAAATCAAATTCATTGATGGAGGAAGATTGAGATCAGTTTTGGAACCCTAATCTATTCCTTGTACATATAGAACGTGTGCAGACCCAAAACTAGGAGAGAAGAAGGGCGCAACAAGGAGAACCAAACTTGAAAAATCACAACAAAAGTGCTGGATCGAATTCCTATTTCCAGGCATCCTCAAGGCCTTCTAGCTATCCCAATCGATTCCTGGGAGTGTAGGCAAGCAAAAGCGATCAAAAGCAAGCGTTTCCAAGCCCTACATCTCACTGTAAGTCCATCACGACATGGCTTCTTTCTTGAATTCTGTTTCAGAAATTCTGGCATGTATAGCATAATGTAATAATAGATTCTTGTTCACCATGACAATTGCAAGTTTTTTGTAATACCCAATTGCGTTTTCATAGACTGAATCGACAATTGCCATTGTTAGGTTTTTGGGTTCCGTTTAAGGGTTTTTGTTTGCAGGTAAAATTAGCCTTCATGAATGGTACCATCATGTTCGGGAGGACAAGACGAATCCAACCATGGCATTAGATGTCATTTATATTGCTCATGGAAGATTTTGGAACGAGCTCTGCTTGTAGTGACGGACAAACGTCCGTAGGTAAAAGTGTTTCACTTTTACCAACGGTGCAAGGAAGAAGACAACCAACGTGGCAAACAACCACTCGCCCATTTGAATTTTAACATGAATATTTTATTATTTCTTTTGTTTATCATATAATAATTATTATTGATTGTATATACAAATAATAACAAGTGGTGCAGTGGTAGTGAGGGCGTGGAAAGAGCTTCAGGACCTGGGTTCGAATCTCAGGTTCCCCAAATATTTCATGTATTTTTCCTTTTCAGGATTCAGTGCATACACAAGCCAAGGGTCTATCATGTGACCTCAAGATCCAGTCTGCCAAGTGGCCATATGGCCAAACCTGATGGCCATCTAGGAGGGAGCACCAAATGCCTAGTCAAACGTGTAGCATAGGATCTCAGAAGTCAACGTGGACTTCAGATTGTTGGGCCCAGAAATTGCTTCTCATACCCCCCAGAATTGTTGTTGCAGACCCAAATTTCTTTCCTTTATTCTTTCATATTTATGTCATTTAATTTATTTATTTTATTTTACTAACCAATTAAATTATTTTCTTATTACCAAAAAATCACAAAAATATTGTTTTTTTCACAAATTAGGTTTAGATTTTATTTTTTTTATCAAAAATTAAATTAATTTAATTAGGTTTGTTAATTTAGATAACTTTAATTCCTTTTGTAAATAATTAAAAATAATTAGAAAATTAGGTTTCTTTCCAAATTTAATTTTATCTTCTTTTCTTAAAAATAACAAAAACACAAAAAATAGGCCATGTAATTATTTTCATTAATTAATTTATTCTCTAATTATTTTTGTATTTAAAACCTAATCTTTTTTCTTAAAAAATATTAAAAACAACAAAAAACAATTTTTCCTTTCATTAGGATAGAAGGGTCAAAACCCTAATCTCTTCCCGATCTAATTTTCTTTGCGCGCGCTTTTATTATTATTTTTATCCCATTATTGTAACTGCTCACAAGGTTGTAATAGTTTAAATTAGGACTTTATTTTCATTTACGCTTTACTTTTGAAGGGTTTGTTTTTGGCTATGTAAATACCTGAAGCCTTGTAATAGCGTAGTTTGATTTCCACATTTTAAATTCCATAAATATTTAACTGTTAGATGTATGATATTAGGATGCATGACAAGAATGTATGTGAAAAACTTTAAAACAGTTAGATAACCCTAACATGTGCAAAGATAAATAATCTGAAATTGAATCACTTGCACATGTGCACTCCTAGGGTACACTCCCACTTGGTTGCCTTCGATAAACGGTCATTGAGTATAGGATGCTTTAGTAGTCGTCCTTTTGTCCAAAGATGAAAGTTGCCTCGGAAAGGTTTCCTCGGATATTGTTGCCTCGGATAATTGATCTAAGATATTAGGGTTATTACTAAGACGTCCTAACATTGCTTTAGTGACCGTACGTCCCTTTCGAATTGACCTTCAAAACTCCATCGATGATGCTACCTACTCACTAATAGTGGGATAGAGCTGTCTAAAGGAAACAAAACATAGAACTATTCTTTTTTGAGTAGGTAGATTAGTTCTTAAGTACTTGCTCAATCAAAACAAACTTTTTCACAATTACACTCTTTTCAAACAAAGTTTTCAAAAACACTTTGTAACACTCTTGAAGACAAAAGCAAGAGTTAAATCGAAGTAAAAACAAAAGCTTTTCAAATCACGCAAGCACACAAAGAAACAATTTTGAAAATGATGAGCAAGTACCTAAGAGCCCGTAGATAACTACAGATAGAAAGGGTGCTAATACCTTCCCTTTCTATAATCTACCCCCCGTACTCAGAAGTATCTCGAAAAAGGAATTTTTCTGTGCTTTTTTCCTTTCCTAGTTGGATAAAATAAAAGTCAGTGGCGACTCTTGCTTACCGTGACATTTTGCAAACACAAACGCAAAATGCAAACCAGCATTCCTAAAAACACATCCCTGCTCTGGCCACCGTATCACACTTGCTATGTTAGAAACTTTAGTGTGGCAAGTGGGCATTATGTATGGGTAAAGAAAGGTACTAATTATAAAGGACCCAAAATAGCTTGGGTACCTAACAAAACCTAATTTTTTTTGTAGGTATGCTTGAAGGCCACATGCAACCTTTGGTATCTTGATAGTGGTTGTTCAAAGCATATGACATGAGACTTAAGCCAATTTTCAAATCTAGTACTAAAGGCCAAGGGTTTTGTCACTTATGGAGACAATAATAAGGGAAGAATTATTGGCAAAGGAAAAGTTGGTGCTCCACCTTTCACATCTATTGAAGATGTTCTTTATGTTGAAGGACTAAAGCACAATCTTCTTAGTATTATTCAACTTTGTGACAAAGGCTTCAAGATCAAGTTCACCAAAGATGAATGCTTGATAGAAGACGAAGTCACACATTATATTATACTTAAAGGTAAAAGAATTAATAATATATTCATGATTTCCCTTGATGATCCATCTTTGAAGGTAAAATGTCTCATGGCCAACAACAATGATTCATGGCTTTGGCACAAAATAATTGCTCATATTCACATGGAACACTTGAATAAACTAATCAAGCATGATCTTGTCATTGGGTTGCCTAAGATAAATTTTGTCAAAGATAGACTTTGTGATGCTTGTCAAAAAGGGAAACAAACAAAATCAACTTTAAAATCTAAGAATGAGGTGTCTACTACAAGGCCACTACAATTTTTGCATATGGACTTATTTGCTCCATCAAGAACAAGAAGTTTCAGAGATAATGTATATGCTTTGGTTATTGTTGACGATTTCTCTAGATATACTTGCTCTAATAATTGCCTCCATAAGAAGTGATCATGGCGGAGAATTTCAAAATGCTCTATTTGAAGAATTTTGTGGAGAACATGGAATATCTTATAACTTCTCAGCACCAAGGACTCCTCAATAAAATGTAGTGGTGGAAAGAAAAAATAGGTCTTTTGTAGAGCTTTCAAGAATGATGCTTAGCGATTCAAATCTTCCAAAATATTTTTGGACGGATGCGGTGAACATGGCATGTTTTGTTATCAATAGAGTTAACATAAGACCAATCTTGAAGAAAACTCCATATGAACTTTTCAAAGGGAGGAAACCAAACATTTCTTTCTTTCACATTTTTGGTTGCAAATGCTTTGTCTTAAACAACGATAAAGATAACCTTGGTAAGTTTGATGAAAAATCCGATGAAGGTATTTTTCTTGGCTACTCTCTTTCTAGTAAGGAATATAGAATTTATAACAAAAGCACTTTAACAATTGAAGAATAAATGCATGTATCTTTTGATGAATCTAACCCCTCAAAGGAGGATAATATTGTTTGTAATGATGATGATGACGAAATACTAGAAGGTCCTCAAGAAAATACTTCCAAAGATCAACCAATTTAACAAGAAGAATCACCCTAACAAGAATCAAATTTCAATGATCTACCAATAGAATGGAGAACTCATAGAGATCATCCTATCGATAAAGTAATTGGTGATATAAGTCAAGGTGTGACAACAAGACTAAATCTCAAAGATGCTCGTCTAAACATGGCATTTGTCTCTCAAATGGAACCTTCAAAAGTTGATGAAGCCTTAGGCGATGACCAATCGATTATTGCTATGCAAGAAGAGTTAAATAAATTTGAAAGGAATAAAGTTTGGGAACTTGTCCCTAGGCCAAGCAACAAACACATTATTGGAACAAGATGGGTGTTTAAAAACAAACTTGACAAAAATGGAATAATTGTTTAGAACAAAGAAAGGTTGGTAGCACAAGGCTACAATCATGAAGAAGGAATAGATTTTGAAAAAACTCTCGCTCCGGTTGCAAGGTTAGAAGTTATTCGTATTTTACTTGCCTATGCTTGTTCATTAAATTTTCAGCTTTGAAGATGTGAAAAACACAAGAAGGGGAGGTTGAGTTTAAAACTTGAAATTAAAAGCGCAATGACACAATATTTTTATCCTGGTTCGTTTGATCTCAAACTACTCCAGTCCACCCGTCAAGGTGATTTCGCCTCTCTCCAACGAGGTCTTAATTCACTAATCACAAAAGGATTACAATCACTACTTTAACAACTGTTAAAGTCTTCTTGAGTACAACCACAATCTGGTTAATCTCAAGGAATAATGTTTCAAAACAATTATACAAGAATGTGTGTTGTTGTTTTTCGTTACAAAAACTGTTATCACAACTGTGATAATTTACACAAAATTATAGCTTGAAAGATGATGAATATTGCTTGTAATTTTTTGAATATGCATGAGCGGTATATCCAAATCATGAATGATTTGAACACTGAGCTTGTTTATATAGGCAATGGATTTATGTTGATCATCAAGCGTGTTTAATGTCATTAACTCACTTTCCATTTGGAGAAGATCCTGTCTGAAAGAAGTCGTTGGAATTGATGTTGTCTTGAATGATTAGTAACGCTTCAGAATCTTACATCCTTGCCTGCTGCTGACGCTTCAGAATATTTATGACTTGGATTAACATGTTCTTGTTCAGAATCAGAGTTTACTTCACTTAAGCGCAGGTTCTGGTCACCAATCTTCAGCGCATGTTCTGATTGCTTCAGCGTGTAGCTCTTATGGCTTAACTTCTGATGCTGCTTTGGTCAGAACTTCTACATACAGAATAACATAATTTTTAGGGTGCATATTTGTTCTTTGTATTTGTTATCATCAAAACTCTAACTAAGGTTTGTAGAATCAAACTATGTTCTAACAATCTCCCCCTTTTTGATGATGACAAAAACTAGATTTTTCAATTAAAAATAAAGAACAACGGTTTAAGAGAAACTCCCCATGAGTTGATTACTTCTCTTAAGTTCCTTCTCATCAGAGTTTTAGCTGCATCTCCTATCAGAAGTTGTACCTGTTCAAACTTTTCAGAAGGTAGAGGTTAAGTAATACAGAAAGTTTGAGACTTTTGTCTCGGTAAACCATTATTCAAAATATCTTACTTTCTCCCCCTTTTTGTCAGTTATCAAAAAGGCAATATAATCAGAACCAAAAGAGATGAATTATATTAAAAACATGATGCAATGACAAGTTCCAGAATGAAAGATGTAAAAATTAAGAGTTACAGATAAACAATTTTCAAAAAGAAATCTAAGAAGAAGGGGGAAGACATGTGAACAACGCTTCCAGCAAGCTCTTGATTTGAGTATTAGACTCCTCTTGCTTGCCCAAAATTCCTCTGATTTCCTTTGTAGTGTCTTCCTGTTTACCCAGAATACTTTTAATCTCTTTGTTCGTGTCCTCCTACTTATCCAACTTTGCATGGATTAGAGCATTTTCTTTCTTCAACTCTTCCAGAGTTTGCATGACTAAGGAAGATGATGGAGTTTCTTCAGGAGTTGGACGTTTCTCAGAGCATTCTGTAGCTTGTTCTGAGTGAACCATTTCTTCTGTTGTAATCATGTCTTCTAGAGCTGTAGTCAGGGAGAGACTTTCTGATTTGGGTTGAACTTCATCTGAAGGATGATGCTCTTTCCAGGGAGCATTATCCAGCGAGAGGAAGTCTTTGTTGAACAGTTGGCTCAGAACTTGGTCTTGAAAAGCCTTCAGCTTATCACTAAAGTTCTGCTGAACCTGTTCATAACTCTGTCCCTTCAGCTTCAGCGTTTCAGAACTAAGCCAGTTTATGAATCTTGTCCACATATAATCAGAAGCAGCAAGATTAGTCATCTCTTGACTAGCATGCTTCAAAGAATTTATCCATTCCTGCATTCCTATTTCAAAAATCAACAAACTTGTACCAACATCTGATGTGGTTTCAGTTGGTTTGGGTTTGTGAATGGTTGTTTTGAGAGATGTGGAGGCTAGTCTTTCCAGCAAGATTGGATCAATGACAAGTCTTAAGTTGTTAGCTGGACGGATAGTAGGTGAAGTAGTGGGAGAGTCAGGAATGATGATTGGTCTAGTGCGGGTGTTTGGAGGTGTGGATTCCAGAGATAAAGGGATTTCTGGAATGTCATGAATGGTGAGAGGCATGCGAACCGCAAGAGGTTTTGTGATTCCAGGTATTGAGATTGTATCAGAATCTGAAGGAGAATCTTCAGATTGGTTTGTTGTAGCATGGTGAGGTTCTGGTTCATGGATATCAGAATATTGATTTTCAGAAGGTTGAGTTTCTGGTTATTATGGGACGGAGTTCAGATCTTCTGGTTATGGTATTTCTAGTTGAGGAATTTCATGTTGAGGTGATTGTGGTTGTGAAATTTCTGGTTGATGCATTTCTGGTTGAGGTGATTGTGGATGAGGAATTTCTTGTTGAGGAATTTCTGTTTGTGGAGAGTGTGGTTGTGGAATTTCAGGCATGGTATCAGAGTTTGTATTTTCTGGGAGTTGAGAATTTGGATTTTGTGGTATGGGAGAGGAAAAGTCTTGGTCAAATAAATCAATATCAGACAGAACTTTGGCAAGTTCTGGATGGTTTTGTTCAGGATTTGGATTTTGAGAAAGGGAGTGAGTTTCATTCAGACTTAGAGTTTCTGATGGATCAAACCCTATGTCAAAGTCTTCAAACGTTTGGGGTGATGGGTTTTCTGGTCGAGAAGGCATGGCTTCAGATGTTGATACATTTATTGATTCTATAACAGAAACGGAAGAGGGATTACCTTTCTTTTTGGAATATTTTGGTGTCCTCTGAGAGGGTCCTTCTCCTGATGCTTTCCTCTTCTTGGTCTTCTTTAAAGCAACTTCTGGAGCAGCCTTGTGCAAATCCTGGATGTTGATTTCTAGTGCAGTACCATCTTCCTTGCACGCGTCAAGATATCTGACTATTATTTCTGGTTTGGAGTCAATCTCAGAAAATAGAGGAAAATCATCCAGAGGTATCCTTCTTGAAGTGATGGTTGCATGAGAAGTAACAGTTGGTTCCTTCTTGATATTCTCAATGATTTTCATCTTCTTCAGATTTTTAGCATTCAGGGGCTTTCCAGCAGTTGCTTCCAATATGCTGATTTCCTGGGCCTCCGTCAGATGTTCTATCAGCTTATTCTCTGTCAGAATATCTGATATCAGCCTTCCTAAGGGAATCCAATCCCTCTTGGTCCTTTCGTCTTCTCTTGTTTCCTTCACACTAGTTCTGAGATGATTAAACAGCAAGTGTGGGAGATTTACCTTTGTCCTCTTCGCAATGAAATAGATCAGAAATTGCTGATCAATGTTGATATAATCAGGAGAGCTTGTTGGCTTCCTGTGGTTGATACAACCCAGAATGATTCTGGCCCAAATTCTATGGTGATCCTTCAAATCTCTGATTTTATTGGAGGGTAGTCCATGAGTAAAAATTTCCCTTGCAATAGAGCTTACGTCAGAGCATCTCTCAGCCATGTCAATGCATCTGACACCTCCACCATTGTATCCAAGAAGCTTTGCAATTAGGTCTTATGTAATAACCATTTTCTTCCCCATGACATAGGAAGTAACCTGATGATTTGAAGAAGAAGCATGTATCCAGAATTATTTGACAAGAATGGGAAAGGTTTGCCCCAGTAGACAGTCAAAGTACATGTTCCATCCTTAAGCAGTAACGTCTTCATACAGATTGAAGCCATTTTCTTGCAAGCTTTCAAAATCAATAATCAGTTCTGAGAGAACTTCCAGATAATCAATAGGTGTGAGGAGCATTCTGTAGGGTTCTTCATACTGTTCCATTGAAGCAGATTCATGAGCACTGACATTTTTGACACTTGAAGAAGCCATTGTTCACACGGGATTTTGAAGAAGATGAAAGGGGTTTTTGAAAGCAAGAACTTGAAACGATAGAAAATATTGATGAGAGTAAAAAGAAGTGAATGTAAAAAGTAAAATTTGAGTTTAAATAGGTTTCTTAAAAGCGTAAACAATAAGAAAAAGAAATAATTTGTCATGATTATAAGCATTAATGACTCCTGAAATTAGGGGATTTAGAAAGATACTTGAATGGTTACCCTTGACAAGTGTCTCAATGCACCCAATCAACGCCTTTGACCTTTCATAAAATTGAACGCGTGTTCAGCCTCAGAAAGTGGCTGAAGAATGGATGACAACTGTTTGATTATGTGAATTGCACGCTTCTATCCTTGAAATGCAATGTTCACATCTTCATGGATAGATTCTGATGCAATCTGTACTTCTAAACTCTGAAGACAGGTTGATCAGTAGTTCACAAAAAATAATAAAGTTCTGAAGGTTAAGATATGTAAATAAAACATTTTATTCCGGGCATAGCTTCATGCTGAGATGTTTCAGAATAAAGTTAAACCTATCTTCAGAAAGAGGTTTTGTAAAGACATCAGCCCATTGATGGTCTGTGTCAATAAATTTTAAGCTAAGAATCCCTTTCTGAATATAGTCCCTAATAAAATGATGTTTTATTTCTATATGCTTAGCCCTAGAATGAAAAATTGGATTCTTACTGAGACAAATAGATGAAGTATTGTCATAGAGGATAGGAATGTTACTCTCAAATATGTTGAAGTCTTCAAGTTGACTTTTCATCAAGAGCATTTGCATGCTACATCCACCAGCTGCTATGTATTCAGCTTCTGCTGTTGATAGTGCAATTGTGGACTGTCTCTTGCTGGTCCATGAGATCAGATTTTCTCCCAGAAATTGGCAGCTTCTAGAAGTGCTTTTACGCTCTACTCTGTCTCCAACGAAGTCAGCATCACAATATCCTACTAAGCTGTAATCATTTGATTTTCTATAAAACAGACCCATATTAGTAGTATCTTTCAGATACTTGAAAATTCGCTTAACTGTTGTTAAGTGAGATTCTCTAGGATCTGATTGGAATCTAGCACATAAGCAAACACTAAATAGAATGTCAAGCATTGAAGCCTTCAGATAGAGAAGAGAATCAATCATACCTCTGTAGACCTTCTGTTCTACCTTTTTAGTTACCTCTTCTTTTTCTTGAATGCACGTGGGGTGCATTGGAATCTTTGAGGGCTTACATTCTGAGAGATCAAATTTCTACAGAAGTTCTCTGACATATTTGCTCTGATGAATGTAAGTTCCTTCTAGAGTTTGGTTTATCTGAATGCCCAGAAAGAATTTGAGTTCCCCCATTAGGCTCATCTCAAACTATGAATACATACATTTAGCAAACTCTCTTCCCATAGAGGGTTTAGTAGATCCAAAGATGATGTCATCAACATAAAACTGACATACTAACATGTCATTCTTAACTGTCTTACTGAATAAGGTTGTGTCCACTTTCCCTCTGGTGAATTCCTTTTCTAACAGGAAGTTACTTAGTCTTTCATACCAAGCTCTGGGAGCTTGTTTCAGACCATAAAGTGACTTCTTTAGTTTGAAAACATATTCTGGATTTTTGGAATTTTCAAACCTAGGGGGTTGGTGCACATATACCTCTTCATCTATATATCCATTTAAGAATGCACTTTTGACATCCATATGATACAGAGTGATGCCATTTTTTACAGCAAATGATATTAAAAGTCTGATAGATTCTAACCTGGCGATTGGAGCAAAGGTTTTTGTATAGTCTATCCCCTCTTGCTGACTATAACCTTGTGCTATCAGTCGTGCTTTGTTTCTGATGACTTCACCTTGCTCGTTCAGTTTGTTTCTGAACACCCACTTTGTTCCAATGACGTTGAATCCTTTTGGTTTGGGAACCAGATCCCATACGTCATTTATGGTGAATTGATCCAGTTCCTCTTGCATTGCCAGAATCCAGTCATTGTCCAGAAGCGCTTCATCAAATGTTGTTGGTTCAATCAGAGAGACCAGTCCCATGAGGGATTCTTCAGAGTGTCTGAAAGTTGATCTTGTTCTGATTGGATCATCCTTCTTTCCCAGTATTGTATCTTCTGGGTGAGCAATGCTGCTTCTGGATAGCCTTTTCTGAATTTGATCAATTGAAGGTGCTGGATTACTTGCAATAACTCTTTCTGATGTTGTGGGGGTGTCTCTGTTGAGAACTTCTGACGAGTTGTCTTCAATACCTATGAGTTCAACTTCCATACCTGCAAGGAATTCATTCTGTTTTGACTTTTGAGAGTCAAGCTTATCATTAAACCTAACACTGATTGACTCTTCAACAATTTGTGTTTATGTACTGTATACTCTGTACCCTCTTAAGCGTTCAAAGTATCTTAACATAATACACTTTTGTGCTTTAGGGTCAAACTTGTTTAGATAATTTTTTGTATTCAGAATAAAGCATGTGCATCCAAATGGATGAAAATAAGAAATGTTGGGCTTTCTGTTCTTCCATAATTCATATGGAGTCTTTTCCAGAATAGGTCTTATGGAGATTCTATTCTGAATGTAACACGATGTGTTAATTGCCTCTGCCCATAATATCTTAGCAATGTTAGTCTCATTGATCATGGTTCCGGCCATTTCTTGCAATGTTCTGTTCTTTCGCTCTACAACTCCATTTTGTTGGGGATTTCTAGGACAAGAGAAGTCATGCAAGATGCCTTTTTCATTAAAAAATAATTCAAAATTTTTATTTTCAAATTCCCCACCATGATCACTTTTGACTTTGACAATTCTAAGATCCTTTTCATTCTGAACTTGGTTGCAAAAGGTAACGAACATAGAGTGTGACTCGTCCGTGTGTCTTAAGAACTTTATCTATGTCCATCTGCTATAGTCATCTACAATTTCTAACCCATACTTCTTGCCACTGACTGACGCAGTTTTTACTGGTCCAAATAAGTCAATGTGCAGAACTTTTAATGGCTTAGAGGTGGAAACAACATTTTTGGATTTGAAAGCAGGTTTTGCAAATTTTCCTTTCTGACATGCTTCACACAGAGCATCTGAGCTGAACTTCAGATTAAGAAGTCCTCTGACCAGATTGAGTTTGTTAATCTAAGATATTCTTCTCATACTAACATGCCCCAATCTTCTGTGCCAGACCCATTGCTCGTTGTTAACAGAAAGTAAGCATTTTACATTCTGACTCTTTAGTTCATAAAGTTTTATTTTATAAATGTTGTTTTTCCTCTTTCCATTAAATAGGATAGTCCCATCTTTCTGACTAACAGCTTTGCATGAATTTTGATTAAAGATTATATCATAATCGTTATCACTTAATTGACTTATGGATAATAGGTTATGCATTAATCCATCAACTAATAATACATTATTTATAGAGGGAAGATTTCCATTACCTATTGTTCTAGAGCCAATGATCTTTCCTCTCTGGTTGCCTCCAAAGCCCATGTAGCCTCCAGGCTTAAGTTCCAGGCTTTGGAACATATGGCATCTTCCCGTCATGTGTCGCGAGCAGCCAGAGTCCAGGTACCATGACTGGTGTCTTAGCCTTGCTGCTAAAGATATCTGCTACATGTATAATTTTATCCTTAGGTACCCACATTTTCTTGGGTACTGATTTGTTAGTTTTACCAAAATTTTAATTGAATTTTGGTTTGACAGAATAATCACTACTTGTGTATTTTATGTCATGTGTGTGCCCATATATAAAGTGTGGTTTGAGTGGTGTGCGTTTTATAACTAAGTTCATGGCCTTTTTAGCTGTAGGTACCTTACCTTGATATCCTATCCCTTTTCTGCCACTTCTACTAACTCCATAGATCATTGAATCCATCTTGCTTCTATCTATGTTTTTAGCTAGAAACTTCTGAAAGCTGTGATCATACTCTTTGATGATCTCATAAGCATTACTGGGAGTCTCTAAGATTGTTTCCTTCTGAGAGTTTTGCGAATCATTTTCTAATTTTGAAATTTTCTCTTTTAACTCAGAATTCTCTAATCTGAGACTCTCATACTTTTCAGAGTCAGAGGCAAGATCCCTTTTTAGGTTCTTGAATTTGACTCTGATTTGCTGATACCTTTCCAGAATTTCATTTAGACTTTCTGCAAGTTCAGCCTTAGTAAAATTTATGGTAAAATCAGGAAATACCTCTTCAGTGTCTGATTCTGAGTCTGAACCAGAAGCTTCACTGTCTTCTGATACGTTTTCCATGAGAGCTATGTTTGCTCTTTCATCATCTGATTCTGAGTCAGCTTCAGAGGTGTTCGAATCATCCCATGTAGCCATGAGGCTTTTCTTCTTTTCCTTGAAGAACTTCTTTTTGGGCTTCTCCTTCTGAAGCCTTGGGCAGTCACTTTTGTAGTTCCCTTGCTCGTTACACTCATAGCAGATGATGTCCTTGTCATTTGGATTTCTGTATCCTGAAGAACCTTCAGATCTTCTGTGTCCAGACGAAGACTCAGACTTTCTGTATCTGGAGGAGGATTCATTTTGATTCTCTGATCTTCTAGGATTTCTGAATTTTCTTTGTCTATGCTTCCGCAGTTGGTTCACCCTTCTGGAGAGGAGAGACGGTTCATCTTCTTCTGATGAGGATCCATTAGAAGTTTCTTCCACAGTCTGCAAAACCTTAGAGTCAGATTTTCTGTTAGATTTTAAAGCTAGTGGCTTACCTTTCTTTTGAGGCTCATCTTCTTCTAGCTCTATCTCGTGACTTCTGAGGGAGCTGACAAGTTCCTCCAGAGATATTTTGTTGAGATCTTTGGCTAGCTTAAGTGATGTGACCATTGGCCTCCATTTCTTGGGCAATCTTCTGATGATCTTCTTAACGTGATCAGTAGTAGAATACCCTTTGTCAAGAACCTTCAGTCCAGCAACAAGGATTTAGAATCTTGAAAACATAGCTTCTATTAATTCACTATCTTCCATCTTGAATGCCTAATAATTCTGAATAAGCGCAAGGGCCTTGGTTTCTTTGACTTGAATGTTTCCTTCATGCGTCATTCTCAGAGAGTCAAACATGTTCTTCGCAGTCTCTCTGTTTGATATTTTCTCATATTCTGTGTATGAGATGACGCTGAGGAGTATTATTCTGGCCTGGTGGTGGTTTCTGAAATCACGCTTTTTCTGGTCAGACATCATTTTTATGTCTATCCTCTGACCACGTCCATCTACTGGGTACCTGTATCCATCAGTCACCATGTCCCACAAATCAGCATCATGGGCCAGAAAGAAACTCTAAATTATGTCTTTCTAGTAGTCAAAGTTTTCTCCATCAAAGACTGGAGGTTTGAAACTGAATCTATCCTTGTCTTCATGGTGGTCATTGCTGATGTTTTGGCTTGGTCCCACCATAGTGTTTTTCTGAAGCTTGGATCTTGTACAGACACGGTTAAGTGTTTAAGCTCAGAACCAGGCGCTCTGATACCAATTGAAGATGTGAAAAACTCAAGAAGGGGGGGTTGAATTGAAAACTTGAAAACAAAAGCGCATTGACACGGTATTTTTATCCTGGTTCGTTTGATCTAAAACTACTCCAGTCCACGATTTTGCCTCTCTCCAACGAGGTCTTAATTCACTAATCACAAAAGGATTACAATCACTACTTTAATAACTATTAAAGTCTTCTTGAGTACAATCACAATCCGGTTAATCTCAAGGAATATTGTTTCAAAACAATTATACAAGAACGTGTGTTGTTGTTTTTCGGTACAAAAACTGTTATCACAACTGTGATAATTTACACAAAACTATAGCTTGAAAGATGATGAATATTGCTTGCAGCTTTTTGAATATGCGTGAGTGGTATATCCAAATCGTGAACGATTTGAACACTGAGCTTGTTTATATAGGCAATATATTTATGTTGATCATTAAGCGTGTTTAATGTCATTAACTCACTTTCCATTTGGAGAAGATCCTATCTGAAAGAAGCCGTTGGAATTGATGTTGTCTTGAATAATCAGTAACGCTTCAGAATCTTACATCCTTGCCTGCTGCTGACGCTTCAGAATATTGATGACTTGGATTAACATGTTCTTGTTCAGAATCAGAGTTTACTTCACTTAAGCGCAGGTTCTGGTCATCAATCTTCAGCGCATGTTCTGATTGCTTCAGCGTGTAGCTCTTATGGTTTAACTTATGATGCTTCTTTGGTCAGAACTTCTGCATACAGAATAACATAATTTTTAGGGTGCATATTTGTTCTTTGTATTTGTTATCATCAAAACTCTAACTAAGGTTTGTAGAATCAAACTATGTTCTAACAAGCTTTTCCAAATGGATGTCAAAAGTGCATTCTTGAATGGATATATCAATGAAGAAGTCTACGTTAAGCAACCCTCGGGGTTCGAAGATTTCAAGAATCCATCTCATGTATTTAAATTGAGAAAAGATCTCTATGGTTTGAAACAAGCACCAAGGGCATGGTACGATCGGCTAAGTAACTTCCTATGAGAAAAAGGTTTTGAAAAGGGTAAAGTGACAAGACATTGTTTATCAATAAAATCAAAGGTGACACTTTGCTAGTTCAAGTCTATGTTGATGATATCAGTTTTTGCTCTTTAAACAAAGAAATGTGTGAAGAATTTTCAACAATGATGCAAGGAGAATTTGAGATGTCCATGATGGGTAAAATGAATTATTTTCTTGGACTTCAAATCAAGAAATTAAAGGATGGCATCTTCATCAACCAATCCAAGTATTACAAGGAACTGTTGAAAAGATTTGACATGGATAACTGTAAGGAAATGTCTACAACAATGGGTTTCGGTACATATGTTGATCAGGATGAATCAGGTGTTTTCATTGACATTACAAAATATCGAGGTATGATTGGCTCCTTATTATATCCGACGGCAAGCAATCCTGACGTAATATTTAGTGTTTGTCTATGTGCTCTCTTTCAAGCAAATTCAAAGGAATATCATCTCATGGCGGTGAAACGGATCATGAAGTATCTCAAAGGAACAACAAATGTTGGATTATGGTATCCTAAAGGTAGTGTTTGTAATTTAGTTGTTTATTCTAAAGCGGATTATGCAGGTTGTAAAACTGATAGAAAAAGCATAAGTGGTACTTGTCACATCTTTGGAAATGCATTAGTATCATGGGCTTGCAAGAAACAAGCATGCATTGCTCTTAGCACGACCGAAGCAGAATATATTGCAACAGGTAGTAGTTGCGCTCAAATACTAAGACTCAATATATTATTGCAGCGGGTAGCACGACCGAAGCAGAATATTTTACAGACTCGATCTAGGATGCATTCCTCTACATTGTGACAATACAAGTGCAATAAACATTACAAAGAATATGGTCATGCGTTCAAGAACCAAACACATAGACATACAACATCATTTCCTTCGTGATCATGTACTTCAAGGAGATGTCAAGGTCACATTTGTAGATACTCATAATCAACTTGTTGATATCTTCACTAAACCTTTGGCAAGAGAACCGTTTTACAAGATTCGACGAGAACTTGGCATTCTTGATGAACACGACATATAAGGTGCTTTATATTCTTTTTATGCTTTCACATACTTGTTTTAACTTTTTTATATGTGAATATATATGTTAAGTGGTGTTTAAGCTTAATAAAAATATGTTTTTTGTCATTTTGGTTGATGCAAATCGATTTCACAATACTATAAATCGATTGCTCACTGTATGTTTTATTTTTTTACCTTTCTATTTTTAGTGTAAATTGATTGCACGATAGTGCAAATCGATTGCACATTGTGCGTTTCAATTTTCTTTTGATTTTGTTTTGTGTGAAAATCGATTGCATCTGTATGCAAATCGATTTCACCCACTGTAAC
Source organism: Vicia faba (assembly GCA_948472305.1). Taxonomy (NCBI): domain Eukaryota; kingdom Viridiplantae; phylum Streptophyta; class Magnoliopsida; order Fabales; family Fabaceae; genus Vicia; species Vicia faba. Next base: position 1,033,431,758 of record OX451740.1, on the reverse strand, counting down.
ATGCTTTTATGACAAATATTTGTTGGTCAGAATTCCTCTCTCTCTCTCATATTCCCAAGCTCACCTCTATTATTGAAAAGTAAATCAATTGTCATTACATATAATACAACCCACTCATTTCTATTTACTCACAAATCATATCCAATTTCAGCTCATCAAACATCTTCCTCTCAAAACCTAAAACTTTCCAAACCCTAAAAACACCTTACCCGTGGCATCAAGGCAAAAATGAAAGGTTTCAACTACAGAGAAAGGAAAGAAGAAAGTTGTTTCATCTTCTACAGAGAATCCATTAATCTCAACTCTCACTGAAGATCAAGAAGCAATATTTAAAAAGGACTTTCAAAGAAAGATAGTGTCCACTCCAAAATATGGTATGCTATCATCTTTCCCTCAGGAATGTTTTACTTTTCAAAATGATTTGACTGCATATGGATTGGAACCACTGATTTCATCTTTTGGTCCATACCATCAGGATCTGGTAAGAGTATTCTTCAGTAATTTGACTCCTCATAATGGCAAGATAGTTACATATGTGTTGGGTACAAGAATCTCTCTAACCCCTGAGATTTTTGGTGAGATTCTACATATTCCCTATATTGGGAGCTCTTTGTACGACCCTGAAAATGAAACATGGGACAATTACAGGAAAAAGGAATTTTATTACAGCATTGGTAGATTGAGAAAAGCTGAGTTCCGTGCTAAAAGAATTTGTGGTCTAGGAGGAGTCATTCCATCTAGAAACTCATGGAGTGCAGGTAATGTTTTTATAGACGATAGACTATTTCATTATTTCATGGTCTATATTATGTTTCTGAGGGATGGAAATCACTGCACTGTGACTGATTTGGAAATGCAACTGATCTACGCAAGGAAGATAGGTATAAGCGTTAATTAAGCAAGGCTCATAATGGTTCATATGCTAAGGGTTGATGCAAAGTCAAAATTTCTACCATATGCTTACTTTGTTAAATTAATTATGGAAGAATTTGGAGTTGATTTTGCTGGTTTTGAAAGAGTTGATATGGATCCAAATGTTCACAAGATCTCCATAAAAAATGTTGATTCTAGAATGGGTGTTCATTACAATCCAGAAATGAAAACTATAACGTACATTGGTGAAGATGTGGTTGGTGATGAAGGAAACGATCAAGAAACTGAAGGTGGTGAAGTTATACCTCCTCAACCTGCTCCTGTTGGTCCAAGTAATCAAGATGTAATTAACTTTATGACTCAACAATTTGCTACACTCAACACCAACATCAACAACCAATAGAATGTTATCAACGACTCCACAACGACTCGGATCAGTGATTTTCACTCGGATGTGAACCAACAATTTTCCTACCTTTACTCTCACCTCCACACACCTCCATATGACCCTAATAATCCTGCTGCACCTCCACCACATTACACAGAACCTCCTCTACAACAACAATTTGCCAATCAAGGATCTTGGTTCTATAACAACTGTGACATGAATCAACCATAAAGTTATGTCTAACTTTGTTATTTCTACTATTTTTCTGTTATATCCTTGTTCCGTTTGCTACGTTTTGTTTCTTGTTGTTCAGATTTCTTTGTAATTGTTATTTTACTATGACTATGTCTATGACTATTTTTGATGCATGATTTATTATGTTTTTTCAATGTTGTTTTATTATTATCCATTTTTATGCATCTTTCCCTTATTTTTGGTAATGTCAAAGGGGGAGAAGGATGTTACACTTTATGCTTGTATATTTCCTGTCTTAAAATTTCTAAGATACTCTTCAACCAAGATGAACAAATTCAAATGATTCCAACCTTCTCATATAAAGGGGGAGTTATGCATCTTAGGGGGAGAAGTTTCTTTCCGGAAATTACAATGCATCAAGCAAGATCGTTTGCCATCACAAAAAGGGGGAGAATGTAAAATCAAGCTTCAAAAAGGAACTTTTGTTTTGATGAAGACAAACCATTTTGACAAAAAGGAAAATATTATTGATCAAGCTAAAAGCATTTGTGGATAAAGTCTTTGGTTCAAGCACTTAGCAAATTTCAAGGTATAATGATAATACTTACTTTGAACTTAAGACATAGATGCTCAATGGTAAAAAGAAATATTTTATCTTGTCCAAACTCTTACTAAAGTTTTCTAAGAAAAAATTCAATTTTTACTTGGGTGCAATCGATTTGCATATTGGTGCAATCGATTTGCATATTGGTGCAATCGATTGCATGCTTCATATTTTCAAAACATTTTCTATTGTTTCTAAGTGCAATGGATTTGCATGTTTGTGAAATCTATTGCGCTCAATCAATTTTTGCTACTGACTTCAAGTGCAATCGATTTGCACATTTCTGCAATCGATTTCTCACTTAAAATATTTGAAATTTTAGCTGTTGAAACCCCGTGCAATCGATTTACACAAGGGTGCAATCGATTGCATGTTGAACGATTTTGAAAAACAACAGCTTTACTTGTGCATGTTCATAACACCATTTCATGGAAACCTTTCACTCAATCTTGGCAATTGTTCATGATTCATTTGCAGAATTGTATGTTGTTTCACAAGGGTGCTATGGACATATAAATACTGCATTTTCAAAATCATTTTGTACCTCTTCCAATCATATTTTCTGAATTTTCAAAAATTAAAATCAAGCTTTTATACACTTTCATACACAAGTTTTCTGCACACTTACACATATTGTCAACCAGAAAACTTTGAGCATTATATATCTTGAGTCATTGTATTCTATTGTCATTGTGAGAGAATATCAATTCATTGATAAAATCACTCAAAGTGATCATTGCTACACAAACTCACTCAAATCAAATATTGCTATATACTTTCTTATTTTCCAAGATTGTTGAAAATAAGTTTAAGTGGTTTTGTAAATCTTGTTTTTCCAGGATTGTTGGATACAAGTAAAGTCACTTTGAGAGGATTGTTCTCATTGTTGACATAGTGAAAATCCAAGAGGATTGTTCTTGGTCCAAGAGGATTGTTCTTGGTTTTGGGTAGTTCTTGTTTAAGTTTGTCACAATAAGGAAATCTCTTTCATGTTGAAAGGGGACTGGAGTACTCTCGGACTTTAAGGGGAACCTGGATATATCGCTTGTGTCTTTTTATTTTTCTGCACTTTACTCTTTCATAAACTCACCATAAACCAGAAAAATAATATCCATCATCATTAAAACCATAAAAATTTTAAAGTACCTAATTCACCCCCTCCCTCTTAGGCGCACTTCGTACTTACAAATTGTTCTCGCTCTTGAGAAGAAGTACAAGCAGAGTTGTCAAGATGGAGACATACTCTAGGCATCCAAGGTTGAAGTAGAAAAGCATGTTGAAGCCAAAATCAAAGATTTAGAGAAGCAGCTCTGAGACAAAGATGCTTAGCTCAAAGCAAAAGTTAACTAGAGACTCACAGCAGAGGCCCATCTCAAAGGGCGTAGTACTCAATTGTCATAGGCCGTCGAATTAATTGCCAGGCTCAAGGGCCAGATGCGATTATGAGTTTCTAGGTTATGTAGAGTTTGATGTTCATTTGTTATTTTATTTTGTTATAAAATACTACCTCCAGGCTTATTGGTTGGGGTCTTATCTTTATTTGTCGTATATTGATTGATCATCTTGTATAAACTCAGTTGGCTTGAGATTTTATGAATGAAAGTGGTCGTTATTGTTTTTATGTTTTAAAATTCTGGTATCAGATATGTGATGTCGAAGGCGATGTCACGACACAAATATCTGAGGACAATATAAAATGCAACAATATAAAAACAGTAAAAACACAAGGGATTGTTAACCCAGTTCGGTGTACAGCAACACCTACTCTGGAGGCTACTAAGCCAGGGATAAGTCCACTAAATAATATCAATTCATAGACCCTCAGTAAACAACCAGTTTACGATCTAATCACTTAATCACTACATGTGATATACTTATACCTAAGAGACACCTAGGCATGAGGCCCTCCTCAAATCCCTTCAATCACTAACAGTGAAAAACAACAGAACTATTAAGTTTGAGAAACCTCGATCATTCAATACTTAAAAACTTATGAATGATCCACAGTTTGCAACTCAACTAACAAATTACAACTCAAGTATTGAAACAATACTAAAGTGTATTACAATTCAAAGATTCTTACTTTTAAACACAAAGAATATATTTTTCTTCAATTGTTGAAATTCTACGAATAAGGTTGCAAGTCCTTATACATCTTCTTTATGGGTTTGGGCTGAAAAACAAATATTGCAATATATTGAATCCCTTGAATATCTCCATGAAAGTAGGCCAAGATATAATCCATAAAGATAAGACAGATCTAAAAATATTCCTCCATATTTTTCACAAGTTATAAACTACGAAACTTGAATAAGGCACGCTTAAAAACAGGAAACATAAAATCTGAAAAATACATTTAGATCAGAAGGAAGATGTTAAGACATCTGCTTTGACATCATTCAAAATCAGTTGAGATGGTAAATTCAAATGTCAAGACATTAAGAAAAACATTAACAAAACAGTGTTTTACCAAAATTGCTGCCAACAAACACTTACAAACTCCTTTTTTGGCAAATTTTGCTAAAACATTATTTGAGCACATTATCAAAGCAGTAGCACAAGCAAAAGAAACTCAGTTAGCAGTTAGCAGTGGAAGATATCAGAACATCTTATGAGACATGAAGCTCCCCCTAAAACTCACCAGTCAGTAGACACTCAGTCAGTCACTAAGTTTCTCTCCCCCTTTTTAGACATAATATACCAAATAAACATGCACACAGACCAGAATATCCAAGTGCCAAACACATACAAGTGCCAAAAAGAAAATAGGGATCAAAACACAAAGGAAAAACAAAACAAAAAAAGCACCAGCACAAATTCTAACTGTCTCCAGGACCAATAGACTTGGAAACTTTAGAACTTCCTTCATTATCAGAATCTCCTCCTTCAGTACCCACTATATCATCAAGATTGTTATCCTTCTGCAGCTCCTTGATCAGCTTTTCAAATTTTAGCTTTCTTGCTGAGCTAACTTTGATTACCTCATCAAGTTCTTTGCAGGCTTCCATTAACTCAATAATCATATCATCCTTGCTTGAGGTCTTGTTTTCAGAGGATGCAGACGTCAAAATAATGTGTGGGACATGTGTACCTGAAAACAACTTGAAGTGAAGGGACATGGTAGACTCCCTTTTGTAAACTACATCAGTGCCACACATAATTCCATGATGTTTATTTAGAATAATTCTATAAATAAGAGATAGAAAGGCAATAGGCATCTTGATAGCACAGGTTCATGTATGCTTTACTGTATATTCAAAAATGTAAACACCATAATCAAATAGTTTCTTATTTCCAATAGCATAGATAAATTTTCCTAAACCAACTGTAATGGTTGAGGTATGATTGGTAGGGACCTAGTTAGCAGCTCCAATTCTATGCAAGATAGCATATTTCACACTAACTTAATAACAGGGAGCTTATTCTTCATGGGCCAATCAGTCACTTGGTTTGTAGTGATGGCTTTGCACACCTGATTATCAGTCACTTCCAACTCACAGTAATCATCTTCAAACTTGGCCAGATATCTATTGATGACAGCAGGTGGAAATTCAACACATCTACCTCTAACAAACACCTTCCTATATTCCTTACTTTTGTGATCAGCACTGTCTATTGGAATATTAAAAATAAATTCCTTAACAAGAGTCTCATAACATTTTGCAAACCTGGTGACAGTCTTCATCAAGCCACCAAAGGAAATTAGCTCCATAATCTCTTTGCACTCCAGTGCACCTACTCCTAACTCTCTTTTAAGATCAACCCTTCTTTGGAAGACATATTTCTATTTTTCAACATTGCCAACATAATGGAAGGAAATGTTGCAAGAGGAGCATCAGGCACCCTGATAGAAAGCTTCTTTCTTGCATACTTCTTCACAAGAGAGATGTCCTATACGTCATCTTCATCATCATCTGAGGAGTTATCAGGTCTAACTTCTTTTGTTGGAGGGAGGAACCACTTTACTCCAGGGCTTTGGGGGACCATACATATTCTTCTTCTTGATACTCTTGGCAGGGGATGTGACATTCACAACCTTCACTTTTCTAGACGTGAGCCTTTTAGAAATTCCAAGCATCACATTGGAAATAAGGTCATTGTCACACAGCTCATTAACATTCACCACATTCTCAACATTTAGATTCTTTGCAGTTTTAGAGTTAAAGACTCTATAAGCTCTGTTATTTATAGAGTAACCAAGGAATATTCCCTCGTCACTATTGGGATCCATCTTCCTTCTCTATTCACGATCAGCTAAGATGTAACATTTACTTCCAAAACCATGAAAGTATTTGACAATAGGTTTTCTTCCCTTCCATATTTCATACAAGGTGGTTGAGGTGCCTTTTCTTAGAGTTACTCTGTTATAGATATAACACACAGTATTCATAGCTTCATCCAAACAGTGGTGGGGTAACTTCTTAGCATGAAGAGTTGTTTTTGGGTTCCACAATCCCATTTTGCTGAGGAGTAATGGGAGAAGAAATTCATGAGTGATTCCTTCAGAAGAACAAAAATCAGCAAATTTGTTGTTCTCAAATTCCTTTCCATGATCACTTTTGATTTTGATGACATGACTATCCTATTCTCTTTGAATTTTTTGATAGATATCTTTAAAGACTTCAAAAGTTTCTAATTTTTCTATGATAAAACATATCCATGTGTACATAGAGAAGTCATCTACAACAACATATGCATACTTCTTTCCACAAAGACTTTCAACCTGCATAGGTCCCATCAAGTCCATGTGAAGAAGTCCCAAAACTTTTGTTGTGGTGAGATGTTGGATCTTATGATGTGACATCTTAGTTTGCTTTTCAATATGGCATTCATCACATACTCTCCCTTCTTCTATCTTGAGCTTAGGAATCCCTCTCACGGCTTCTAGAGATATGATTCTTTTCATTCCTTTCAGATGCAACTGTCCTAGTTTTTGATGCCACAATTTAACTTCATTTTCTTTGGCTAAAGTACATGTTGAAGAGAAGTTCAACTCTTGGGGAACCCATAGATAATATTTGTCTTTAGATCCGATTCCTTTCATAATATCTTCATTCGTTTCATTGCAAACAAGACATTCTGTCTTGGTGAAGTTTACTTTGAGCCCTTGATCACACAGTTGACTTATACTTATTAGGCTAGTTGTTAACCCTTTAACAAGTAACACAGTATCAAGTTTAGGGACTCCTGAACATTCCAACTTTCCAACTCCTTTGATTTCACCTTAGGCTCCATCACCAAAAGTCACATAACTGGTGGAGTGAGATTTGATATCTACCAACATATTCTTAACACCTGTAATGTGTCTAGAACAACCACTGTCAAAGTACCAATCATCTTTGGTTGAGACTCTGAGAGAGGTATGAGCTATGAGACTAGCAACAATATTCTTGGGAACCCATTGTTTCTTCTTTTTTCTATTTTGAGAGGTCTGATCAGTCTTGAGAAGAGGAACAGTTTTAGGGTACCCATATAACTTGAAACAGAAAGGTATTATATGACCAAACCTTCCACAGTGGTGACTTTAGTAGTAGAAATGTTTAAGACTAAGCCATTGGATTGACTAGACTTATACAGATCAAAATAAAAATCACCACCGCGCTTTATTGTTTCCAAAGGAATGGGAAAAGAGCGAATAACCCAACAAGAGGGGGAAATATTCAAGGTAAGGGGGTTGGTTATGCAAAGGGAAGGTATTAGCACCCTAAACATCTACGGTACTCCGTAGGAACCTCTTTGTAAAATCTGTATATTTTGGCTATAAAATGTCGTATTAGAATAGATGGTGGAGGTGAGAAAAGAAATATATTTTTATGATTTTTGCACCCGCCGCGGTTGTGAACCTTTAGTGCCTACATACCACCTTTCGTGCAATAGGGGATCAGGGTACACGTAGTTCACCTTTTATAAATTTTAAAACATAATTGTGTTGGTTAATTTTATGAGATAAGACACCATCGTCATTGTCCATGTGGAAAACAAACTTACTACCCACAATCATGAGAAAGGAGAATTTGCATCATCTCAAAGTGGAGGATATGGCTTGGATTTTAAAATCAACAATGCCTCACTCAACACCCAAGTGGAAAATATCTCTCTTCACTACATATTATAGAAGTATAGTTGTTTGCATCACTACGAGGATTGACAAGAGTCTAATCTTTTGAGAAAGGTTTTACAAATAAAAAGCCAAAGTGGCAAAATGGTTTGAAATGAGATTGATTGACTTTTAGTCTTCTCACAAAAAAAATGTCAAGGTATTATTAAATTGATTGAAGTTTATTTATGAAAAGGTTTTTGAAAATACATGGACATAAGTCCAAGTTTATTATGAAAATGGTTCAAGTTTCAAAATAAGAAGAGTTTTCAAAAGGAGGGAGGAGATTTTTGAAATTAAAGAAGATGGGAGGAGAAGAAGGGACTATCCTAAAGCATAAGGTAAAAATTAGGGAGAAGAACCATCTAACCAACAAGAAGCCAATACTTGACATTATGAGTCAAGATATAATTCTCATTCTTTGGATTGAAACCAGACAAGCAAAGATACTAGACCTCTTGAGAACCTAACTTCAAATGTATTAAGTCTTCACAAAAATTGGGTAGAGTAACAGCTATATACGGGTGAATTCCAGATTACAAACAAAGAATGTAACCACAAATACCTGCATACAAAACAAACAAACAACCCAATGTCTTGAGATAAACCTCGAGAACTCCAGAAAAAATAACAATTAAAGCCACAAAGTCTCCAATATAGGCCAAGGTTTCTAATCCTAAGTTCAAGAAGTCCAATGCTCCATAATGCCAAGGATAGAAACCAAATAGTCCAAGTATCATTAAAGATATTTATGTTTCATGTTGATTATTAGGTGTCTTAGAAGAGAAAAGAAAAGCTCAAGTGAGAAAAAAATAAAAATTGCATGAAATGTAATGCTTGAGGTAAATGGTACACAGAGCATAAAAAATAAAAGCGTAAAGTAAAAACAATTTAATAATTAGTGGTTAGTTGGATGACCATCTTGAAACTTGCATTTTGAACTCATTAGAGGATTGGTAGAACCAAAGCCTCCACACAACAAGTTGCATTTGCTTTTTGTCAAGTATATCATCCAATTGGAAACCTCAAAAGTACCATTTAATAATCAACGATGTTTAAGTGATCTGCGTTGACCAAAAGTGTTGTAGATCCATTAGAGGATTGGTAGAAACAAAGCCTCCACACAATGAATTTCAAGGTTATTAGATCAAGGAGATCAAATTAACATACTTGGGCTTGTAAACATTTGTTTGGGCCACAAATGATCATTTATTCAAATCGGGACAAAATTTAGCGCTATGTTAAGCAATCGTAAGTGGACTTATGTAGAAGTCGCACCTATTTTGAGGACGGTCAATAGCAATCTATGCACCATTTGTTTTGAGACATGATATAGAGATCATGCTCCAATAACACTTAGTGCAATAAGAAAGGGATGAGATGAAGAGGGGTGGGAAAGAATACAAACTATATTTGAATTAAATTTTAATTAAACTATTATTAAAATCATTCATCCATTTTTATGGAGTTAGACTCAACACCATGGATCCAATGATGTTAACAAAGTTCACAATTAAAAATTCAACTCAAGATCAGCCAGAAAATAATCACAAAATAATATTGCATTTAATATGTACATTAAAAAAAAATTAATTGTTTTAAAATAGAAATAAAAAAATAAAAATATCAACTATGTTCAAATTAATCAAGAAATAAAAAGTAAGACCATAGAAAAATCAGAAAAGGACTCAAATATTTTTACAAATTTTTTGGTAATTTTTTAAAGTCAGAAACTATTTTTAAAAATTAAAATTAATAGGTAAAATAAACCAACAATGATAAAAAAATAACAAAGTCAAAAATAAAAAATAAATGAGGTCACCAATATTTGTCAAAATACCATTGGATCATTCCATAATTTTTTTAGAATTTTGAAATGTATAAAAGTATTTTTTTTAATATTTAAAACAATTCAAATAAAGTGAAAATTTATAAAAATTATCAAAACACAAAATAAAATTGTGAAAAATAAAAATCAGAAAGAGAAAAAACAGAAATATTTTTCATAATTTTTTCAGATTTTTTGGACTAAAAATGAATTTTCTGTGATTTTTTGAAGTTTAAAACAATTAAATACAAAAATCAGAAAATAAAATAAAAACCAAAAAGATGTGGACCAATGGATGAGAGTCAAAACGCGTTAGTAATCAAATCCAAAGAATCTAGTGCGTTGTGCATATCATGGTCACTAGTGAATAAAGCACTGAATCATTAATTAAATCAGATTTTCAAAAAAAAAAACAGATAGCGCGCCTTCATTGGTTGGAAGATGACACGTTGGTCATCTTCAACCTCCAGCCAACATGAATTGGAGGTCTCTCAAACTGTAAAATTATAAGCTCAGACCTATGTCATTCGCTTCATCTCTTCAAGATGAAGACAATCACACCTTTGCGAAAAATTTATATAAACTGTAGCTCAAGCAATTTGGAAGGAAATTTTTGAAAAGGGATTTGAAATTTCATGTTCAAAACGTGTTTCAAGATAAAAGTAAGTGTTGCGAATAGAACCAGGGCAATGAGAGCATTACAATGATATCAAAGTTTTAAAGAATTGATGGAGAAATCTACCTATTGAAATTGAGTTGCAGAGCTCTGAAACTGGACTTCTATGGAGCAATATAGGGCACGATTCTTGAAGGTAATTGTATGGTTAGCTTCAGGGAAGATCAAGGAAGGTAAATTGATAGAAAAATTGGATTTAAAAAGGCTTGAATACTGATTTTGAAGTTACAGAAATTTGAGTTATGGAACAAGTTTGGCAGGGTGATTCTAGCTATCTAAGCTTGAGGAAATGAATGGGGGATGACCCTCTATTTACAGGAGAATGAATGGGATCCTCAAGCGTGTGAAATGATGATGTTTGGAGGGAAATCGTGGAAGGTCTGCAGAATGAACAAAGTGTGACTTGTTTAGCATCAAAACTCATCCAAATCGTGTGTTACATGATGCTAAACACCTTTGGAAAGTTTCTAAACATGATTAGAAGCAAAAATGCATGGAAAACTTAAGATTAGAAGCCAAAACAAAGATTTCAAAATCTGACTTGTGATGAAACTTCAATTTCAAGCTACCAATTTCAAAACAATGGCATTTTCAACTCAAGTGGTCTTATGGCATGATTCTTGATGCTTTAGAAAGATGAGGTTACAAGCTTTGCAATGGAAAAAAATGAAATCAAATAGATGCTTGAGCTGAAAATTGAAATGAGTCAAAGTTGGAGAAAAATGATTGACTTTCCATACTTAGAAATATTTCAAAATTTTCTTCAAAAGTGACCTTTAATATTTTGCATCAAAACATGGCCTTCCACTTATAAATTGCTCTTGACCAAAGAAGATGGCATAAAATAGACCTCTTGAATGATATTTTGATACTCGAACCATTCAAAATATCCAAAAATTGAGAGAGTTATGAATTGTTGAAGTTGGCAAAGAATCATGAAATGACCTATAATCTTTTGTATCCTTAGGGCACCTTCCATCCATTTTATCACTTTGCACATAAATTAAGGAATAAAGCTCACATCCTCAAGATAATTGTGGAAAAAGAGTGGGATCAAGGTGATAAAAGTTGACCAATTTATGATCATTTGAAGTCACACATGAGAAAATGAGGGTTCATCTGGAGGACTTGTAATCTTTCTTCATCATCAAGTTTTTTCCACATGAAAACTCCTTGAAACTTTTGAAGTGATTTATTAATAACCCTTTGAAGAGAAGGATGTATTTAGAATCACTAAAAAATACCAAAATATGAACAAGATATACTTCTTTGAAGTTCAAAACCCTAGCTCATACATCAAGGAAATGCTTTGAGGAACTTTGACAATTTTGAACAACCTTCTTATACCAACACTCTTGCTTTGTAAATATAAGTTATTGAGGATGATAATAAGAACTCATAGCCATCAAAACCACTTCCATATCTTGAATTGTAGGATAAGTGTTGTGTTGGTTTACCCTTAGATGGTTAAATTGAGGGTGACATTATTTATTTGTTTTCTATGCGATACATGTGTATGCATGCGTACTGAATGTTGTAGGTATGCAAAATGTATGATGTTTGACATTGATAAGGAACCCTGACTATATGCATATTTGAAATGGATAGGGTATGTATGCTTTGGATATGCAAAACTTATATATGTATGAAATAAGTGTAAGATGCGTGTATGCCTTGAAATGTTATGAAGACTATTTCCGGCATTCTCTCCTTTACCATTGGCTCAGAGTTACCAACTCCTGGCATTGTATGTCATGTTTCCATAGCATTGTTGAATCTGAATGTGGTGGGTAATATTTAGCAAAAGTTTACCATTGATTTTATATTGCGGGTGTAGACGTAGACGTAGATGTAGGTAATGGCCTATGCATAGATTTGTATATTATAAGCGCATGCGTAGACGTATGTATAGAATTGGAATGAGTCCACCTATGTGTGGACGCATGTGCAGACGTAGACTTTATGTTGCAAGTTAGACATAGGTACAAATGCAAACATGTGTATAGATTGTTTTTTTGCAATACGTAGGAGTAGCTGTGTGCGTGGATGTAGACGTGGATCTTCCTTTGATACTTTTCTAACCCAAGCATTTTTTCGATATTTGTCAGATGCTTTTATTCTATTAATTCCCCAAAATTATTTCAAGACAAAATTCATGAGTAATGATCGTAGTATTTTGTAGGCAAATATGAGAAAAGAAAAACATGATTCGAAAGATATAACAAAAATAAATGTTTTATTGATATGCCTCAGAGTGAATGAGAATACAAGATGCAATTCCTAGAAAGAGGTAATTATAGAAAGTTCGTTTTTTAAACAGTAAATGGCAATGAAAAATTATAATCGCTACTGCTGTTCCCCATAGCTTTTGACGAACTTATCTCTTTCGCTTCTGAGTTGTATGTGTTAGACGGTGTGGCAAGTGATCGAGAGGGGGGGGGGGGTGAATAGATCACCAATTAATTTTTCAAGGATTTAAAATTATTTTATCAAACCGTGTTGAAAGCAGCGGAAAATTAATGTCCTGAATCAATTCCATCTACTTTGAACCAACTACTAGAAAACTTGACATGTGAAAAACTTGCTGGATTTTTATTAAATGAAATAGATGAATATACAACTCAGATTTCTTAACATTTCAATGCACTTATCATTAAATAAATATTTCCAATGAATTAATAAATTTGTTAGGAATTTTGTCAAACACTTGGCATATGCTTGTTTAATGATTTAATAGTGGTGGTTTGATGAAAGTGTTTGAACCACTATGTTTATCATTAGACAGAAAAACTTAGCAAGCCAATCGAATTACAAAATTATGGAATATGTAAAAAGATAAAGATAAATAAAGAAAGAATGATACGCAGGAAGTTTGGTAAGGAAGTTCCCCATTGTCGTCCTCGCGTGTGGGTACGTCTCCCTCTCAATTTCACAATTGAAACTGAGAACTTTTATAATAATTTGCTGAATGTTTGTTAACAAGGTTACACTACACAGAAAGATAGAAATCCCTATGATCTTCTTCTTCTTGTAAGAACCACCACTTGATATGATTTGTATCAAGATTCCCTGCAAGGTCCACAAATGATCCTCCGCTTCCACGACCTGTTTGCCAAAATCCTTCTGATTTCCAAACCCCTCGCTATGGCTGAATCTGACTCGTGCGACTGTGACTAACAAAAACCTTAAGAACACACCCGTTCTTGAAGGACAAACCCCTTGGTTTACTTCTTGAAACCTCCTTTTCAACCTTCAACTCAGCTAAGATTCTTTCAATACACAGTTGAACGTTATCTCTGACCGCTTGATTCACTTCAACAAGGATGTTTAATTTTTGTTTTTGTTGTTGAATGAAGATGGTTGAGAAGATGATGAAGATGACGTTTCTTTAGGCTTCTGGTTGCTCAAAAATGTTTGCACACAATTCTAATATGTTGCAATACCCTTCTACTGAGAAAAATACTTGCTTATATATGTAACAAAAAACAGTTAGCCAAAAAGAAAGTATTATGAGTCGTTGCATGTTGGTCATGAGTCGACTCATGTTAGTTATGAGTTACAGGATGGGTCGACACATGTTGTTTTGAGTCGATGCAAAATCATATTATAACATTTTACAGAACCAACAATTTTATATCCGTTGATGCATAACATGTATGTGTCGATACATATTGATTGTAATTTTAATTTTTGAACATAAAATGTGGTATGAGTCGACACATGATATTATGTATCGATGCATATAAATTCAAAAATGTTTTCCAAGAGCATCAGAATGTCATGTTTCAATGCATGAGGTTTTGTGTCGATGCATACAAGTTTAAGTTTGCATTACAGTGGCATCAAAGTGTTATGCGTCGATGCATAAGATTTTGTATCGATGCATGCAAGTTTAAGTTTGCATTACAGGGGCATCAAAATGTTATGTGTCGATGCATAAGATTTTGTATCGATACATGCAACTTTAATTTTGCATTACAGGGGTATCAAAGTGTTATGTATCGATGCATAAGCTTTTGTATTGATGCATAATAGTTTGGGATAGTATTCCAGGGACTTCAGTAAGTTATGAGTAAAATACATTTTTAGCTTATTTTAAACATGTTATATTGTATTTTTGTAATGCACACATGTATTTATTATTTCACATATATTTGCAATCATTCAAAATCAATTATGAAGGGGTTGCTCACAGTATGATTCCAACCTATCCTCCCCTCTGTGGTTCGTAGTCATAACTCTTTAGATCGCAGTCTTTTTATTCTTTATTTCTTTGTAGGTGTTGAACCCCAAAATTTTTCCTCTCATTTTATCAACATTTCTCATCACAAGACTCTTGGAACTCAACACAAGCTAGGGTTTGCTCTGCTCAAGACACCTCCTTGCACTGTTGACCTAAATTAGGGTTTGAGTTTGCACAGGGAGTTTTGGACCTTCAATGTCCAAAGTGACTTTCATACTTCATGTTGGACTCATAAGTTTGTCCATACCAAGTTTCAAGCCTTGAATCAAATTTTTGCCCAGTCAATTGGACAGTTGACCTAGAAATCAGCTATATTGGGGAAAAAGTCAACTGTGACCAATTTACAGTCAAACCTCATGAATTTTGACCCACATCAACATTATGAACTCATATGAACCATTTTATCAAGTTTGGATCACAACTCCACAAGAAATTTGATCAGATCACCAAAAGGGCAAAATGGTCATTTTTATGGTTTTGACTGTACAAAGGCAATTTTTGACTGTTTGACCTAGCCAATGGAAAATCAAGTTCAAACATGACTCAAGGGCTCAAAGTCATCATCTTGACTTATTCAACAAGTTCAAAAGATCTCAAATGCATGGGATTGACATATGAATTTTTCAGTCAACTGATCAAAATTTGACTGTACACTGAAAAGTCAAACTTTGACTTTTTGGTCAAAATTAAGTGCCAAGGGTTATTTTTCATCAAGATGTGTCAAATTATGAAACTTGTTAATCAATAAACCCAAAATTGCAAATTAGGGTTTGAAATTGAAAAAATTTCATAACTTAGAAATTTTCTAAGTTATGAAATTTTCTTAAATTTTTCTAACTTTGCCCCACATTTTCACCATGATGCAAATGGATTCAAACAAAACTTACAACATTAAAGTTGTATTCCTCCACAAATTCTACAACTTTGATTCACAAAGTTTTCTCAAAAGAAGCTTGGATTTCAAGTTATGATTTTTGGAACAAGGGTCCCTAAAACTTTTAACTTAGAAAAATTTTGCCCTAGTTTAGGCAGGATTTTGACCCATCTTTTTGACCATTTTTAACATAGTTCCACTTGGAGTCTCAAGTTGCATTTCAAAGATGGATTATATTACTTGTTGCAAGATTTCCAAATTGTCCAAGAACTCCTCAAACACATTTGTGGTTAGGGAGAATCGAATGCTTGAAGTTGGCAAAAACTCACTTTGTAACCATGGCCAATACATGTTCATACAAGTTGCAAAATCTGACCAAACTAGCTTCGTACTTAATTACAGGTCTATAAACCCTTCAACACTCAAAAATTTAATGCAAACACATTGGTTAGAGGCATTGTTCTGATCAAGGAAGCATTATACAATGAATAAATCCATTTTGGGCATAAAGGTAGCACTTCCATTTACATAAAGCATGCTTTATGTCAAATTGCTTATCTTGAGCCAAGGACCCAATCTTTTGCAGCAAACAAAATTCACTAATATCGGGCAATTGGTACCAACTCTTAGCAGACCCTAAGCTAGATTGTACAAGCCTTTGCATTGTCACTTCTCACTTTTACTTCAAAAAGAAGTCATTGTGCCAAAAGTCAAGAACTAGTACATCTGATATATTCAACTCTTGCCAACCTTCCAAACAAGTTTTGCACATCCCTGTGATCCAGAAACAAGAGACATTCATCCCTCAAACACCCTTGTGCACAAAAATCACATTTTCTTGCAAAATAGGGCAGGCCCTGCAGAATCACTTCCATTTTCACACCCACTCGTGCGTTTTGTTTGCAACCAGTTCTAGTACCTTCCATTCAACTCACTCAAGCTATCCCAAACCTCCATTACCAACTGTAACTCCATTTACAGTGTTCACCATTTTCATTTCAAGCTCGTGCAGGTTAACTTCTGGAGGCTGATTCAGGAACATTCGAAGCAAACTAGCTATTAGAAAAGACCAAGTGAAGTTCAGGCAAGCTACCAGGCACCTCAAAACATGTTGAGAAGCTCTGCATTGTCCAACTCGAATCCAACTGAAACAGGTATTTCTCCAACTTATATCTCTCTATTTAGGAACATTTAGCCTTAGGTTTGTGAATGAAAGATGTAGTACTCATTGCCATTAAACCATACATATGCTCAGTTTTCATTTATATTAAACGTGCTAAGAGAATTTCATCCATGAACATGCTGAAAAAACTAGGTCAGATTTTAGGGCCAGAGAAATTCTCTCTGGTCTTTGAGAGTTAGATTAAGTTTTTAATATGGTTAGAATCGTGGTTTAATGCTCTACAAGTTTCATGTTTTGAGTTTTGGCAAAAGATCATGTTTCCAGGAGTTAGCAGTTTGTACAGGGCAAGCGCGCGTTTTTTTCACAAGGAAGAAGATGATGTGGAAATGGGTTGGGCCTGTTTGTTCTCACTTTTGACACCCCCCCTGTTTTCTTTTTGCACCCCCTGGCCCAATTTCTTATATTTTTGCATTTTTTCATTTTTGTTTTCTTTTATGACTTTATTATTTTATTTTCAAACATAAAAAATGCTTAAAAATATTTTCACATTTTTTTTTACATTTATTAGGTATTTTATTTTAATTTTTCTAACATAAAAACAATTTAAATACTTTATATTATTTATTAAAACGTGAAAATAATGTAATTAATACTTTTATTTTTATTTCTTATTTTTATTCACACTGAAAATATTTTCTTGAAAATATTTTATTTTTGTAAATATTTTATTTTATTTTATACATACTTAATATATATATATACTTTTATTTTATTAAATAATTAGAATAAAAATATAAAAATATTACATTTTATTTTTTATACTAAAAAAATACCTTTTCTTCAATATATTTCATTTTTGTACATACTAATATATTTTTGTATATAAATATTATATAATATTATTTTCTTAAGGAAAATTAGGGTTTACCCCTTTATTAAATTAAATCAATTTTATTTTATTTTATTTCTTTACACCTTTTTCACATTAAAAAAAATACTTTGGATACATAAACATAAACAAAAATAAAAACTTCTATTTTGCATAACGCATTTTATTTAACATTTATTTATTTTGTTTATTTAAATAATTGTACATTTAAATATTGTTGCATTGAGATTCAATTTGGATGTAATAGTAATTTAGGGTTTATATTTCTTGTCAAATACCCCTATCCAAAATTGTACCCCCATCCCCATAATCATGTTGTAATAGCTTAGAATTTAAATTCTCGCACTTAACACTTTCAATTATGCTGTGATTAGAGAATTAGGGTTTGTATGCAAAATCAAAACCAACAAATAGTTTGACCTAATCAAAGACAAAAATGCATGAAAAACAAACACAATGCACACTTGCACCCCTAGGGTTACAATCCACTTGTTGCCTTCAAAAATGGGCCATGGTATGCATGTTAAGTACTTTGGCAAAACAAAAACAAAACAAAAGATCATAGTCCCTCGATGACGCTATCTTGGTTGCCAAAACAAAAATGATCAAGTCCCTCAAGGAAATTGCCAAAGATACTTGACACAATTGCTATCATGGTCTACACGATGACCCGCGCTTGTCCCGTTTAACATCCTAACACAAGGTTGTTCACAAAATACAATGGTGAAACAACACTGTTAAATGGGTTGAAAAACATAAGAAAGATCTTTGAGTAAAATAGGGTAGACAACTCTTAGTTACTTGATCAAAAGCTTGCAAAACATCCTTGCTACTTTCAAAACACACTTCACAACACAATTTCAAAATCCAAATTTTAAACATTGAAAACTTTTCAAAAGACAAAAACACCTTTGTATACATTTAAACAATAATAATTACAAAGGTTGCCACAACAATGGCCTCTTTTCAAAACATCTTTCAAAACATCTTTCAAAACCACACACAAAGCACCATTTCAAACAATTGAAGAGCACTATTTCAAACAATTGAAAAGCAAAGCAAGTGATCTAAACAAGTAACTAAGAGCCCATGGATAACCATGGATGAAAAGGGTGCTAATACCTTCCCTTTTCATAATCTACTCCCCGAACCCAAGAAAACATCTCAAAGGTCTTTCCTGTGCTTTTTGGCCTTTCCTTAGGATAAAATAAAAAGTCGGTGGTGACTCTTGCTAAACCGAAACATTTGCAAACACAAACGCAAAAACCCAAGTCAGTTCTCCCACTGTATCACAGAACTGGCGACTCTGCTGGGGACATCTTTAAAAATGGAGTAACCTTAGGGCTTAGATCACCCTTTGCATGCTTATCTTAATTGCTTTGATTGCTTTACATTTGGTTCTCTTATTTGGGCTAGAAATCCTCTACCCGGATTTGGGAAACATTCATAGGTAAATAGCAATACATTGTGGAAACTGTGCGGGGTATACCGACATGGTTGAAGCAATAGATATATTAGTGCGACATATTTATGAGTACTTGTAGCCTTTGAGTCAATCAAAGAGAAAACGGGGCCGCTGAGTGATGTCATGAAGCACTAATGAACTCTTAGAACCTTACTTGACCATCTTGGCCTTTTATTAGGGGTAGTGAGATGACCGGCTTTGGTGCAGTCCGAAGTTGGTAGATACTCGATACTACACTCATTGAGGGTTGTTTTCTTGGAATATTTTGGTCGCCAGTTAAGTCGCTAAACCAAAACAATGAACACAAAAAATAATCCAATGATATTGAGCTCCTTAGAACCCGGTTACTATTTATAGGACAGGTTAAGCCAACTAACTTCAAGAGGGTACTTACCTATGAAACCTCATGCAAGACTGAAACTAGGGTCTTGTGTGACTTGTTTGTACATGTGCTGATGCATACATCATGAACATCATAAAGCATCATATGCATCCACTAACAATTTCAAGGGTTCGGATCTTTATCTTTGTTCTTGTTTTACAGGTCATGGAATCTCTTCGCAGGAAAACAATACAAGTCAACCTTGTGAGAATCCCTCCTCAACTCAAGGAGCTTACTTCCAAGATTCTAGAGAATTCTCCTTTCAGTGAAAGACATGGTAGACTTCTCAGCTTGGTCAACTCCAACATTGAAGAAGACATGGTGAAAGTTATCTTCCAGTTCTTTGACCCCCTACACCACTGTTTCACATTCCCTGATTACCAACTAGTACCTACTTTGGAGGAATTTTCTTAACTCCTGAGAATTCCTATTCTTCATCAACTACCCTACAACGGTACATAAAAAGAACCAAAGCCTGAAGATGTTTCTCAAGCATTACACTTGCAACCATCTGATATCAAAGGTCATTGGGAAACCAGGAGTGGTGTCAAGGGTTTCTTGGCAAAGTTTATGTTTGAGAAGGCACAAGACTGCTGGAATTCTCTAGATCTACAAGCCTTTGAGGAGATTGTAGCACTACTCATCTATGGGTTGGTCTTGTTCCCAAACCCTGATCAACTTATAGATGTGAATGCTGTCAAGATTTTCATGTCTCGGAATCTTGTGCCTACATTGCTTGGGGACATCCTACACTCATTTTACACACGAACAATGAGAAAAAGAGGTGTTCTCATGTGTTGTACCCCTCTCCTAGCAAGGTGGTTTATTTCTCACCTTCCACAATCAATTTTGAAGAATGAGCATGGTTTAAGGTGGTCACAACGATTGATGATCCTCACATATTCTGATGTTCGTTGGTGTTCTCGGTCCAGAGAAAATGTCATCATCATTGATCATTGTGGGGAATTCCCTAATGTCCCACTACTTGGCATTAGGGGAGGCATTACCTACAACCCATGTCTAGCTTTGAGACAATTTGGATATGCTCAGAGGGATGGCCCTCATGATATGCTGATTCCTGACCTAGTTTTTGACTTCGACAACAATGCGCAAGGACTTCGACAAAGATTCATCAGAGCTTGGAGGATGCCCAACAAAGTGGATAGTAAGACACTGGGGCACAATAATTCCATCCCCTTTGAGCCTTACCTCAAGTGGGTAAGAACCCGCGCCCAGAGTCTTATGATGTCATACCCTCACATTCTCCCCATGATCAAAGAGCCTGTTAGGGAAGGAGAGGTTCCATACACCCTCCTACATCATGACATGCCAACATCATTGGAAGAATTGCAAAAGAGTTGGATCCAACTCAAGGAAGAACGAAATAATTTTGAAGCCAGCTTCTACGCCAGTGAGAAGAAGGTTTTGGAGCTTACCCGCCGACTTCATGAAGAGGAAACTCTCAACACTTACATCGCACCAAAAAGGATGTGCAATGTCTTTTTACATTAAGAATTTTGTAACATTTTTCCCATAGGGCATTTATGTACTCACAAATTTCTTCTTAATATGATGTGTGTTCTTTTTGTTTGCAACAAATTTGATTTTCTGAATCCTTGAATGCATTACATGAATAACATATCATTCATCATACACATAAACAGGTCTTCACGCCAGGTTTCCTTATCTTTCTGCTGTTTATAACAGCAAGATGGATTTGGAGCAGACGGTTAAGGATCTGCAAGCACAGAATTCGCAATTCCAGTAACTCCTCGTGACCTTAGCAAAGGGTCAAGAGGACCTTAAAGCACTGTTGGAGAAAGATAAAAAGAAGAAAAGGACAGGTGTGGTTACTATAGGAAGAAGGTTTGGAAGCCAGGCTAGAAAGGCCCTCGATTTCCCCTCGGCGTCTGATGAAGGGGCTGGTAAAGGAAAAGGAGCTGCAATGCCTTCCGAATCTGAAGTTGAAGAAGAAGAAGAGGAAGAGGACGAAGATTACTCCGAGCAGCAATATCCCCCAGTGGATGATAAGTATAAAAATCTTGAGGATCGGTTGGCAGCCATGGAGTTGCAAAGGGTACCTAGTTTATATTTCGAAGAACCAGGGTTGGTCACTGGAATCGTCATTCCTCCCAAGTTCAAAGTACCTACATTTTCTAAGTATGACGATTTGTATTGTCCAAAGATGCATATGAGGTCCTACGTCAGAAAGATCCAACCTCACTCCTCTGATAAGGATCTTTGGGTACACTTTTTTCAAGACAGTTTGTCAGGCACACAATTGGATTGGTTCTATCAACTTGAGAGATCTGAGGTTCATAACTGGGAAGACTTAGCTGCTGCGTTCTACCGACAATACCAATATAATATTGATTTAGCGCCTACTCATACTCATCTACAGAGTATGGGTATGGCTTCTAATGAGGGATTTAAAGAGTATGCCCAGAAGTGGCGTGATCTGACTGGAAGGGTGCAGCCACCATTGTCAGATAGAGAGCAGGTTGACATGTTTTTAGGGACTCTGTCTGGCCCATTCTTCAATCATTTAATCGGGAGTTCCTCTGTAGGATTCACCAAATTAATTTTGACCGGTGAAAGGGTCGAGGTTGGCATTAAAAGTGGTAAAATTCAGAAGGATGCCTCTGCTTCCAATGCTATTAAGAAGGCCTTCCTAGTCAAGAAAGAAGCTTCTGCTGTGTATTCCCAGAAAAATCAAGGAAGAGGGGAGCGTCGACCAACGGTAGGGGCTGTGATGATTCAACACTCTTCAACCGATCAACCTCGTAGCAATCAGCCAAGATCTAACCACCAAAGGGTAGAAAGGCCACAACGGAAATTGACCCGAACCAACATGACATTGGCTTAAGTCCTCCCTCATTTGTTAAAACTGAATCTCACCAATTTGAAAGA
Source organism: Vicia faba (assembly GCA_948472305.1). Classification (NCBI taxonomy): domain Eukaryota; kingdom Viridiplantae; phylum Streptophyta; class Magnoliopsida; order Fabales; family Fabaceae; genus Vicia; species Vicia faba. The sequence goes on along the minus strand of OX451740.1, from coordinate 1,033,409,211 downwards.
AGCGCCGAAGTACCCTAATACCTCTTCTCCTTATTATCACTCCAATGCAAAATGTGCGTACCACTCTGACAGTGTAGGGCATGATACCAACAACTATTGGGCTCTTAAAAACAAGATCCAAGACCTGATAGACGCCAAGGAGGTAGAGTTTGATGCTCCTGAAAAACCCAACGTAATATCCGCTCTAATGCCCAAGCACGGTCATAATGTTCATGCCGTTATGGAAGATATTCATGTTACCAGTGTTGCTGACCTTTTGACTCTGTTACCTGTGATCAAAGCGAATTTGATGAAAGCCGAGATATTCCCAGGCTGTGGAAAAGACTGTTACTTTTGTTTAAACATACGAGCTGACTGCCCAATGTTGAAATCAGGCATCCAACGCCTGATGGATACCCAAGAGATACTCTTTCAAAAGGCTCCTGTTGATACCACCACTCCTATTACTACTGCTACCTTTGTTACCCCTACCAATGACATTGCAATAATAACCATCTCCAACAATCTTCCCAAGACCTGCAAAAGGCCTGTCAAGATTACGCCTGATCCTAAGTTTGTGCCATTGAAAATCACCATGCCGGGGCATGTCCCGTATAAATCTATCAAGACGATACCATGGAATTACGGAGGAGAAGTCTTCTACCATGGTGTCAAACAGATTGATTCAGTCCAAGAGAATTATGATGATGAAACCCCTGATATATGGAATATTGCGGGAACGAGCAAGATAACTCGCAGCGGAAGGATCTTCTCTCCGGAGATTGCTCCTCCACGAGCAGTCTTCGGACCCTCGAAAGCTTATGTGCCTGTCAAGCCATCTATGCAAAGCCCGATAATTGAAGAATTGTATATTCCTGAAGTTAGACCCTCTGTTGATACTACCGATAAGGGTAAGGGGACACTAGAAGCGCCTGTCAGGATGAAGGCCCAGACTGTGGTAATCCCGGAGACTACCCAGAAAGAGATGGAAGAAATATTAAAGATAATCAAAAAGAGCGACTATGATGTCGTGGAGCAGCTAGGACAGACCCCTTCCAAAATCTCCATGCTGGCTCTCCTACTCTGCCCAGAGGCCCATGCTAAGGCCTTAATCAAATTTCTAAAGACGTCACACGTGCCTCAAGAAACTTCCGTTGATCAGTTTCAAGAGTGCGTGGCTAGCCTTACTGCCGATAACGGTCTTGGTTTTTATGATGCTGATTTGACCCCTAAAGGAAGGAAGCACAATGATGCACTGAACTTCTCGGTAGAGTGCATAGGGACTACACTGGCCCATGTCCTAGTTGATACCGGTTCATCTTTGAATGTCCTACCGAAGAAGGCGTTGGACAGGCTAGACTGCGAAGGTTTGACTTTAAAACCCAATAACATCATTGTTAGAAACTTCGACGGTTCTAATCGGATGGTTCACAGAGAGGTGGACATCCCAATCAAAGTGGGCACCGAGACCTTCAACTCTACTTTTTATGTGATGGACATCTGTCCTTCATATTCATGCTTGTTGGGAAGGCCATGGATCCACTATGCTGGGGCAGTTACCTCCTCTTTACACCAAATGCTAAAGTATCCTGTTCAAGGTAAGATTATAACAGTGCACGGTGAGGAAGAGTACATGATAAGTCACCTCAACTCCTTCCGCTATGTGGAATTGGATGGTGAGTTCATAGAAATGCCTTTCCAACATTTCGAAGAAGTTTATCCTGAAGTCATAGTTGCAAAGACAATGACTGATGTTCCTATCATTTCCAAGCCGGTGTCTAGGATGGAATCTCTCAAGGATGCGGAGGCTGTAATCAAAGAAGAACGGAGTATAATATGGGGGCAACTGCCTGATTTTTCTCACAAGACGGACAAGTTCGGACTAGGTTTTACTGATGCTGGCCAGAAAGCTGTGCGTCGCTCCCGGGCTGGAGGACCACCCTTTAAAATCACTCACCATGGAATTAATGCCTTAGAAGATGATGATTAAGAAGACAACTTCGAAGATTGGATCTTTCCAACCTTCGAAGGAGGATTAAGCAACTGGGAAGCGAAAGACTTCGTTCCCATCACTTTCATCAACCAGTAACTTATCTTTGAACAATTTCCTATTTTGGTTTCTAATAATTAAACAATTCGTACACACTCTTTTTACCTTATGCCTTACCCGAGGCATAAAGGTCCTTTTGTAAGGGCTTGATTTCTTCATTATCATATGCCATGTTTAAATGAATCATTGGACGTTTTCATCTATAAACTGTTGTGTTCATTTTCTTTCCTTTTACATTTTGTTTTGTTTAAGGATGGTTATCCCTTACACACACCCACACTCACAAAATGCAGGTACCCATCCACCCCGGATTCCATGGGTGACTATTCTGCTTTAGCCTTCGGTAACTCTGAAGATTTGGTCAATCATGCCGAGTACGAAGGTGATGAAGACTGTGAAGTCCCTGGAGAGTTAGCCAGACTTCTGCAACAAGAGGAAAGGGCTATTCTGCCCCATGAAGAGTTGCTAGAGACCATCAACTTGGGAACAGAGGAAGACAAGAAAGAGGTAAAAGTGGGTGCCAACCTGGAACCAAGTGTCAAAGAGCACTTAATGCATATGTTGAATGAATATGTCGAAATCTTCGCCTGGTCCTATGAAGACATGCCAGAACTAGATACAGACATCGTGGTTCACCATATCCCTACAAGAGAAGACTGTCCACCGATCAAACAAAAGGTCCGCCGAATGAGGCCCGACATGTTTGAGAAGATCAAAGCTGAGGTAATGAAGCAATTCAACGTTGGCTTTCTGGCTGTTACTTCTTATCCACAATGGATCGCTAACATTGTGCCCGTGCCTAAAAAGGACGGCAAAGTCAGAATGTGTGTGGACTACAGGGATTTGAATAAGGCTAGCCCTAAAGACGATTTTCCACTACCACACATCGACATCTTGGTTGACAACACAGCTCAACACAAGGTATTTTCCTTCATGGATGGATTCTCGGGATACAACCAGATCAAAATGGCCCCCGAAGACATGTAGAAGACTACTTTTGTCACGCAGTGGGGAACCTTCTGCTACAAAGTGATGTCATTCGGACTGAAGAATGTCGGGGCAACCTATCAACGTGCCATGGTAGCTTTGTTTCATGACATGATACATCACGAGATTGAAGTCTACGTAGATGACATGATAGTCCGTTCACAGATAGAAGAAGAACACCTTGATCATCTACGAAAGCTGTTTGTCAGATTGAAGGAGTATAAGCTCAGACTGAACCCAAGCAAGTGCACTTTTGGAGTTAGGTCTGGTAAACTTTTGGGATTTATTGTCAGCGACAAAGGCATTGAGGTTGATCCAGCTAAAGTAAAAGCTATATAAGAAATGTCTGCCCCCCGCACTGAAAAGGAGGTTAGAGGTTTCTTGGGATGCTTAAACTATATTGCGAGGTTCATCTCTCACCTAACATCTACCTGTGAGCCAATCTTCAAGCTGTTGAAGAAAGATCAAGTGGTTGAATGGAACAATGATTGTCAAGTTGCTTTTGATAAGATCAAGGATTATTTTCTAGAACCTCCTATCTTGATACCGCCCGTCGAAGGAAGGCCGCTAATCATGTATCTGACTGTTTTGGATAACTCAATGGGGTGCGTATTGGGCCAACATGACGAGTCTGGTCGAAAAGAGCATGCCATTTATTACCTTAGCAAAATGTTTACCGACTGTGAGACTCGCTACTCACTGCTTGAGAAAACTTGTTGCGCTCTGGTATGGGATGCTCGCCGGCTAAGGCAGTATATGTTGACTCATACCACTTTGCTGATTTCCAAAATGGATCTGATTAAGTACATCTTCGAGAAGCCTGCTTTATCTGGAAGAATCACTAGATGGCAAATGATCCTGAAAGAGTATGATATCCAGTATACTACCCAAAAAGCTATAAAGGGGAGTGTACTAGCTGACCATCTAGCTCATCAAGCCGTCGAAGATTACCAATCTATGAGATTCGACTTCCCTGACGAGGACATCATGACATTGGACAACATTGAAGGTAACGGACCGTATGACGGACCTGAACAAGGATGCCGATGGACCCTGTACTTTGATGGTGCTTCAAATGCACTTGGCAACGATACCAGGGCGGTACTCATTTCTCTGGAAGGTTGCCATACACCCTTCACTGCCCGACTTTGCTTCAGCTGTACCAACAACATGGCTGAATATGAAGCTTGTATCTTTGGTCTCAAGGCTGCTATAGACTTGGGAATCAAATCTTTGGTCGTATTTGGGGACTCGGCTTTGGTTATCAGTCAAGTCAAAGGAGAATGGGATACTAAACATCCTAATCTTATCCCATACAAAGAACATGTCTTGACATTGCTGCCTCATTTTGAGCAGATTACCTTCGAGCATTTTCCGCGAGAGGAAAATCAGCTAGAAGATGCTCTAGCTACAATGTCCTCCATGTTTAAACTCAACTGGGATAATGAGGCTCCCCAAATCACCATCGAGCGAATGGACGAACCTGCACAATGTCATGAGATTAATACCGAAGAAGTAGTGGAACAACCCTGGTTTCATGAAATCAAAAGGTATCTCCAGACTCGAGAATATCCTGAAGGAGCTTCCATTAATGACAAAAAGTTATTAAGGAGATTTGTTGCCAAGTTCTTCCTAAGCAATTGTATCCTTTATAAGCGCAGCCATGATTGTGTTCTACTTCGTTGTATGGACAAGGTTGAAGCGGAGTTAATCATGACTGAAATACATAGTGGCGCCTTTGGCACCCACTTGAGCGGACATACGATGGCTAAAAAGATTCTAAGGGCAGGCTACTATTGGTCTACCATGGAAGCTGATTGCCATCAACATTCTCGTACTTGTCACGAATGACAAGTCTATGCTGACAAGGTACACATTCCTCTTGTTCCTCTCAATGTTCTAACAGCTCCTTGGCCATTCGCAATGTGGGGAATTGACATGATTGGAGAGATCAAGCCAACGGCATCCAATGGACATCGTTTCATTTTGGTGACTATTGATTACTTCACCAAGTGGGTCGAAGCATCTTCCTACGCCTCTGTTACAAAGAATGTGGTTTCCCGCTTCATCAAGCAGAATCTCATATGCCGGTATGGTATCCCTGACAGGATTATCACGGACAACGGTACAAATTTGAACAACACTATGATCATGGATCTGTGCGAGCAATTCAAGATTTATCATCACAATTCATCTCCCTATCGGCCAAAGATGAACGGTGTTGTTGAAGCCGCGAACAAAAATATCAAGAAGATCATTCAAAAGATGACAGTCACCTACAAGGACTGGCATGAGATGTTACCGTTTTCTCTACACGGATATCGTACCACGGCACGTACTTCAACAGGGGCAACCCCCTTTTCTTTGGTATATGGCATGGAAGTTGTTTTACCTATGGAAGTTCATATTCCTTCCTTAAGGATCATGAAGGATACTGGTTTGAGTGAAGACGATTGGATTCAGACCCGGCTTGACCAACTTAATTTGATCGACGAGAAACAACTTACTTTTATTTGTCATGGTCAGACATATCAGAAACGGATGATCAAGGCTTTCAATAAGAAAGTCAGACGTCAAGTATATCATGTCGGAGATCTTGTAATCAAGCGGATCATCTTGCCGCAAAGTGATCCCAAGGGCAAGTGGACTCCTACTTACGAAGGACCATTTGTGATCAAGAACATATTTTCTGGTGGGGCAATGATTCTGACCACCATGGACGGCGATGACTTGCTGCACCCTACAAACGCAGACATAGTCAAAAGATACTATGCATAAAATGACCCGACAAGTTGAAAACCCGAAAGGGCGAGTTGGGCAAAAATGGGCATCCCGGTGAATCGAAAACCCGAAAGGGCGGTTCAGGCAAAAATTAGGGATAAATAAAAAATATGTACACCCGGCAAGTTAAAAACCCGAAAGGGCAACTTGGGAGAAAAAGGGTTTCCCAGTGGACTGAAAACCCGAAAGAGCGCTCCAGGGAAAAGTTAGGGAATTAAAGCGTATGACTATGTCTCGTCGAATCACTTTTAGGACAATCTCTTCACCAACAAGCTCCAAGCTTCTGATCAATCCAATCATCGGCGAATGAAGCAGCGAATGGACAAGATACTCAGAGTTGTGAAGGCTATAGCAGAATGGGAACCCATGGAATTATTGCACATATCCATCTTTCTTTTGTATAAATTTTTCTCGATTTTACGACAACATTCTCTTACTAGGATGTCTGTCTCCTTTGTACAAAGATACTTACAAAAGTTAATACAAAGATACTTCAAAGTGCAAAATTTGCATGCATTTATTTTCTTTTTTACACTTATGTTTTATTTGAAAACGTCCAATGGTTTGTTAAATAGGCATATGCATTTGAGTATAATCACTGCTTACAAATAAAACGAATTGAGAAAGGATAATTACTGATAGGTTGAAGGTGTAGGAAGATATCTTTGTGCTATTCCAGAAGAAATCCCCTGCCGTACATCATCCAGCTCCTCAACAAATCTAAAACCTTAGAGTATACACCCCTAGAGGAGTTAAGTTTCAAGATCTCCAGCGGAGCCAGTTTTTTCTAACTTTATTCCCCGACGGAGTTAAGTTTCAAAGTTCCCATCAGAATTAAGTCTCCGAACTTTCTTCCCCAGTGGAGCCCGAAAACTTTGAAATACACATACCCAACGGAGTTCATATCCCTAGTGGAGCTAGAATATTCTAAACCTTCTTTCCCGGCAGGTTATCTTAAAAGTCTGAGAATCAATCAGATAACAGTTAACTGCTTGTCTTATCCCTGACCAGGATGATTACCCAGTAGATTGGCATACAACCCGAGCTCCTGATTCCCCAAGCAGAGTCAACACTCTCCCCACAGAGTTATTTCCCAACAGAGCAAAGATTCTAGTTCATGTTTCTCCATTGGAAGCCTCCCAGGTTCTAATTCCCCAGTAGAGGTCTTCAGAGTTTTCCTTATTTCCCAGGAATGTCATTCCCCGCAGAAGTTGTCAAAGCTCTTGTTAAATCCCCACAAATCACTAAGGATTTTCAATCCCCAGCAGTGGTCCCAGGATTTCTCTTTCTCCACAATCAAAGATATTTAACCCCCAAGCAGTCAGGAAGGGTCTCTCATCTTCAACGATCAAAGATATTTAATCCCCAAGCAGTCAGCAAGGATCTCTCATCTTCAAATATCAAAGATTTTTGGAATCCCCAGCATCGGTCAAGGGTTTATTTTCCCCGGCAGCAGTCAAGGATTTCATTATCTCCAGCCATCAAGGATTTGTTTTCCTCAGCAAGACAGCTACTCGACTTACATGCACATCCATTACATTCATATATCCTAAACATTGAGGAAACATAGTTCATTGCATCATACATATCATGCAACATACCTTTATGTTTTAGCTAACATTTTACCCTTTTTCAGGATAAGATTAAAAAGCTATCATTAACAACTATTCAGAGATTTCAGATACAGTATGGATACACCCCAGACGCGGCGGTCATTTTATTACTCATTCAGAATTTCAAGTCAAAATACAGTATAGATACACCCCAGACACGATGGTCATTCTACTACTCATTCAGACTTCAGTAATCAGATACAGACTAGATACGCTTGAGACACGGTGACCATTCTATTTCTCATTCAGATTCAACTATCAACTTCAAGTTCAGATACGCTCCAAACACGGATGCCATTCTGGACCTTACACCAGAAGTTTGTTTCTCTCCAGTGCAGTCGCCAAGGAAGTCATTCTGCTACTCATACATATCTCAACTTCAGATACAGTCCAGATACGCTCCAGACACGGTTGCCATTCTGTCACTCATTCGGAATTTATCCCCAGCACACAGTTGCTCCATATACAGATGTTTCTCTGTTACCCATTCAGAATATAGATACACTCCAGACATGACAGTCATTATGATATTCATTCAAAAATCAAATACAATTACAGCTCGGATACGCTCTAGAAACGGACGCCATTCCCTTTCTCATACAAACCCAGTCTCCAGATACAATTCAGATATGTTTCAAATACGGATGCCATTATGATGTTCATTCTACTGATTTTTCAACAAACAAGTCTTGGATGGTATCTTTAAGCCCATCTCCAGCAAGATTCTACCATCTCCAAATGGCATCTTTAAGCTTATTCCCTCAGATACATTTTTGACGAGTGCAAATTTACAGGCACTCTAGTGTCCAATCCTCTTTGACCTTCGAGTCACGAAAGGCAAAACTTGCCAATCTAACTCTTCAGGTTCAAGAAGATTGAACAGGGGAAACTGTTGTACCCCAAAATTTGCCCTCTCATTTTATCAACATTTCTCATCATAAGACTCTTGGAACTCAACACAAGCTAGTGTTTGCTTTGCTCAAGACACCTCCTTGCACTATTGACCTAAATTAGGGTTTGAGTTTGCGCAGGGATTTTTGGACCTTCAATGTCCAAAGTGACTTTCATACTTCATGTTGGACTCATAATTTTGTCCATACCAAGTTTCAAGCCTTGAATCAAATTTTTGCCCAGTCAATTGGACAGTTGACCTAGAAATCAGCTGAATTGGGGAAAAAGTCAACCGTGGCCAATTTACAGTCAAACCTCATGAATTTTGACCCATATCAACATTATGAACTCATATGAACCATTTTATCAAGTTTGGATCACAACTCCACAAGAAATTTGATCAGATCACCAAAAGGGCAAAATGGTCATTTTTAGGGTTTTGACTGTACAAAGGCAATTTTTGACTGTTTGACCTAGCCAATGGCAAATCAAGTTCAACCATAGACTCAAGGGCTCAAAGGCATCATCTTGACTTATTCAACAAGTTCAAAATGTCTCAAATGCATGGGATTGACAGATGAATTTTTCAGTCAACTGATCAAAATTTGACTGTACACTGAAAAGTCAAACTTTGACTTTTTGGTCAAAATCAAGTGCCAAGGGTAATTTTTCATCAAGATGTGTCAAATTACGAAACTTGTTCATCAAGAAACCCAAAATTGCAAATTAGGGTTTGAAATTGAAAAAATTTCATAACTTAGAAATTTTCTAAGTTATGAAATTTTCTTAATTTTTCCTAACTTTGCCCCACATTTTCACCATGATGCAAATGGATTCAAACAAAACTTACAACATGAAAGTTGTAGTCCTCCACAAAGTATACAACTTTGATTCACAAAGTTTTCTCAAAAGAATCTTGGATCTCAAGTTATTATTTTTGGAACAAGGGTCCCTAAAACTTTTAACTTAGAGAAATTTTGCCCTAGTTTAGGCAGGATTTTGACCCATCTTCTTAGCCATTTTTCACATAGTTCCACTTGGGGTCTCAAGTTGCATTTCAAAGATGGATTATAGTACTTGTTGCAATATTTCCAAATTTTCCAGGACTCCTCAAACACATTTGTGGTTAGGGAGAATCGAATGCTTGAAGTTGGTAAAAACTCACTTTGTAACCATGGCCAATACATGTTCATACAAGTTGCAAAATCTGACCAAACTAGTTTTGTACTTAATTACAGGTCTCTAAACCCTTCAACACTCAAAAATTGAATGCAAACACATTGGTTAGAGGCATTGTTCTGATTAAGGAAGCATTATACAATGAATAAATCCATTTTGGGCATAAAGGTAGCACTTCCATTTACATAAAGCATGCTTTATGTCAAATTGCTTATCTTGAGCCAATGACCCAATCTTTTGCAGCAAACAAAGTTCACTAATTTCAGGCAATTGGTACCAACTCTTAGCAGACCCTAAGCTAGATTGTACAAGCCTTTGCATTGTCACTTCTCACTTTTACTTCAAAAACAAGTCATTGTGCCAAAAGTCAAGAACTAGTACATCTGATATATTCAACTCTTGCCAACCTTCCAAACAAGTTTTGCACATCCCTGTGAGCCAGAAACATGAGACATTCATCCCTCAAACACCCTTGTACACAAAAATCACATTTTCTTGCAAAACAGGGCAGGCCCTACAGAATCACTTCCATTTTCACACCCACTCGTGCGTTTTGCTTGCAACCAGTTCCAATAGCTTCCATTCAACTCACTCAAGCTATCCCAAACCTCCATTGCCAACTGTAACTCCATTTACAGTGTTCACCATTTTCATTTCAAGCTTGTGCAGGTTGACATCTGGAGGCTGATTCAGGAACAATCGAAGCAAACTAGCTATTGGAAAAGACCAGGTGAAGTTCAGGCAAGCTACCAGGCAACTCAAAACTTGTTGAGAAGCTCTGTATTGTCCAACTCGAATCCAACTAAACAGGTATTTCTCAAACTTCTATCTCTCTATTTAGGAACATTTAGCCTTAGGTTTGTGAATGAAAGATGTAGTACTCATTGCCATGAAACCATACATATGCTCAGTTTTCATTTATATTAAACGTGCTAAGATAATTTCATCTATGAACATGCTGAAAAAACAAGGTCAGATTTTAGGGTCAGAGAAATTCTCTCTGGTCTTTGAGAGTTAGATTAAGTTTTTTATATGGTTAGAATCGTGGTTTAATGCTCTACAAGTTTCATGTTTTGAGTTTTGGTAAAAGATCACGTTTCCAGGAGTTAGCAGTTTGTACAAGGCAAGCGCGCGTTTTTGTCACAAGGAAGAAGATGAAGTGGAAATGGGCTGGGTCTGTTTGTTCTCACTTTTGACACCCCCCTCTTTTCTTTTTGCATCCCCTGGCCCAATTTCTTATATTTTTACATTTTTGAATTTTTGTTTTCTTTTCTGACTTTATTATTTTATTTTCAAACATAAAAAATGCTTAAAAATATTTTCACATTTTTTTTACATTTATTAGGTATTTTATTTTGATTTTTCTAACATAAAAACAATTTAAATACTTTATATTATTTATTAAAACTTGAAAATAATGTAAATAATACTTTTATTTTTATTTCTTATTTTTGTTCGCACTTAAAATATTTTATTTTATTTTATACATACTTAATATATATATATATATATATATATATATATATATATATATATATATATATATATATATATATATATATATATATATATATATATATATATATATATATATATATATATATATATATATATATATATATATATACTTTTATTTTATTAAATAATTAGAATAAAAATATAAAAATATTACCTTTTATTTTTTATACTAAAAAAATACCTATTCTTTAATATATTTCATTTTTGTACATATTAATATATTTTTGTATATAAATATTATATAATATTATTTTCTTAAGGAAAATTAGGGTTTACCCCTTTATTAAATAAAATCAATTTTTTTTATTTTATTTCTTTACACCTTTTTCACATTAAAAAAAATACTTTGCATACATATACATAAACAAAAATAAAAACTTCTTTTTTGCATAATGCATTTTATTTAACATTTATGTATTTTGTTTATTTAAATAATTGTACATTTAAATATTGTTGCATTGAGATTCAATTTGGATGTAATAGTAATCTAGGGTTTATATTTCTTGTCAAATATCCCTATCCAAAATTGTACCCCCATCCCCATAATCATGTTGTAATAGCTTAAAATTTAAATTCTCGCACTTAACGCTTTCAATTATGTCGTGATTAGAGAATTAGGGTTTGTATGCAAAATCAAAACCAACAAATAGTTTGACTTAATCAAAGACAAAAATGCATGAAAAACAAACACAATGCACACTTGCACCCCTAGAGTTACAATCCACTTGTTGCCTTCAAAAATGGGCCATGGTATGTGTGATCGGTGGATCTGGAACTGACTGTTTAACGCTGGTTCGCGAAATGTCGCGGAAGCAAGAGTCGCCACCGTCTTTTATTTTCTCCAAATGGAAAGGACAAAAGCACAGAAAAAATCCTTATAGAGATTGCTCTCGGTTCGGGAGGTAGATTATAGAAAGGGAAGGTGTTAGCACCCTTTCTATCCATGGTTATCCATGGGCTCTTAGATACTTGCTCATTTGTGTTTTCAAAATTGTTTGTTTGCTTTTCGACTGTGGGTTTAAAAAAGTTTCTTTGAAAAATTGCTTTTGAAAGCTTTTTGAAAGGTGTCGGTGTGAAAAGGAGTTTTGATTGTTTTTTAGTAGAGCAAGTATCTATGAGTCATCTACCTACCCTAAGGAATTAGGCTGTGTAAATGTCCTTAAGGTAGTGCCATCCCACCATTGAGAGGTAGGTAGCACCACCGTTGGAGGTGTTCGGGTCAATTCGAGGGTTCGGGACATGGTGATCACCAGAGCAATAGGAAGACACCTTAGAAGCTACCCTCATGCCATGTTCATGGACATGAGGACTTACTAAAACATCCTCTACTCGACGACCACCTTTTCGAGGGGCAAGGCAACAGTGAGGCGTACCCTAGAGGTGGGGTGTGATTTTTGTGTCGTTTTCAGATATTTTTGTCTTGTCATGCATTGGTGATCTACGCGTTGCTTTTATTTTTGGCATTCATTCTTTCATGCAGATTATTTAACAGTTTAAAAGATGCGGAATTAAAAGTCCTACGCTATTACAAAGGCGCGGGTCCACATCGCCAAATTAGTCCAGGACCCGATTTGAAATAAAATAAAGTGCAAAAAATAAATATCCTACTTAATCTATTACATGGCTTTGGGAGAATTACATGAATTTTATAAGAAAAGAAATAAACGCGCGAAACGAACTGATAATCGAAAGCGAGGGCGTTGGACCCTTTTAAGGAAATTAAATTGCAATTATGAAATTAATTAAATTTAATGAGAAAGGAAGTTATTTTTTTTTTGAGTTTTTGTATTTATGGATTTTTAGTGAGAATTAATGGAATTAAAACCTAATTCTAAACTATTTTTAATTTATTAAAAAAAAGTGTTTTTAGTTTGACCTAATTTTAATTAATTATTTACATGGCAAATTATATTTACAAAATAATAATTGATAATTAAATATGGTGAAAAAGAAAAAAAGATAAAAGTATAAAACCCTAATTCTACATTTTTTTAGTTTATTAAGAAAAATATTAGAATTAAACCTAGAATTAAAAACTAAATTAATTATTAAATTTATTTACAAAAAAAAATGTTAGTGAATTAAATGTTAAAACATATTTTTTATTTTTATACTTTCTGATTTTTTTGGCATTTTTATGTTATGAAAATATTAATTTATGAATTAAAAGGAAATAATCAAATTAAAGCAAATAAAAATAAAATAGGAAAAAAGAAAAGAAATACAAACACTTGGGGGTGTTGACCCCAGTTTGGAGGTATTATCCAGTAATTTGGCCCATTTATTGGAGGCCTCTTTTGACTTTTCTGGCCACGTGCGTATGCGTTGACTGGTGCCCATGGTGTTCTTCAAATCTTGACCTTTGGATTGGGATTATTGGGCGCGTGGCACGCCAGATGATGGGGACACATGATGGTCATTGGGAAGCATGCTGCATAGAATCACATTAAGACAAAATATATTGAGAAATGGAAGGGACCTGGGAATCGAACCCAGGTCCCAGAGTTTACCAAATCAACGCCTTGCCATCTGAACCATTTACGCGCTTTGTATATAATATGACCAATAAACAACATAGCGTGAAACAACGATTAGTGGTGTTTTTTCGCGCGAAATTCAAACGCACCAACCGCTGGCTTACACCTCACCTTCTTCTCCAATTGTTCTGCATTTTTGCCTGAAAAAACAAACTAAATAGCGGGGGTTTTAAACCCCCACTAAGTGATAAACATGAAAATAGCGAATAGGTCCTGGTTGCTCATAAATTGAGCGCGACCTATGGATTGATTTCGTATGAAGCTTCCGGTTCAAATGGCCCTGGTCTTGTGCCTCAATTTTTCCAGAATAAGGGAGCCCTAATTTTATAGTTCTGAAACCCTAGCAAGCTTCAATGGTAGATTCATGTATAAAGCACGAAAACTCAATTAAATGGCATGGTTAGCTTTAGAATGATTAACTTAATACAAATCAAGCATTAGAAATTGAAAATAACGCATGAATCATGAGACATGAATATGAGAAAAGTTATGAACAGGACGGGTTCGTTCTACCAATTCCTTGTGTTAGAAGCAGTGGTTTTGATCCAGAAACGTTCTTTGAGGCCTTGGCAAGCTATTGGAATCAATATTTTGTCTTGAAACCAACTCTAATGCAGTTTTCAGTTTTGATTTTTTTCACAAAAATTGCAAAGTGTGTTTTTGATATGGGGCGCAGCTTGAAGGTTGTGAGCTTTAGGGTTTGCATCTGTTTATGTATGGGAGTGGATTAGGGTAAGAATCAAGTGCAAAAACCTTTTGCATTGATGAAAGAAATATTTGATTTTCAATGAATATTTTCAAATCTTTTCCACATGAATATCATGCCAATTTGCACCAAATCTTCCCTTTTTTGAAGTGCGCGAAATCTTGAGTAACCAATGAGGGCATAGGCTGCATAAAAAGATTCAAATGCATTTGTTTAGTATTTTTTTCATATTTTATTTTATTAAATGAATTAATGGTGATTAAAAATTCAAATAAATAATAAAAATGATGAAATAAATCCCCTTTGGGCCAAATGGTCGTGCATAGTCTTTGGATCATGATTCTTGGAAGAAAATGTGGCCCATTAGCAATTTTGAGGCATTTGAAGTAAAGTTGACTTTTCAAAATTCCCAAAAATTTCCCAACTTCCACAAGGCATATCTTGCTCAATTTTTAAGCTTTGATCATGTTCTTGGACATTTTGGAAAGGACTTGAAGTCCTCTAACCAATGCCTTTGGTCCCATGTCATTTTGATTTACCACTCTCAAGTTATGGCCTTTGACTTAAAGTCCCTTTTTGTTGACTTTTGAAAATGACCTATAATGTTGAAATTGATAACTTTTTGTGAGAGCATTTCTTGGACTTGAAGTGTGAAGAGGAGTTGTAGGAAATGTCATTCTCTTCAAAATGAGCTTTGGATGGAATTTTTCTGATAAACCATGTGGAAGTTATGCCTTGGTCAAGTTACAGTTGACTTTTTCAACTGTCCAAATATGGAAACTTTTACATCTTGAGACTTTTTGAGCCATACCTTGAAAATCATGATCAAGATTTGATCAAATGATGTTTGTGGCTTCAAAATAAGATGTTGACCAAAAATTTTAACTTTTGACTGTCAAATGACCATTTTGCCCCTGCAGTTGACTGTAGGGCAATTAGGGTTTTTGACTGTGCAATTTTGTGCTGTAAGTCTTGAAACTTGGTATGAGGATGCTTGACCATGTTTATAGGCATGTGGGACTTGTTTAGACCCTTGGAAACTTCAACTTCTTTGCCAGAACCAAAACCCTAGTTTTTGACTGTTAGGAGGCCCTTGAACTGTGCAACCCTTGGGGAGATTTTGAAGCATGCTCTTTGCAAATTTTGAAGAATATGGGAGGGTAAATTTTGGGGTACAACAGTTGCCCCTGTTCAATCTTCTTAGACCTGAGGATGTAGATTGGCTGGCGTGCCTTTCGTAATCCGAGGGTGGGAGATGATTGAACACTAGAGTGCCCAAAAATTTGCGCTCACATAGTAGTGTGATGGTGGGAATGGGCTTATAGATGCCATTTGGAGATTGATGGATAGGATGATGGGCTTATAGATGCCATGCTAAAAGATGATGGAAGGTGGATGGGCTTATAGATGCCATCTGGGTGTCGATCGCATAAGAGATTCCTTAGCGAGAGCTTGCGTACCTGGAAAAGAAAATGATTACCTGGCCTGTTACAGGAGCTGGTCTTCAAACTCTTTGTATAGATGCGCCCTGACTGGTTACAGGAATTGAATCTGGAGCTTCAAACGGCGATGAATGAACCAGGGATGGTTACTACCTCAACAGGAACGGTGAGAGAACCTTGGATGATTACCCCCTCAACAGGAACGCTGAGAGAATCCTGGGACGATTACTACCTCAACAGGAACGCTGAGAGAATCTGGGGACGACTTCAACCTCAACAGTAACGCTGCGAGAATCTTGGGCGATTACTACCTCCGCCGTAACGGGGAGAGAACCATAGGCGACTTCAACCTCAACAGTAACGCTGAGAGAATCTTGGAGATTACTACCTCTGCAGTAACGGGGAGAGAACCATAGGCGACTTCAACCTCAACAGTAACGCTGAGAGAATCTTGGATGTCTTCAACTGGATAAGAAACAGGGAGATCTTAGGGGCGATCTGACTGAACCAGAGAAGGCCTTTGACTGGATAAGAAACAGGAAAATCTTAGGGTCGATTTAACTGAACCGATCAAGGTCTTGAAATCTTCAACTAGATAAGAATCAGGGAGATCTTAGGGTCGATCTGACTGAACCAGAGAAGGCCTTTGACTGGATAAGAATCAGGAAAATCTTAGGGTCGATTTAACTGAACCGGACAAGGTCTTGGAATATCTTCAACTGGATAAGAATCAGGGAGATCTTAGGGTCGATTTGACTGAACCAGAGAAGGCCTTTGACTGGATAAGAATCAGGAAAATCTTAGGGTCGATTTAACTGAACCAGACAAGGTCTTGAAATCTTCAACTGGATAAGAATCAGGGAGATCTTAGGGTCGATCTGACTGAACCAGAGAAGGCCTTTGACTGGATAAGAATCAGGAAAATCTTAGGGTCGATTTAACTGAACCGGTCAAGGTCTTGAAATATAGCTGAGAACTTAACTGGATCTTTCCTGAAAGGTAAAGGTCAGTCATATGCAATGCATGATATGGATCAAGCAATGATGTTCTCAACATAAATGAGATTTGTAAGATATGATGCATATATGCATGCTATAATGTATGGAAATGTGATGTTTATGAATGTATCTTTTGTCTAGGAAAGTAAATCCTTGACGGGTGCCGGGAAGTCACTCCTGGGCCGATGTTGGAGAACAATGCTTTGCTTCCGCTGGGGATGATAGTTGCAAGAATACCGGTAGGAGAAGATAACTCCGGTGGGGAATAAACTTGGCGAATGGATTACTCTGCGGGGAGAAAAATACTCTAGCGATCTTGTTGGGGAGCAATACTCTGTGGGGAGAGAGGTACTTTGCTGAAATGTTGATGGTAAATTAATGGGGATACCATTGTTGTGTTGGAAGTGTTAATATACTTCGCTGGGGATAAGAAGACTTTGCTGAGGACGATCTTTCCATGGCTTCTGGCTGAGGATAACCCAGTTATATCCTAGTAGGGAAATAACTCTTTGAATAAAGTCGGGAGACGCGTTCGTGCTCTACGAGGATAAGCTTCCAGAATCTACTGGGGATAAGCTTACTGCTTGGGGAGATGGATTCCAACTTTCCTAGGGAACTGGATTGGACTCTCCTGGGGAAGTTTTGAACTGTACCGGGAAAGTGACTCCGTTGAATGTTTGATATACCGCCGGGGAACAATCTTTAGGCCAAGACTTCCGGGGATGCTTGTTAAGAATATCTGTATACTGTGTTGGGGAATGTTGAGATCTGCTGGAGGATACTCAATTTCCTTAAGGTTGACTGTAAATTTGCTTGGGGTGAGTGCACTGACTTGCTGACTCACTCTTTGGGGAATTAAGATATCTGGTTATGTTCTTCGGCCGAACTTACCTTGGTACCTTGGTACCTTGGTGGATTGAGCAATTAGATCGCTTAGACAACTCTTTATTGCCCCTGTTTCTAATGTTACATGCAATTAATCCTTTATTTCGTATGCAAATATTCATGAGTGAGCAAGTTATTGTCAATGCATATATCACAAATTGAACCTTGGACGTTCTTCGCAAAACAAAACAGAAAAGGAAAAACAAATGGCAATTTGAACTAAAGGTATATTTGTATTGATTTTGAATTTTCCTGTAAATAGGCGTTTATGTACAAGAGGCTGACGTCCTAGTAAGAGAACGCCGCCGAACAAAAAGTTTATACAAATTTGCACAAAGGAAAATAAAACAACTGTGTGAAATGAATGATCCACTGGGTTTCAACTCTGCTATTGCCTTTATATCTCCGAGCGTCTCATCACTTGATGACCTTAGTTGAAGACGAAGCTGACTGATCGATGCCGTCTGAACTTGATGTAGATACCGGATTCTGGATGCAAAGTGATCCAATGAGACATAGTATTACGCTTTATCCCTACCTTTTTCCTGGACCGCCCTTTCGGGTTTTCAGTCCACCGGGATACCCTTTTTTGCCCAAGCCGCCTTTTCAGGTTTTCGACTTGCCGGGTGTACAGATTTTTTCATTTCATCCCTTCATTTTGCCCGAACCCTTTTGGTTCGCCAGGAAGCCCTAATTTTTGCCTAGGTATGTCAACCTAGCGGGTCTTTTTTATGCGTAGTATCTTTTTACTATGTCTGCATTGGCGGGGTGAGGAATGTCGTCACCATCCATGTTGGTTAGAATCATGGCTCCTCCTGAGAACACATGTTTAACCACAAATGGCCCTTCGTACGTAGGGGTCCATTTGCCCCTTGGATCACTCTGAGGAAGGATGATTCGCTTGATTACCAGATCCCCAACTTGATATTCTTGTGGTCTGACCTTTTTGTTAAATGCCCTGATCATCCGTTTCTGGTATGTCTGACCATGACAAATAGCAGTAAGTCTCTTTTCGTCAATAAGGTTTAGCTGATCAAGTCGGGTCTGGATCCAATCATCTTCGTTCAGATCTGCATCCTTCATTATCCGGAGAAAGGGTATCTGCACTTCGATCGGTAAGACTGCCTCCATGCCGTAGACCAAGGAGAAAGGAGTTGCCCCGGTTGACGTCCTGGTTGAGGTACGGTACCCATGTAGAGCGAACGGTAACATCTCGTGCCAATCTTTATAAGTCACTGTCATCTTCTGCACGATTTTCTTAATGTTCTTATTTGCTGCTTCTACATCCCCATTCATCTTCGACCGATAAGGAGAAGAGTTGTGGTGCTGTATCTTGAACTGCTCGCAGAGCTCAGTGATCATCTTATTATTGAGGTTGGTACCGTTGTCTGTAATGATCCTTTCTGGGACGCCGTATCGACAGATCAGGTTATGCCGAATGAACCGTGCCACAACAGTCTTGGTTACCGTAGCGTAGGAAGCTGCTTCAACCCACTTTGTAAAGTAATCAATTGCCACCAGGATGAAGCGATGCCCATTGGATGCCGTAGGTTTAATCTCACCGATCATATCTATGCCCCACATCGCAAACGGCCAAGGCGCAGTTAGAACATTTAGAGGAACTGGAGGAACATGCACCTTGTCTGCATATATCTGGTATTTATGGCATGTCCGAGAGTGTTGATAACAGTCGGCTTCCATGGTGGACCAGAAATACCCTGCCCGAAGGATTTTCTTTGCCATAGTGTGTCCACTGGAATGTGTTCCGAAGGTCCCTTCATGTAGCTCTTCCATAATCCTTTCTGCTTCTGTCTTGTCCACACAACGCAGTAAGGTCGAATCATGGTTTCGCTTATACAGAATGTCGTTGCTAAGGAAGAACTTCGCTGCGAACCTTCTCAGAAACTTCTTATCGTTGACAGACGCACCTTCAGGGTATTCCTGAGCTTCCAAATATCTCTTCACCTCATGGTACCAAGGCTTCTCGGTCACCAATTCAGTCTCAAGATCACAACAGTATGCCGGTTCGTCCAGTTTCCAGATAATGATCTGGGGAGCCTCATTGTCCCACTTGACTTTGAACATAGAAGACATCGTAGCTAACGCGTCCGCCAACTGATTCTCCTCTCTCGGAAAGTGTTCAAAGGTTATCTTTGTGAAGTGGGGGATCAATGTCAACACACATTCTTTGTAAGGAATAAGATTCGGATGTTTCGTATCCCACTCTCCTTTGATCTGATTGATCACGAGAGCGGAATCTCCGAAGACACTCAGAAACTTGATCCTTAGGTCGATCGTAGCTTGGAGACCCATGATGCATGCCTCATACTCTGCCATGTTGTTGGTGCAGTTGAAACATAGCCGGGCAGTAAGTGGAGTATGAGTGCCTTGAGGGGATATGATCACAGCGCCGATACCGTTACCCAAAGCGTTGGAGGCTCCGTCAAAGTGCATAGACCATCGAGATCCTTCCTCAGGTCCTTCATCCGGTCCAGGTACTTCACAATCAGTCACTATCATGATGCTCTCGTCTGGAAACTCGAAGTTCATTGACTGATAGTCGTCTACTGCCTGATGTGCCAAGTGGTCTGCCAACACACTTCCTTTGATGGCTTTCTGGGTCGTGTACTGGATGTCGTATTCCGTCAAGATCATTTGCCATCTTGCTATTCTCCCAGATAGAGCAGGCTTTTCAAATATGTACTTTATAGGATCCATCTTCGAGATCAACAAGGTAGTGTGAGTCAGCATATACTGTCTCAGCCGGCGAGCAGCCCATACCAAAGCGCAGTAAGTTTTCTCGAGCAGTGAGTATCGGGTCTCACAGTCGGTAAACCTTTTGCTAAGGTAATAAATGGCATGCTCTTTTCGGCCAGACTCGTCATGCTGCCCCAACACACACCCAATAAAGTTGTCAAGCACTGTCAGGTATAGTATCAGAGGTCTCCCCTCAACCGGTGGCATAAGGATGGGTGGTTCTTGGAGATACTCCTTGATTCTGTCAAAAGCGGCCTGGCATTCATCGTTCCAACGTACTACCTGATCTTTCTTCAGCAGCTTGAAGATTGGTTCACAGGTAGCAGTTAGGTGTGAGATGAACCAAGCAATGTAATTCAGGCGTCCTAGAAAGCCTCTGACCTCTTTCTCTGTCTTAGGAATTGGCATCTCTTGAATGGCTTTAACTTTGGCAGGGTCCACTTGGATACCCTTGTCACTTACGACAAAGCCTAGCAACTTCCCGGATCTAACCCCGAAGGTGCACTTGTTCGGGTTCAACCTCAGCTTGTACAACTTCAGTCGGTCAAACAATTTCTGCAGATGATCTAGGTGTTCTTCCTCAGTCTGGGACCTTGCGATCATGTCGTCAACATACACTTCTATCTCATGATGGATCATGTCATGAAATAAGGCAACCATGGCACGTTGGTAGGTTGCCCCAGCATTTTTCAGTCCAAAAGGCATGACCTTGTAGCAGAAGGTGCCCCACTGAGTAACGAAGGTAGTTTTTTCCATGTCTTCAGGTGCCATCTTGATCTGGTTATAACCTGAAAAACCATCAATGAAAGAGAACACCTTATGCTGAGCAGTATTGTCAACAAGGACATCAATGTGAGGTAGGGGGAAGTCATCCTTGGGGCTGGCCCTGTTCAGATCCCTGTAATCGACACACATTCTGACCTTTCCATCTTTCTTAGGTACCGACACCACATTAGCAACCCACTGAGGGTAAGAAGTCACTGCGAGAAACCCAGCATCAAACTGTTTCATAACCTCTGCTTTGATCTTCTCAGACATCTCTGGACGCATACGGCGGACCTTCTGCTTGACCGGAGGGCAGTCTTCCTTGGTAGGCAAATGATGGACCACAATGTCGGTATCCAACCCGGGCATGTCTTCGTAGGACCAGGCAAAGATCTCCATGTAGTCATGTAACATCTGAGTCAACTGTTGCTTCACGCTGAGCTCTAGGTTGGCACCAATCTTTACCTCCTTTTTGTCTGTATCAGTACCCAGATTTATCGTTTCCACCGGCTCTTCATGTGGTTGAATTGCCCTCTCTTCTTGGAGTAACAGTCTTGCAAGCTCACCAGGAACTTCACAATCATCTTCACCTTCGTCTTCGGCTAAGTTGATCGGATTTTCGAAGTCAAAACTGGCAGTAGCAGAGTCGTTACCAGTGAGATCCATAGTGGATTGAAACCTGTATGAGTGAGTGTGTGTAAATACAGTTGTTTTGCAATATATAAAGAAAGGAAAGAAAGGAAAGGAGCATAAGATTTGAAATGCGAGAAAACGTCCAAGATCTTTATTCATGATATATGAGATGACAATTAATATACCCTCACAAATGAAGCCAACGGTGCCTCGGGTAAGACACCGGGCCATAGAGTTTTAATTGTTTATTACAAATAACAAAACATAGGAGTTTATTACTGCGTAACAAAAGTAACAGGAGTATAATCTTTAGCAGTCCAATTGGTCAATCCACCATCAGTCGTCGGGTAGATCCAGCTTTCAAACTCTGACTCTTCCACTTCATCTTCGTCCCCAACAGCATTCACTTCTGGATTGGTAATGAGCACAGGAGGTCTTCTGGTCTTTGCCTTGCGCACAGCCTTCTGACCCTCTGCAGTAAAACCCAGTCCAAACTTGTCAGTTTTAGGTGTAAAATCAGGGAGCCTGCCCCAGTTAGCACATTCACCTTTCTTGATCACAGCCCGGGCATCCTTCAAGGAA
This sequence comes from Vicia faba, assembly GCA_948472305.1. Classification (NCBI taxonomy): domain Eukaryota; kingdom Viridiplantae; phylum Streptophyta; class Magnoliopsida; order Fabales; family Fabaceae; genus Vicia; species Vicia faba. Next base: position 1,033,386,908 of record OX451740.1, on the reverse strand, counting down.
GCCATCTTCAAGGGAACATCCTCTTCAACCACTGTTTCTGCTGCTGCCAATGTTGGAGGTACCTCTTCGAAATGCTGAAAGGGGGTTTCAATAAACTCCCCGTCCATCTTAATATACCTGAAGGAATTCAAATGGCTCACCATATACTCCTCCTCTCCCTGCACGGTGACAATCTTCCCTCTGACGGGGTACTTGAGTTTCTCGTGCAGGGTAGAGGTCACTGCCCCAGCTTTGTGGATCGAAGGTCGACCCAGTAGACAAGAATACGATGGACGGATATCCATCACATAGAAAGTAGAGTCGAATACTTGAGAACCCACCCAAATAGGAATGTCTACCTCTCCATGAACCATCCTCTTAGACCCGTCAAAGGCTCTAACGATGATGTTGCTAGGTTTCAGCTCTAGGCCTTCACAATCCAAACGGTCTAAGGCCTTCTTGGGTAGCACATTCAGGGAAGAACTAGTGTCCACCAGCATGTGCGCAAGAGTAGTGCCCCTGCATTCAATAGAGACATGCAGGGCGTCATTGTGGTCCTTTCCCTTAGCAGTAAGGTCAGCATCCAAGAAACCCAAACCATTGTCGGCTGTCAAATTGGCTACGCAATCAGTAAACTGGACAGCAGATGTCTCCTGTGGCACATGGGCCGTCTTGAGAAATGAAATCAGGGCCTTAGCATGGGCCTCTGAGCACAGTAGCAAGGAGAGCATGGAGATTTTGGAGGGTGTATGCCCCAGCTGCTCGACAACATTAAAGTCACTCTTCTTGATTATTTTCAGAATTTCCTCCATCTCTTGTTGGGAGGCCTCAACATTCACAGATTTTGGTGCCTCCATCCGGGCAGGCTCATCTTCAATCCCTTTGCCCCGAGCATTAGATGACTCGGCAGCAGGGGAAACAACTTGATCAGAACTACGAACAAGTACACTTGCAGGTGTTATAGTGAGGGGTCTTTGAATAGCGGGTGGCGCAATGTCAAGCGAGAAGAGCCTGCCACTACGGGTAACTTTTGCTGGACCAGTGATATTGCTGATGCTGGTGCTAGTGTTGAACTCTTGCTTGATTCCATGTACATACACGTCTGCCCCATAGTGCCAGGGGACAGCCTTATCAGATTCGTAGGGGAGAGGCCCCGGAACAGTAATAACAACGGGCGCGACAGTCATGATTTTAACCGGCTTCCTTGGGAGAGCCTTGATCGGATTATTAAAGATTGTAACAACAGAAACTTCTTCCACCAGAACAAACTGAACAGCAGTCTTCTTGAACAGAATCTCTTTGCTGTCCATCAGGCTTTGGATGCCCAACTTCAGCAAAGGACAACCAGAAAGGGAAACAGCACATAAAAGGCAACCTTCACTACAACCCAGAAATAAACCGGCCAACAGTAGGTTCCTCTTAACAGTCATCAAGGGAGTAGCTACATCATTCACAGAAATGGCGTATACATCTTCATCAACGGCATTCACTCCATGCTGGGGCATAGGAGCAGTCACCACATTTGGCCTCTCAGGCGCTTCAAACTATATCTCTTTTGCGTCAATAAGGTCTTGCACCTTATTCCTTAAGGCCCAGCAGTCGTCAGTGGAATGCCCCGGGCTATCGAAGTGATAAGCACAGTGGGCATTTGGATTGTATTTGGGAGAGGCAGTGTTTACAACCTTTGGGGCCTCTCTGACAGTCACCAAATTGGTGGATAGCAACTGCGGCAAGATTTGTGATAGGGTCATGCTCAGCCGGGTAAACTCTCTTCTGGGTCTTTCAGCCCTTTGAGGATTGGTTTGCCGAGGAGCGGCAGCAGGTTTAGCAATCATCACCGTGTTGACGGATTGGCGGCGCTCAGGTTTCTCTTGTCTTCTAGACCCATATACGGCACTGGCCTCCTTCTTAAAGGGTTTCTTCTCTGAATTCGACGATGTACCCTTCTGAATTTTGTCGGACTTCATTCCAGCCTCTATTCTCTCTCCAGTCAGAATAAGATCAGTAAACCCTGCAGATGAGTTACCGATAAGATGATTGAAAAACGGCCCAAATAGGGTCCCCAAGAACATGTCCACCAACTCCCGGTCAGTTAACGGAGGCTGCACCCTGCCAGCCAGATCCCTCCACTTCTGTGCATACTCTTTAAAACCTTCGCTTGACCCTAGCGACATACCCTGGAGTTGGGTACGTGTAGGGGCAAGGTCGGCATTATATTGATACTGCTTGTAAAAAGTAGTAGCCAACTCCTCCCAGTTACGAACCTTGGTCCCATCCAGCTGATAGAACCATTCGAGATGAGTCCCTGAAAGACTCTCCTAGAAGAAGTGGATCCACAAGTTCTTGTCCACTGAGTACGGTTGAATCTTCCGCACATAAGATCTGAGGTGTAGCTTGGGACAAGACGCCCCGTCATACTTGATGAAAGATGGTGCCTTAAACTTGTGAGGAATAATCACACCAGTAGATAAGCCCAAGTCTCCGAAATCCAGCCCAGGCACTTGTTGGATCTCCATAGCATTCAGTCTGTCTTCCAACTGCTTATATCGGTCTTCTGCCGGAGGATACTATTCCTCATTGAAGTCAGTCTCGTTGTCAAAGACTACCGGGCTAGGACCTTTTCCCCCTTGAGGACTACTCTTGCCTATAGAAGAACCAGCCTCTTCATCCTGCAGAGTGTTGCCAAACCTTCGGCCCGAGTTGAAAAGAACAGTTCTCTTCTTCTTCTTCTTCTCCTTCTTCAGGAGCAAAGCCTTCAGCTCTTCTTGGCCCTGAGCCAAACCCATGATCAGTTCCTGAAATTGCGCGTTCTGCGCCTGAAGGGCCTTGATAGACATCTCAGTTGATGATGAGTCAGGATTCATGATACTGAAATAAACAGCGAAGAACAGTAAGCAACCTGAAAAGAAGAAAACCTGCTATGCACATGATGAATGATATGTGTTTATGCAATGCATTCAAGGGTTCGAAAGTTCAAATTTGTTGTAGACAAAAAAGGAACACACGTTGTTATTAAGGAAACAATTGTTCAGTACATCAAAGCCTCATGGGCACATATTACAAAGCAAATCAATCCCAAAAGACGCTATGCATCCTCTTTGGAGCTATGTAGGTGTTGAGATTCCTTTCCTCGTGCAATAGGCGGGTGAGCTCCAAGACCTTCTTTTCACTAGCATGTAGACTGGTCTCAAGAGAATTCCGTTCTTCCTTAAGCTGGATCCAGCTCTTCTGCATTTCTTCCCAGGATGTAGGCATGTCAGGATGTTGAATGGTGCAGGACACCTCTCCTTCCAAGACCGGCTCTTTGATCATAGGGAGCATATGAGGATAAGGCATTACTAACTTCTGGGAGCGGGCGCGTACCCACTTGAGATAAGGTTCCAACGGGATGGAGTTCCTGTGCCCCAGTGTCTTACTGTCTATCCTGCTTGGCATCCTCCAAGCTCTGATAAATCTCTGGCGAAGTCCTTGTGCATCGTTGTCGAAGTCAAAAACTATGTCAGGAATTAACATGTCATGAGGACCATCCCTCCGAGCATAACCAAACTGTCTCCAAGCCAGGCATGGGTTGTAAGTAATACCTCCTCTGATTCCAAGTAAAGGAACATTAGGGTACTCCCCGCAACGATCAATGATAGTGACATCCTCTCTGGACCGAGGGCACCAATGTATATCTGCATGTGTAAGATTCATCAACCGTTGTGACCATCTCAAACCCCGCTCGTTCTTCAAAACTGATTGTGGAAGGTGCGAAATAAACCACCTTCCCAGGAGAGGAGTGCAACACATAAGGACACCTCTTTTTCTCATGGTTCGAGTGTAACATGAGTGAAGGATGTCCCCCAGCAACGTAGGTATAGGATTCCTGGACATGAAGATCCGGACAGCACTGATATCTATAAGCTGATCTGGGTTAGGGAACAACACCAAACCATAGACAAGGAGGGCCACAACTTCTTCAAAAGCTTGTAAGTCAAGGGAGTTCCAACATTCATGGGCCCTTTCGAACAGAAACCTGGCTAAGAACCCTTTGATACCACTTCTAACTTCCCAATGTCCCTTGAGGTCAGATGATTGTAGGTGTAAGGCTTTAGCAATCTCTTCAAGCTTGGGTTCCTTTTATGTACCGTTGTAGGGTAGTTGATCAAGGATAGGGATCTTCAGAAGCCGGGAGAACTCCTCCAGTGTAGGTACCAGCTGATAATCCAAGAAGGTGAAACAGTGATGCAGAGGGTCAAAGAACTGGAATAGGACCTTTATCATATCTTCCTCAATGTTGGTATTAACCAAGCTGATGAGTCTTCCATGTCTTTCACTGAATGAAGAGCTCTCGGGAATCCTGGATATAAGCTCCTTAAGCTGAGGAGGGATCCTTACAAGGCTGATTTGAATTGTCTTTCTACGAACAGTTTCCATGTCCTACAAAACAAGAACAAAGATGAAGATTCGAACCCCTGAAATGGTTAGCCAATGCATATGATGCTGTATGATGTCATGATGCTATGATTAAACACACCACAAATATTTACAAAGGCAAACATGTAAGGCACACAAGTCACACAAGACAAGCCCTTAGAGTTTAGGCCAGCATGGGGTCTGGGTATTACCCTCTTGAAGTTGGTGGGCTCAACCTGTCCTATTAGAAGTAACCGGGTTCTAAGGGTCCCAATATCACCGGATTGCTTTCATTGTTCATCGTTTCGATTTAGCCACTGAACTGGCGACCGAAATATTCCAGGAAAGCAACCCTCAATTGAGTGTAGTATCGAGTATCAACCAACCGCGGACTGCACCAAAGTCAGTTATCTCACTACCCTAAAGAAGCCAAGATAGTTAAATTAAGGTTCCTAAGGTCAGTTGATGCTTCACGACACCACGCGGAGGCCCCGTACTCTCCTTGACTGAACTCAAGGGTTACCGGTACACACCAAAGTGCCACATCAACGTAGCAGACTGTTTCAACCATGTCGGTATACCCCGCACAGTTCCCTCACAGCCTTGTTGCTACTTTCTAAGAAGGTATCCCCCAGATCCGGGTTAGGATCTATAGAACTCCCAAGAAAGTCCCACAATTTAAAGCAAGCAAATCAATACAATTGAAAACACAGTTATGAACTAATCCTAAGGTACACCTCACTTTATAAAGAAATCCCCAGCAGAGTCGCCAGTTCTGTGATCGGTGGATCTGGAACTGACTGTTTAACGCTGGATCGCGAAATGTCGCGGAAGCAAAAGTCGCCACCGTCTTTTATTTTCTCCAAATGGAAAGGACAAAAGCACAGAAAAATTTCTTATAGAGATTGCTCTCGGTTCGGGAGGTAGATTATAGAAAGGGAAGGTGTTAGCACCCTTTCTATCCATGGTTATCCATGGGCTCTTAGATACTTGCTCATTTGTGTTTTCAAAATTGTTTGTTTGCTTTTCTACTGTGGGTTTAAAAAAGTTTCTTTGAAAATTTCAGTTTGACTCTTGTTTCAGTCCTCAAGAGTGTTTGAAAAATTGCTTTTGAAAGCTTTTTGAAAGGTGTCGGTGTGAAAAGGAGTTTTGATTGTTTTTGAGTAGAGCAAGTATCTATGAGTCATCTACCTACCCTAAGGAATTAGGCTGTGTAAATGTCCTTAAGGTAGTGCCATCCCACCATTGAGAGGTAGGTAGCACCACCGTTGGAGGTGTTCGGGTCAATTCGAGGGTTCGGGACATGGTGATCACCAGAGCAATAGGAAGACACCTTAGAAGCTACCCTCATGCCATGTTCATGGACATGAGGACTTACTAAAACATCCTCTACTCGACGACCACCTTTTCGAGGGGCAAGGCAACAGTGAGGCGTACCCTAGGGGTGGGGTGTGATTTGTGTGTCGTTTTCAGATATTTTTGTCTTGTCATGCATTGGTGATCTACGTGTTGCTTTTATTTTTGGCATTCATTCTTTCATGCAGATTATTTAACAGTTTAAAAGATGCGGAATTAAAAGTCCTACGCTATTACAAAGGCGCGGGTCCACATCGCCAAATTAGTCCAGGACCCGATTTGAAATAAAATAAAGTGCGAAAAATAAATATCCTACTTAATCTATTATATGGCTTTGGGAGAATTACATGAATTTTATAAGAAAATAAATAAATGCGCGAAACGAACTGATAATCGAAAGCGAGGGCGTTGGACCCTTTTAAGGAAATTAAATTGCAATTATGAAATTAATTAAATTTAATGAGAAAGGAAGTTTTTTTTTTTTTTGAGTTTTTGTATTTATGGATTTTTAGTGAGAATTAATGGAATTAAAACCTAATTCTAAACTATTTTTAATTTATTAAAAAAAAGTGTTTTTAGTTTGACCTAATTTTAATTAATTATTTACATGGCAAATTATATTAACAAAATAATAATTGATAATTAAATATGGTGAAAAAGAAAAAAAGATAAAAGTATAAAACCCTAATTCTACATTTTTTTAGTTTATTAAGAAAAATATTAGAATTAAACCTAGAATTAAAAACTAAATTAATTATTAAATTTATTTACAAAAAAAAATGTTAGTGAATTAAATGTTAAAACATATTTTTTATTTTTATACTTTCTGATTTTTTTGGCATTTTTATGTTATGAAAATATTAATTTATGAATTAAAAGGAAATAATCAAATTAAAGCAAATAAAAATAAAATAGGAAAAAAGAAAAGAAATACAAACACTTGGGAGTGTTGACCCCAGTTTGGAGGTATTATCCAGTAAGCTGGCCCATTTATTGGAGGCCTCTTTTGACTTTTCTGGCCACGTGCATATGCGTTGACTGGTGCCCATGGTGTTCTTCAAATCTTGACCTTTGGATTGGGATTATTAGGCGCGTGGCACGCCAGATGATGGGGACACATGATGGTCATTGGGAAGCATGCTGCATAGAATCACATTAAGACAAAATATATTGAGAAAGGGAGGGGACCTGGGAATCGAACCCAGGTCCCAGAGTTTACCAAATCAACGCCTTGCCATCTGAACCATTTACGCGCTTTGTATATAATATGACCAATAAACAACATAACGTGAAACAACGATTAGTGGTGTTTTTTCGCGCGAAATTCAAACGCACCAACCGCTGGCTTACACCTCACCTTCTTCTCCAATTGTTCTGCATTTTTGCCTGAAAAAACAAACTAAATAGCGGGGGTTTTAAACCCCCACTAAGTGATAAACATGAAAATAGCGAATAGGTCCTGGTTGCTCATAAATTGAGCGCGACCTATGGATTGAATTCGTATGAAGCTTCCGGTTCAAATGGCCCTGGTCTCGTGTCTCAATTTTTCCAGAATAAGGAAGCCCTAATTTTACAGTTCTGAAACCCTAGCAAGCTTCAATGGTAGATTCATGTATAAAGCACGAAAACTCAATTAAATGGCATGGTTAGCTTTAGAATGATTAACTTAATACAAATCAAGCATTAGAAATTGAAAATAACGCATGAATCATGAGACATGAATATGAGAAAAGTTATGAACAGGACGGGTTCGTTCTACCAATTCCTTGCGTTAGAAGCAGTGGTTTTGATCCAGAAACGTTCCTTGAGGCCTTGGCAAGCTATTGGAATCAATATTTTGTCTTGAAACCAACTCTAATGCAGTTTTCAGTTTTGATTTTTTTCACAAAAATTGCAAAGTGTGTTTTTGATATGGGGCGCAGCTTGAAGGTTGTGAGCTTTAGGGTTTGCATCTGTTTATGTATGGGAGTGGATTAGGGTAAGAATCAAGTCCAAAAACCTTTTGCATTGATGAAAGAAATATTTGATTTTCAATGAATATTTTCAAATCTTTTCCACATGAATATCATGCCAATTTGCACCAAATCTTCCCTTTTTTGGAGTGCACGAAATCTTGAGTAACCAATGAGGGCATAGGCTGCATAAAAAGATTCAAATGCATTTGTTTAGTATTTTTTTCATATTTTATTTTATTAAATGAATTAATGGTGATTAAAAATTCAAATAAATAATAAAAATGATGAAATAAATCCCCTTTGGGCCAAATGGTCGTGCATAGTCTTTGGATCATGATTCTTGGAAGAAAATGTGGCCCATTAGCAATTTTGAGGCATTTGAAGTAAAGTTGACTTTTCAAAATTCCCAAAATTTTCCCAACTTCCACAAGGCATATCTTGCTCAATATTTAAGCTTTGATCATGTTCTTGGACATTTTGGAAAGGACTTGAAGTCCTCTAACCAATGCCTTTGGTCCCATGTCATTTTGATTTACCACTCTCAAGTTATGGCCTTTGACTTAAAGTCCCTTTTTGTTGACTTTTGAAAATGACCTATAATGTTGAAATTGATAACTTTTTGTGAGAGCATTTCTTGGACTTGAAGTGTGAAGAGGAGTAGTAGGAAATGTCATTCTCTTCAAAATGAGCTTTGTATGGAATTTTTCTGATAAACCATGTGGAAGTTATGCCTTGGTCAAGTTACAGTTGACTTTTTCAACTGTCCAAATATGGAAACTTTTACATCTTGAGACTTTTTGAGCCATACCTTGAAAATCATGATCAAGATTTGATCAAATGATGTTTGTGGCTTCAAAATAAGATGTTGACCAAAAATTTGAACTTTTGACTGTCAAATGACAATTTTGCCCCTGCAGTTGACTGTAGGGCAATTAGGGTTTTTGACTGTGCAATTTTGTGCTGTAAGTCTTGAAACTTGGTATGAGGATGCTTGACCATGTTTATAGGCATGTGGGACTTGTTTAGACCCTTGGAAACTTCAACTTCTTTTCCAGAACCAAAACCCTAGTTTTTGACTGTTAGGAGGCCCTTGAACTGTGCAACCCTTGGGGAGATTTTGAAGCATGCTCTTTGCAAATTTTGAAGAATATGGGAGGGCAAATTTTGGGGTACAACAGTATGCATGTTAAGTACTTTGGCAAAACAAAAATAAAACAAAAGATCATAGTCCCTCGATGACGCTATCTTGGTTGCCTAAACAAAAATGATCAAGTCCCTCAAGGAAATTGCCAAAGATACTTGACACAATTTCTATCATGGTCTACACGATGACCCGCGCTTGTCCCGTTTAACATCCTAACACAAGGTTGTTCACCAAATACAATGGTGAAACAACACTGTTAAAAGGGTTTAAAAACATAAGAAAGATCTTTGAGTAAAATAGGGTAGACAACTCTTAGTTACTTGATCAAAAGCTTGCAAAACATCCTTGCTACTTTCAAAACACACTTCACAACACAATTTCAAAATCCAACTTTTAAACATTGAAAACTTTTCAAAAGACAAAAACACCTTTGTATACATCCAAACAAGAATCATTACAAAGGTTGCCACAACGATGGCCTCTTTTCAAAACATCTTTCAAAACCACACACAAAGCACCATTTCAAACAATTGAAGAACACTATTTTAAACAATTGAAAAGCAAAGCAAGTGATCTAAACAAGTAACTAAGAGCCCATGGATAACCATGGATGAAAAGGGTGCTAATACCTTCCTTTTTCATAATCTACTCCCCGAACCCAAGAAAACATCTCAAAGGTCTTTCCTGTGCTTTTTGACCTTTCCTTAGGATAAAATAAAAAGTCGGTGGCGATTCTTGCTAAACCAAAACATTTGCGAACACAAACGCAAAATCCCAAGTCAGTTCTCCCACCGTATCACAGTAGGGAATCCCTAACTTTTGCCTGGATTGCCCTTTTGGGTTTTCAATCCACTGGGATAATTTTCTTGTTGTGTGCCCCTAATTTTTTCCTGGATCGCCCTTTTGGGTTTTCGATCCACCGGGACGCTCCTTTTTTCCTAAGTCGCCCTTTTGAGGGTTCAATCTTAGCGAGCTTTTTATACATAGCATTTTTTGACTGCGTCTGAATTGGTTGGATGCGGTAGTTCTTCCCCATCCATTGTTGTAAGGACGAGACCACCTCCAGAGAATGTTGTTTTGACTACATATGGACCTTCTTAGTTGGGTGTCCATTTACCACGTTAATCAAGGCGAGGTAGTAGAATCTTCTTGAGCACTAGATCCCCTTCCTTGAATATTCGAGGGCGTACTTTTTTGTCGAAGGCCCTCTTTATTCTCATTTGATGTAACTAACTATGACACAAAGCCATTAATCGTTTTTTTTTAATGAGGTTGATTTGGTCAAGATGAGCCTGTACCCATTCTACTTCTTCTAACTTTGTTTTCCTCGGTACTCGAAGTGATGGTATCTCGACTTCCACCGGGAGTACTGCCTCCATGCCATATACTAGTGAGAAAGGAGTCGCGCCTGTTGATGTGCGTACAGAAGTGTGATAGCCATGCAGAGCAAAGGGAAGTATTTCGAACCAATATTTGTATGTCTTCACCATTTTATGGATGATCTTCTTAATATTTTTGTTGGCTGCTTCGACAACCCCGTTCATCTTTGGTGTGTATGGTGAGGAATTATGATGCTCTATTTTAAAGTCGTCGCATAGTTCCTTCATCATCTTGTTGTTTAAATTAGACTTGTTATCTGTAATTATCCGGCTTGGGACACCATATCTGCATATGATGTTCTGTTTAATGAAGTGTGTAACCACTTGACTTGTTATGTTGGCGTAGGATGCTGCTTCTACCCATTTGGTAAAGTAGTTGATGGCTCCCAATATAAACAGGTGTTTGTTGGATGCTTTCGGCTCGATCATGCCAATCATATCAATTCCCCACATTGATAATGGCCAAGGGGAGCTCATGACGTTTAGAGGAGTCGGTGGTACATTTATCTTGTCGGCATAGATCTGACATTTATGGCACGTCTTCGTGTAATGATAGAAAACAGCTTCCATTATTAACCAGTAATACCCTGCTCGCAGAATCTTTCTAGCCATGGCATGCCCATTTGTGTGGGTCCTGAAAGTGCCTTCATGGATTTCTCTCATGAGTGTATCTGCTTCTTGCTTTTCCACACATCTGAGTAGTACCATGTCGTAGTTTCTTTTGTATACCACTCTATTACTCAGAAAGAATTTTGAAGCTAACCTTCGCAAGGTTCACTTATCAATGATGGAGGCATTTTCTGGATATTCCTGCCTTTCTAGGTACTTCTGGATTTCGTAAAACCAAGGTTTGTTGTCAGGTCCTTCCTCAATAGCAAGGCAGTGTGCGGGCTCTTCGAAATGTCTGATCATAATATGTGGTTAATGATTCAGTCAAGTCACTTTGAACATAGCTGAGGGTTTCCAGAGCGTCTTCCATTTAATTTTCTTCTCGTGGATATGACTGAAAGTGATTTCTGTAAATTATGCGGCTAACTTTAAAACATGATCCCGATATGGAATCAATTTAGGGTGTTTAGTATCCCATTCGATATTAACCTGGTATATGACTAACTCAGAATCCCCAAACACTTCAAGGTGCTTTATTCTTAAATCGATGGCAGCTTCCAGCCCTAGTATTCATGCTTCGTATTCGGCGATGTTGTTGGTGCAGTCAAAATATAACCTTGTAGTGTGGGGTGGTGATGATTCTTGGTAGATGTTAATAATGCCCCTACATCGTGGCCTAGTGCATTTGAAGCTCCGTCGAACATGAGTGTCCAACGTGCCCCTGGCTCGGGCCTTTTGTCGGGTCCTGGTATTTCGTAGTCACCTATAAATATGACATCCTCGTCGGGAAAGTCGAACTTCATGGGATGATATTCTGATAGCGGTTGGTGAGCTAGATGATCATCTAGTACACTACCTTTGATGGCTTTCTGTGTGACATATTGGATGTCATATTTTGATAGTAGCATCTGCCATCGTGCAATTCTTCCGGTAAGAGCTGGCTTTTCAAAAACGTATTTTAGAGGACCCATTCTTGCTATTAACCATGTATTATGGGTTAACATATATTGCCTCAACCTCTTGGTAGCCCAAGCCAATGCGCAACAAGTTTTCTCAAGGAGTGAGTACCTGGTTTCGTAGTCAGTGAATTTCTTGCTGAGGTAATAGATCGCACGCTCCTTTCTACCTATTTCATCCTGATGTCCCAAAACACAACCCATTGACCCTTCAAGCACTATCGAGTACATGATGCGTGGCCTTCCAGGGACTGGTGGTATTAAGATTGGTGGCTCTTGCAAATTGTGTTTTATCGTCTGGAAGGCAGTTTGACAATCATCATTCCATACTACCGTCTGATCTTTTCATAATAACTTGAATATTGGTTCGCACGTAGCTGTTAGATGTGATATGAACCTCGAGATGCAGTTCAATCTCCCTAAGAAACCACATACTTATTTTTCTATCCTTGGAGCGTGCATCTCTTGTATAGCTCTTACTTTGTCCCAATCCACCTCGATACCCCGTTGGCTTACGATAAAACCTAATAATTTGCCTGATCTGACACCAAATGTGCATTTATTCGGGTTCAACCTTAGTCTAAATTTACGTAGCCGCTCGAATAACTTTTGAAGATGTATGATATGTTCCTCCTCCATATGGGATTTGGAAATCATATCATCTACGTATACTTCAACCTCCTTATGGATCTTATCATGGAATAAAGTGACCATTTCCCTCTGATAGGTTGCCCCTGCATTCTTGAGACCGAATGGTATTACTTTGTAGCATAAAGTTCCCCAAGGTTTCGTGAAGGTAGTCTTTTCCATGTCCTCAGGCACCATTTTGATTTGATTATAGCCCGAGAAACCATCCATGAATGAAAATACTGAGGCTTGAGTCGTATTATCCACTAGGACATCGATGTGGGGTAACAGAGAGTCGTCTTTGGGGCTCGCCTTATTCAGGTCTCGATAGTCTATTCACGTGCGTAATTTTCCATCCTTCTTGGGTACTGGTACAATGTTAGCTATCCAAGGTGGATAATCTACCACTGTTAGGAACCTTGTGTCAAATTGTTTGAGAACCTCTTCTCTGATTTTGCTGGACATATCTGGATGGGTTCCTCTGAGTTTTTTCCTGACTGGAGAACACCCTTCTTTGAGATGTAATCTATGCACCACGATGTTTGTATCCAACCCTGGCATGTCCCTATAGGACCAAGCGAATATATCCACATAGTCGTCTAATAACTTGATTAGCCTGTCTTTGACGCTCTGTTCCAACATTGCTCCCAACTTGATTTCTTTCGGATCTCCTTTTGTACCCAGGTTAATGGTCTCAATAGGCTCTTGATATGGTTGTATGTTGTTAGCCTTTCGCTCCATTTCCCTCGCCAATTCCTCGGAGAATTCAAGATCTTCGTCATCTTCCTCTTCGGCTTGGTGGATAGGAACATCAAAATGTTATCGGGTCGTTGCAGTAGCGTTATCGATAATTTTGGGCATGGATATGCGCATTTATCATGTTTTGGTACATATTTTAGTGCTTGGAATTTGAAAATGTGTATGCAAAGAAAGTATTGTCGTTTTTATATTTAATAGATAAATGCAAAAGAAAGACAGGGATCTTAATTGAAAACAAAATATAACTTTTATTAATTATAAATATTGTCTGAAATAAGAACAAGTAAAACCCTTACAAGAAACCCCTATGCCTCAGGTTTGACATAGGTTCTTTCATAACAAGAAATATTACTTAGAAAAGAAAGATATCTCAGGAATCTCCACAACAGTCCATCCTTTAAGCTCTTCTCCCGGGGAGCCCTCTCTAATGAAGTCGGTTTCCCTTTTGGTATTGATTTCACTTGATATCATTGCCACGTGCCTGCCATGCTCTATTCCTTTGCTGACGAAAGTCTCTCAGATCGGAGGAAAACATGCTTTTCCTTTCAGAGTAGCCCTTGAAGATTCGTAACCCAAACCAAAGGGATTCTTCTTCTCAGGAATTTCTGGGAGCTTTCCCCAATGTTTCGAGGCATCACCTCCCATAGTCATTTGCCGATCTCTCCATGATGTCACTTTAGTCTTGTTACCCTTCTCGACTGGTAATGTTATCATCGAAGCAATTTCCAAGGCTTGGAACGGGGTGGCTAGATGAATTCCTGAAACAGGACGAGTTTACCAACAAAAACAGCTTTTAGATCAATTCTCAAAACAGGACGGGGGGACTATCTACAGGATAAGCATTTATTTTAGAGACTAAATCTGAAAAACACTTCCCTCAGAGTCTAAATCTGACAAGCAGTTAGTCAAAGCACCTTCCCCATAGAGTCATCCTGGAAAGAATTCTTCAGATACAATCAAGTGACGATTCATTCTGATAATTATTTGGATATAGTTAGGCATAGACTCATTCCAACACAGGTTCTAGTATACTTCTCAGATACAGTCAAACATGGACTCATTATGACACTCTTATTAACAGTTACTTTAGATTACATTTGCAAGCCCATCTCTGACGACATTTTGTCATCTCTCCAAATGGAATCTTTAAGCCCATTCAAACAATATTATCAACCAACAATGTTACTTCTTTCACAGGCGAGTGCAAATTTCTGGGCACTTAAGTGTTCAATCATCTTTCACCTTCAAGTCAAGAATGGTGGATATGCCAATCTAACTCTTCAGTTTTGAGAAGATTGAACAGATAGAATTTGTACCCTGAAATTTTCCCTCCCATATTTCTTCAATATATTCTCCTAGGATTCTCAAATGCTCAAGGTGGCTAAAGAATTGATAAGACAAATTCTCCTCCTAAGAAATGGGTCCACAACTAGGGTTTTGTATTTATCAAGGAAGATTGGGTTTCCAGGGTCTCAAATGGATTTCATGGTTCTTCATATGTACATAGGAATGATCATGTCAAGTTTTAACCCATGCATCACAAGTTTGCTCAGTCAATGACTTAGATGACTGAAAAGCAACTATATTAGGTAAAAAGTCAACTATGGTCAGCATATAGTCAAACTTCAAGATTTTTAGTCGACATAAAGATTTTAAATTCATATTCATAATTTGATTAAGGGTTGATCATGATTCCTCAAGAAAAACCCTCGAATCATCAAAAGTCAAAAGTTTCCAAATTAGGGTTTTGCTTAGGAGAAATTAACTAAACTTTGACCAAGCATAACTTTCACATGCTTCATCACCTTTTCCCCAAACAAAGCTCATTTTGAAGGAAATAATTCTCTACAACTTTGTCTCTCTAAGCTCAAGTCCAAAAAGTACATCATTTGAGAGATATAGGCCAATACATTACAGGTCATTTCAAAAGTTAACAAAAAGACACTTTTTGTCAAGGAAACTTACATCAAGATAAATCTTCAAAAGATGAAAAATGAGAGGGTTGTGACCAGTGCAAGTTGGGAAATTTTGAGAGAATGTGTGAATTCCAAATTGAGCAAATTTGTAATTTTGGGCTATTGGGCCTAAGTTTTCAGATCCAAACGTGTTTATGACATGTTTAAAGATCCATAAATCCATTCATGCACTTTTATTATATTTATTTTGATTTTTATTCAATTAAATCCAAAATAAATTAAATAAAATATAAGATCAATAGGTTAAGACGTGTGGTCTTTGCTATGGATCATATTTAAGCCCCAAGATTACATGTACAAGCTGTCAAATTTGTGCAAGGTTGATTGGTGCAAGATTGATCCAAAAATATCAATTTTCCATATAAATTTTCAATCAAAATCTTCACCTCTTAATGACATGATTCATTCCATAATTGTTGACCTAATGTCGTATCCTATATATACCTAACAACATCAGATGCAAAGGGAGGCGCAGCTATCACCAGAACAGGTTTACAAAGTTCCAAATTTTCAAAGAACTAAGGCAAAAGAAAACCCTTATCTCCAACCATTATCAGTCAATTTCAAGTATCAAATCACCTTCTCGAGACTTCCAGGAGTTGATCGAAGTCCATAGCCAAGCCTCTCAAGAACCAGATCATGATATCTCATCAAGTTCGATTAGTAAGTATTCTTGCAATCGAATTTTGTATTGCATGCATTATTAATGTTTTTGCTTGCTTAGATGTGTTTAGGAAGAAGTTTGTAGCAGTTTGAAAACAGCACACAAGGCTTATAACAAGAGGATCATGGTTTGCCATTCATGAACCTTGTTAGGGTTTTTTCTTTGAAACTCAATCTACAGGGACTTGTACCCGAAACTAAGCCCATATTTGGATTCAGGAGGGTCGAATTAGGGGGGGTGGGGGGGGGGGGGGGTAGGATGTTTTTTATACTAATCTTGGTTATTTTACAGGTTGAACAAAAGAAGGTCACCGGAGAAGACGACCGGAGCTAGGGCTCCAGCGCCTCTCTGGTCAATACATTCTTATTTATAATATATATTTATTGGTTGATTTATATAAACATATGTACAACCTCCCCAGCGGTAGAAGTGTGTGTGATAAGGCCTTAGTGTACCAGGGCACGAATTTGATCCCTGCCTCTTGTATTTTGTGTTTTCACATTTTTCATGTTTTTGCAGATCACATGTGAGCCAGCACAACGCGTCAATCACGCGCCTTCCATTCCCAGTCACTAGATCACGTCATCATCTAACCCAATGCTTCTGACAGTCTTCCCAGGGTGAACCTCCTAGAACCATCCCCATTGGATCTCAAGCAGGCATGATGGGCTTGTTGTGTTGGGCCTAGCGAATTATTTTTCTCACACCCCCGATTTGCTTCCATATCAGGCCCAAATCTCATTTTTTAAACCTTTTTTAACATAATTAGTTTAACTTTTTTCTAATTAAAATTAATTTAGACCTTAGGGTTTTTTTAATTAACTTATCTAATTAAATTAATTTAACTTTTTTAATTTAATTAATTAACTTAGTTTCTTTTAGGTTTTTCACTAAATTTCTTTTAATCAAAATTAATTTATTTTATGTTTTTCACTAAACTTTCTTTTAATCAAAATTAATTTAGGGTTTGTTTAATTAATCAATTATTTTTCTTATTTAAATAAAATTAACTAGGTTTTAGATTAATCATCAAATCATTTTTTTCTATCAAAATTCCAAAATAATTTCCTTTTTCCCTTTATTTTACAATCTTCGCGCACTTTATTATTTTCGCGTTATTTTTCCGATTATATAACTGCTACGATTTGTAATAGTTTAAATTAGGGTTTACTCTTTCCCCCATTTTTACTATTTGTACCTCCACTCCCGAATCCTTGAGCTTTTTGTCGATATCCATGTTGTATTTGCTAAATGCTTGTTTATGAGTGTTCAGTTCCCCTTTTTGCATGGATGTTGATTCGTTGTTTTCTAGAACCCTCAACCATTGTTTTGCTTTGAATTTTTACGTTGCCTTAGAAAGTAGGGAGTTTTCACTTTAATGTATGTTTAATTCAAGTTGGGGAGAAAAATGATTGTGTATTTATTGGTTGATTGCTATGAGGTTGAAAAGAAAAAGAAAAAAAGTGAGAAAAGAAATGAAAAAAAAAAGGGATAGAAAAAGAAAGGAAATAAAATAGAAAAGCTTTGAAAAAGAAAAAAAAAGTATGGAATAATGTTGTGTTGAATAAGTGATGTGTGTTGGTTGGAAATTTGGGATGAATAAGAAGTTTGATTGAAATGCTATTGTTTGAAACTTTGTGGAAATAATTACTCCCTTATGTTTAGGAAATTTTTTGTTTCGATTAACTTTAAAACTTATCACTTGTTTGTTAACCAAGCCACATTACTACCTTGAAAAGACCTTGAGATTCTTGATTTTATATTTTCAATGTAAATTTTTAGATGAATGCATAATTTAGTCTATTGTTTGCAAGATTGTTGGATGAATGAAAATACCCCATTTTTGTGTTTTTTTCATCTATCGATGATTTTATTTTCTAGGTGTGATTCATTTGTGAACTAGTATTATTTTAGAATGTTTGGCATGATTTTTGTATTTAGCATTTGTTTCATGTTTATGTTATAGTCGTAGTTAAGTGGTAAGTGTTTACTTTGTGTGTACTGGTTTTCATTTGAACCAATGCTTTTGTTTTCTGTTTTCAAAACCTATTGATTCGCGATTCTTTGATTTATCATTCTTTTTTCTTTGGGTTATTAGACTTTTTTTGAGGACAAACAATGTTTCAAGTTGGGGAGCGTTTGATAAGTGAAAAATTGTAGTTATTTTGTATATACTTTTTGTTGCACTTATCGACTCTTTGTTGTTAATATCCTTGAATAATTCCCCTCTTTTTGTATAATTATGTATAAATTTTATTTAATCTAGTTTTTGTGTATTTGTATACTGTTTGATAGTTTTCCATTCATTTTATAGGTATTGATGCGTATTTGGATCATGAGCAATAAGTGTCGAAGACACAGCTTCAAAACGCGCGATTTTGAGTAACTCATCAACGAAGAAGGCTCAAAATAAAAGAATTAAAAATCATCTATTTGGTTGATATTTTTTCATTTTTAGGTAGAGCGTTGAATAAGTTTTCCAACACTTTAAAGCGGGCACAAATCGGAGTTACGGTTCTCAAGTTATGGTCGAAACAGTGCAGAATTTTTTGCTGTTGCTTCTCGTGTATCTCGCCTGGCGAATCCAGTTTCACCCGGCGAATCCAGTTTCGCTCGTCGAAACTGGAAGGACAGAAACACATTAAAAAGGTTAAAAACACATTTTTTTTAGGTTATGGTTTTGGGTATTTTTGACCCGAACTCCATCAAACCTCATTAGTTGATAGGAATTTCTTAGAAAACAACTTTGAAGCTTGTATACGGATAATCTGGGGTGGATTTCTCTTTAATCGACGCTGACAAACCAGTAGATTTGTAGTTCATTTCTATTCTTCATTGTGTATTCTTTATATGTTGAGTTTGTATATGTATTTACTTTTAACTCATGTATATTTGTCGTCCATTGTGTTATATTAAACTTGCTTTACAAATCTTTGGCGATTATTATCTAAGATTTTTGCTCTGTGCTAGGGATTTGAGTTGTTAGATACATATACTGCTTAGATTATTATCTAGGATGATTATTTGTTAGTTTCTGAACTCTAGAGATAGATTTAGAGCTGACATCTACTTGGGTATCAGAGCTTAATGCCTCTGTGTGGATGTGCTGTACTGAGAGATCGTCAGTATGATTACATAGTTGTCCTCTGTGTTGTTGAAGAGGTAGAGAAATCATTTCCTTGGTGATACATTCGGTCTCTCAATTTGGCTTAGAAATGACTTAGGTTGTGAGTGATACGTAGTGACATTGGTGAGTATTGTTAGGTTAAATGTAATTGGTCGGTAGATTTAAGTATGTGATGAGTAGATTATATGTAGGCTTGATAAGTTCTTCCTTAGTTTTTACTTTTGTTTAAATTTTTTTATGTTTATAACATTTTATTTACAAACCCATTTATCCTCAAACTCATTAACGAGATATTTGTCGAACGACAACTCAATAACCAATCTTTGTGGACAGGATAAATTCCCGGATAAATATTTCCAAAACTTTTGTTGCTTTCCGCTATACCGCTTCCAACAAAATAGCGTCGTTGCCGGGGATTGGTTCTATTGTTTTTGAATTGCGATAATTCTTTTTTATTTTATTTTTGTAATTAATGTATATATTGTATTGAAATTATACATTAAATTATATATGATATTCGTGCATATATGTGTTTTCACGTATTGGTGTGAATTGTCTCATTTTCGTAACGTTTGTTGTGTGATTGCTAGGACACTTTCATTAGGTTTGCATGGTGTTACAATACCATGGAATGATGAGAGTAGGTTACTAGCTCCCACAATAAAGGCGTCGAGCTTACGACGTAAAACAATCGTGTTTGTTTGTATTTGTTTATGTGTGTGTTGATTTGTGCTTTAACAAATTGAAACAAAGAAATATTTTGAATTTTAAATCTTCACTTTTCAACTTATTAATTCTTTTTCACCCGGTTTTCATATCGTTATTTTTATTTTTTTTGTTTTGTCAATTTGTGTTTTCCGAAAGCTTGTCGTGTTTAGCTTGAGGAGTTTTTTTCGTTGTATATATTGTAAATTTTGTACATTGAAATTTTGTAGGAGTATTATTTTTCTAATTCTTTTGTTGTTGTTTGCACTCAAGTTTATGTCTGGTAACTTGTAGAATATTGAGGTGCTTTGTCAATTTTGATCGTTTTGACTTGCGAATCCGTGGTAATGATTTTGTTAAAGTTTTGTACACATTCAGGAATGTGTTTATCGCATTCTATACGTTATCATATTCATGATACTTAGAGTTTTTATAATTTTTTTCCATTCACTCTTTTGTATACTTGTTCAATTGTGAATCACTTTAGTTCCTACCCTTTTTGTGAGGCAGCTTTCCATTGTTCACATATGCTGGAGACTATAATTCTTGTTTCAACTGGATTTTATTATGCTTAATCTTTTATTTGTGTTGATTGTATGAAAGCTTGAACATGATCAAGGCATTTTTTTTGTTTCATTTTGAGCACAACTACCTTGTCCAAATAAATAAATTCACCTTGTGAGTGTGTCATCATAGTAACCCCTTTGAGTTTTTTGTCGTTATCCATGTTGTATTTGCTAAATGCTTGTTTATGAGTGTTTAGTTCCCCTTTTTGCATGGATGTTGATTCGTTGTTTTCTTGAACCCTCAACCATTATTTTGCTTTGAATTTTTACATTGCCTTAGAAAGTAGGGAGTACTCATTTTAATGTATGGTTGAATTCAAGTTGGGGAGAATAATGATTGTGTATTTATTGGTTGGTAGCTATGAGGTTGAAAAGAAAAATTAATAAAAAAAGTGAGAAAAGAAATGAAAAAAAAATTGATAGAAAAAGAAAGAAAAAAATAGAAAAGCTTTGAAAAAGTAAAACAAAAAGAGTATGGAATAATGTTGTGTAGAATAAGTGATATGTGTTGGTTTGAAATTTGAGATGAATAAGAAGTTTGATTGAAATTCTATTGTTTGAAACTTTGTGGAAGTAATTACTCCCTTAGATTTAGGCAAATTTTTATTTCGATTAGCTTTAGGACTTATCACTTGTTTGTTGACCAAGCCACATTAAAACCATGAAATTCCCTTAAGATTCTTGCTTTTATATTTTCAATATAAATTTTTGGATGAATGCATAATTTAGTCTATTGTTTGCAAGATTGTTGGATAAGTGGAAATACCCTATTTTTGTATGTTTTTCATCTACCGATGATTGTATTTTCTAGGTGTGATTCATTTGTGAACTAGTATTGTTTTAGAATATTTGGCAAGATTTTCGTATTTAACATTTGTTTCGTGTTTATGTTATTGTCGTAGTTAACTGGTAAGTGTTTACTTTGTCTGTACTGATTTTCATTTGAACCATTGCATTTGCTTCCTGTTTTCCAAACCTGTTGATTCGTGATTATTTGATTTATCATTCTTTTTTCTTTGGGTTATTAGACTTTGTTTGAGGACAAACAATGTTTCAAGTTGGGGGGGGGGGGGGGGGGGGTTTGATAAGTGAAAAATTATAGTTATTTTGTATATATTTTTTGTTGCACTTATCGACTCTTTGTTTTTAATATCCTTGAATAATTTCGCGCTTTTTGTATAATTATGTATAAATTATATTTAATTTAGTTATTATGTATTTTTATACCGTTTGATAGTTTTCCATTCATTTTATAGGTATTGATGCATATTTGGAGCATGAGCAATAAGTGTCGAAGACACGACTTCAAACGCGCGATTTTGAGCAACTCATCAACAAAGAAGGCTCAAAATAAAATAATAAGAAATCATCAATTTGGTTGATATTTTTTCAATTTTAGATAGAGAATTTAATAATTTTTCTAACGCTACAAACCGGGCGCAAATCGGAGTTACGGTTCTCAAGTTATGGCCGAAACAATGCATAATTTTTTGCTATTGCTTCTGGTGTATTTTGCCCGGCGAATTCAATTTTGCCCGGTGAAACTAGCAGGACAGAAACACGTTAAAAGGGGTAAAAACACATTTTTTTAGGTTATGGTTTTGGGTATTTTTGACCTGAACTCCATCAAACTTCATTTTTTGATAGGATTTGCTTAGAAAACAATATTGAAGCTTGCATACAGATGATTCAGGGTGGATTGTTCTTCAATCGGCGCAGACAAACCGATAGATTTGTGGTTCATTTCTCTTCTTCTTTGTGTATTCTTTATATGTTGAGTTTGTATATGTATTTACTTTGAACTCATGTATATTTGTCGCCCATTGCGTTATATTAAACTTGCTTTAAATCTTTGGCGATTATTATCTTAGATTTTTGCTCTGTGCTAGGGATTTTAGTTGTTATAGACATATACTGCTTAGATTCTTATCTAGGATGATTATCTGTTAGTTTCTGAACTCTATATATAGATTTAGATCTTACATCTACTTGGGTATCAGAGCTTAATGCCTCTGTGTGGTTGTGCTGTACTGAGAGACCGTCTGTGCGATTACATAGTTTTCTTCTATGTTGTTGAGGAGGTAGAGAAATCATTTCCTTGGTGATATAGTCGATCTCTCAATTTGGGTTAGAAATGACTTAGGTTGTGAGTGATACATAGTGACATTGATGAGTATTGTTAGGTTGAATGTAATTGGTCGGTAGATTTCAGTTTGTGATGAGTAGATTATATGCAGGCTTGATAAGTTCTTCCTTAGTTTATATTGTTGTTTACATTTATTTTCTGTTGATAAAATTTTCTTTACAAACCCATTTATTCCCAAACTCATTAACAAGAGATTTGTCGAACGGCAACTCAATAACCAATCTCTGTGAACAAGATAAATTCCCGGATAAATATTTCCAAAACTTTTGTTGCTTGCCGCAACACCAGTTCCAACAAAATGGCGTCGTTGCCGGGGATTGATTCTATTGTTTTCGCATTGCGATAATTCTTTTGTTTTTGATTTTTGTAATTAATGTATATGTTATATAGAAATTATACAGTTAATTGTATATGATATTCAAGCATATATGTGTTTTCACGTATTGTTGTGAATTGTCTCGTTTTCGTAACGTTTGTTGTATGACTATTAGGACACTTTTTTAGGTTTGTGCAGTGTGACAATACCATGGCATGATGAGAGTAGCTTACTAGCTCGTACAATAAAGGCGTCGAGCTTACGACGTAAAACAAGCGTGTTTGTTTGTATTTGTTTATGTGTGTGGTGATTTGTGCTTTAGCAAGTTGAAACAAGGAAATATTCTGAATTTTAAATCTTTGTTTCTCAACTTGTTAATTCATTTTCACTCGGTTTTCATATCGTTATTTGTATTTTTTTTGTTATGTCAATTTGTGTTTTCCGAAAGCTTGTCGTGTTTAGCTTGAGGAGCTTTGTTCGTTATATATATTGTAAATTTTGTACATTGAAATTTTGTAGGAGTATTATTTTTCTAATTATTTTGTTGTTGTTTACACTCAAGTTTGTGTCTGGTAACTTGTAGAATATTGAGGTGATTTGTCAAGTTTTATCGTTTTGACTTGTGAATGCGTGGTAATGATTTTGTTAAAGTTTTGTACACATTTGAGGTATGTGTTTATCACTTTCTACACTTTAGCCTATTTGTGATACTTAGAGTTTTTACAATTTTTATGTCATTCAATATTTTGTATACTTGTTCAACTGTGAATCAATTTAGTTCCTACCCTTTTTGTGAGGTAGCTTTCTATTGTTCACATATGCTGGAGACAACAAATCTTATTTTAACTGGATTTTGTTATGCTTAATCTTTTGCTTGTGTTGATTATATGAAAGCTTGAACATGATAAAGGAATTTTGTTTTGTTTCATTTTGAGCATAACTACCTTGTCCAAATAAGTCAATTCACCTTGTGAGTGTGTGATCATTAGTAACCCCTTTGAGCTTTTTGTCGATATGCATGTTGTATTTGCTAAATGATTGTTTATGAGTGTTTAGTTCTCTTTTTTGCATGGATGTTGATTCATTTTTTTCTTGAATCCTCACCCATTGTCTTGCTTTAAATTTTTACCTTGCCTTAGAAAGTAGGGAGTGTTCATTTTAATGTATGGTTGAATTCAAGTTTGGGAGAAAAATGATTGTGTATTTATTGGTTGATTGCTATGAGGTTGAAAAGAAAAAAAAAAGAAAAAAAGTTAGAAAAGAAATGAAAAAAAAAGTGATAGAAAAAAAATAGAAAAAAATAGAAAAAAATAGAAAAGCTTTGAAAAAGTAAAACAAAAAGAGTATGGAATAATGTTGTGTTGAATAAGTGATGTGTGTTAGTTTGAAATTTGGGATGAAGTAGAAGTTTGATTGAAATTCTATTGTTTGAAACTTTATGGAAGTAATTACTCCCTTAGGCTTAGGCAAGTTTTTGTTTCGATTAGCTTTAGGACTTATCACTTGTTTGTTAACCAATCACATTACAACCTTGAAAAGCCTATGAGATTCTTGCTTTTATATTTTCAATATAAATTTTTGGATGAATGCATAATTTAGTCTATTGTTTGCAAGATTGTTGGATGAGTGAAAATACCCCATTTTTGTGTGTTTTTCATATACCGATGATTGTATTTTCTAGGTGTGATTCATTTGTGAACTAGTATTATTTTAGAATGTTTGGTATGAATTTTGTATTTAGCATTTGTTTTGTGTTTATGTTATAGTCATAGTTAACTGGTAAGTGTTTACTTTGGGTGTAATGATTTTAATTTGAACCATTGCATTTGTTTTCCGTTTTCAAAACCTGTTGATTCTTGATTCTTTGATTTATCATTCTTTTTTCTTTGGGTTATTAGACCTTGTTTTAGGACAAACAATGTTTCAAGTTGGGGAGAGTTTGATAAGTGAAAAATTGTAGTTATTTTGTATATACTTTTTGTTGCACTTATCGACTCTTTGTTGTTAATATCCTTGAATAATTTCCAGCTTTTTATATAATTATGTATAAACTGTATTTAATCTAGTTTTTGTGTATTTGTGTACCGTTTGATAGTTTTCCGTTCATTTTAAAGGTATTGATACGTATTTGGAGTATGAGCAATAAATGTCGAAGACACGGGTTCAAACGCGCGATTTTGAGCAACTCATCAACGAAGAAGGCTCAAAATAAAAAAATAAAAAAATCATTAATTCGGTTGATATTTTGTCATTTTTAGATAGTGCATTGAATAAGCTTTACAACGCTTCAAACCGGGTGCAAATCAGAGTTACGGTTTTGAAGTTATGGCTGAAACAGTGCAAAATTTTCTGTTGTTGCTTCTGGTATATTTCGCCTGCCGAATCCAGTTTCGCCCGGAGAAACTGGCAGGACAGAAACACGTTAAAAGGGGTAAAAACACTTTTTTTTAGGTTATGGTTTTGGGTATTTTTCACCCCAACTCCATCAAACTTCATTTTTTGATAGAATTTGCTTCGAAAACAACATTGAAGCTTGCATACGGGTGATCCAAGTTGGATTGCTCTTTAATCGGTGCTGACAAACCAATATATTTGTGGTTCATTTCTCTTCTTCTTTGTGTATTATTTATATGTTGAGTTTGTATATGTATTTACATTGAACTCATGTATATTTGTCGCCATTTGCGTTATATTAAACTTGCTTTACAAATCTTTGGCGATTATTATCTTAGATTTTTGCTCTGTGCTAGGGATTTGAGTTATTATAGACATATACTTCTTAGATTCTTATCTAGGTTGATTATCTGTTACATTCTACTCTATAGATTGATTTAGAGCTGACATCTACTTGGTTATCAGAGCTTAATGCCTCTGTGTGGTTGTGCTTCTTAGAGATCGCCAGTGCGATTACATAGTTGTCTTCTGTGTTGTTGAGGAGGTAGAGAAATCATTTCCTTGGTGATAAAGTCGGTCTCTCAATTTGCGTTAGAAATTACTTAGGTTGTGAGTGATACATAGTGACATTGATGAGTATTGTTAGGTTGAATGTAATTGGTCGGTAGATTTAAGTCTATGATAAGTAAATTATATGCAGGCTTGATAAGTTCTTCCTTAGTTTTTACTTTTGTTTACATTTATTTTTTGTTGATAACATTTTCTTTACAAAACCATTTATCCCCAAACTCATTAACGATAGATTTGTCGAACGACAACACAATAACCAATCTCCGTGGACAGGATAAATTCCTGGATAAATATTTCCAAAACTTTTGTTGCTTGCCTCTACACCGCTTCCAACAACGAGATATCCCTCGACTCCTCTTGATAGAAGATGGAGACGGCGAAGGCCCACCAGTGAAGCTTCGCTCAGCCAAAGCTTCTGCAATATCATCTTTTTCTAGTTTTGCAATGAACCATATAATCCAATTACTTAAAGAAAACAGTTGAAAAAATAATTATTGAAATTGTCTGATATGGTTTCTAATATAGTCAGGGACGTAGTTTTAGAATCACACCATAATTATGGTCCATGTTTTAAACCGTGTAGATAAGTTAAGTCCGGGTTCCTGATGACCGGAATGTACACATAATAAATCTTTATTATAAAGTTTCATTTCAACTTTAGGAAACTAGTTATGATGTTTTTAAAGAGGAGAGTTTGTATATTCAGAATGTGGCTTTAACAGTTATCTACAAACTCTAGTCTCTGGAGAATCATAAGTCATAAATCCTTTACCTTTTGTTAAAAGTAAATTCTAAAGACTCTAACGACATGACAAGATCAACGAGAATCTGAAACACTATTATGTTCTGAATGCAAGCCAAAATCTGAGATGAAGATTTTTGCAATACTTGTCAGACTCTTATGGTAGACCAGGTCAGACACCTCGTTACGTTATGATAGCAAGCCAGAATTTGAGATTAAGATTTTTGTATCTCTAGTCAAACTTTTGATGGATATTCAATCTAGGGAGTATTCCTTCATGCTGATTGATTCGTGCTATTTCTCAAAACTTCTTTAAGTCTTGAAATCATGGGAAAACTCTGAACAAGATTAAACAAGTTCTGAGAGTATATAACTTTGGGGGAGTTGGTTAGCTAACTCTGAAATTTTTATATAATTAAACCTAGTATAAATTTTTTACCAAAACATGGTTTTGTCATCATCAAAAAGAGGGAGATTGTAAGAACAAGATTTTATTTTGCATATGGTCTTGAATTTTGATGATAAAATCACATGGGTGATTAGATAACAATTTTGCACCCTAATGGTTTGTTTAGTGTGTAGCTTGTGCTAACAGGTTCTGATTCTGAAGATTTGACGTGTGAAGTTATCAAATTTGGGACTCAACACACTAAGAGATAAAAGTGTGTGTGTCATTGCTTGGAATGCTTCTAAAACAACGGTTCTTATGAAAGTTAGTTTTAAAGCTTCTTATTGTGACTATGATAATAGAGCTTCTAATGTTCTAAAGATTCCAAGCTCTCTTGCTCCAAGGTTCTGAAGACCAAGTTCTGAAGACTCTGAAGACAATGTTATGTTTAACATGTTCTGAAGATTCTGAAGAAAAGGTTCCAAAGAAAACGGTTTTGAAGACCAACATGCTGAACACTCTGAAGACAAAGGTTATGTTGAACAAGTTCTAAAGACTCTGAAGACCAGGGCTCTTAAGAATCATTTTGATCCTTCTAAACATGCTTAAACTCTTATACACCCTGAAGCCTCTGAAGATTATAAGAAAAGATCAAAGGTTTTACACGAGAAATAGTACAAGTTCACCTCCTTCCTCTACTATAATTTTGTGGCACAATTCCTATTCTACCCTCCAACAGATTTTTTTTGGCTATACAAGGAAGACATGGATGATTTGGAAAACAACGAATTTGCGCTAATTCATTTTGTCCAAAACGCTGCTAAAATTACTTTGTAAATCTTTTGTAATGTTTTGTAAAGCAAGGAAATTTTGTTCGTTAAATTGCTAGCAAGGAACTGTTGTTTATTAACATGCTCTTAACACTTTTGTGTTATTATCTCTACTTCATTTCTATGTAATCTTGTTTCAAGAAGAAATATTGTAAACACAAAAACTTGTATTAAATAGTGAGTTGATTGTTCCTTTAGAGACTAGGACTTTAGTCAGAATATCAAGAATATGTTGACGGTTGGTCTTTGTAGTTGTAAACATTGACAATTAGTCTTTGTTTGTGTCTGTAATCAGTTTGGTTACAATGGATTTAGTCCTTGTTGAGAAAGGCAAATCACCTTGGTGTGTGGACTGTATTAACTTAGTTAATATTGAACCAGGATAAAAATAATTGTGTTAATTTATTTAGTTCTTGTGTTAACTTCAAGTGTTTGGTTTCAAAAATATTTTATTCTTAAAAACCCAATTCAAATTCTCATTTCTTGTGTTTCTCGCACCTTCAAATTTTTCCTTCAGATCATCTTGCTCACTAGAAATATCTCCAGAGCCCAATACATCGTCCTAATCAGCAGATACCGTTGAGAACAATTATTTGTCCCTGAATAATGTATGGAATGCATCAACAAAAAGATCAGCACCCTCCGACTCAACAAGCCTGTATGAGAGAACCCTCTTCAACAAGAGTGGACGAGATATTCGTCATCTACTCTTGACGAGAGATGGAGACGAAGAAGGTCCACCGACACAGCTTTGCTCTGCCGAAGCTTCCGTAATCCGATCATTTTTTAGTTTCGCAATGAAACATATAATGAAAATTCTTGAAGAAAACAGTTGAAGAAAATACTTATTGAAATTATCTCATGCGTTTTCAAAGTTTCGTAGGATTCTAATATTTTGATTATTGATGAAAATATTTGAAGAAAATGCTATTGAAATTGTATGATATGGTTTCAAATATGGTCAAAGACGTAATTTTAGAATCATAGAACAATTGTGGTCAATGTTTAAAACCATGTAGATAAGTTAAGTATGGGTTCCTGATGATCGAAATGTACACATAATAAAGATTTATTATAAAGTTACATTTCAACTTTAGGAAACTAGTTATGAAGTTTTTAAAGAGGATGATTTGTATATTCAGAGTGTGGCTTTAACAATTATCTACGAACTCTGGTTATGGAGAATCACAAGTCATTAATTCTTTACCTTTTGTTAAAAGGAAATTCTAAAGAATTTAATGACATGACAAGATCAACCAGAATCTGATACACCATTATATTTTGATAGCGAGCTAAAATTTGAGATGAAGATTTATGCAATATTAGTCTGACTCTTATGGTAGATCAGGTCAGACATCTCATCACATTCTGATAACAAGTCAGAATTTGAGATGAAGGTTTGTGTATATCTAATCAGACTTTTGATGGATATTCAATTAGAGAAGTATTCCTTCATGCTGATTGATTCCTGTTATTTCTCAAAACTTCTTTAAGTCTTTAACTCAGGGGAAGACTCTAAATAAGATTAAACAAGTTCTGAGAGTATATAACTTAGAGGGAGTTGGTTAGCTAACTCTGAAATGTTTTATATGATTAAACCTAGTATAAATTGCTTATCAACATACATGATTTTGTCATCATCAAAAAAAGGAAGATTATAAGAATAAGATTTGGTTCTGCGTCTGGCCTTGTGTTTTGATGATAAAATCACTTGAGTGATTAAATGACAATTTTGTACTCAATGGTTTGTGTAGTATGCAGCTTTTGCTAACATGTTCAGATTCTAAAGAGTTGGCGTGTGACATCATCATATTCTGGACTCAACTCACTAAGAGATACAAGCGCGTGTGTCATTGTTTAGAATGCTATTAAAATAACGCTTCTGATGAACGTTAGTTTTAAAGCTTCTAATTGTGACTCTGATAGCAGAGCTTCTAATATCCTAAATATTCCAAGCTCTCTTGCTAAAAGGTTCTAAAGACCAAGTTCTGAAAACTCCGAAGACAATGTTCTGTTGAACATGTTCTGAAGATTCTGAAGAAAATGTTCTAAAGGCAACGATTCTGAAGATCAACACATTGAAGACTCTGAAGACGAATGTTCTGTTGAACAAGTTCTAAAAGCTCTAAAGACCAAGGCTCTGAAGACTTATTTTGATCCTTCTAAACATGCTTCAATTCTTATACACTCTGAAGCCTTTGAAGATTATAAGAGAAGATCAAAGGTTTTACGTGAGAAATAGTACAAGTTCACCTCCTTCCACTATTCTGATTTTGTGGCGCAATGACTATACTATTGGTGTGATTTTGTCTACCACCCGCACTGACTGTTATGCAAGAAGACTGCTGGAAATCTAGTATTTTTATTCTACCCTCCAACGGATTTCTTTTTGGCTATAAAAAGAAGACTTGGATGAATTGAAAAATAATGAATTTGCGCTGATTCATTTTGCTAAAATGCCGCTGAAATTACTTTGTAAATATTTTGTAAAGTTTTGTAAAGCAAGAAAATTTTGTTCATTAACTTGCTAGCAATGAATTGTTATTCATTAACTTTCCCTTAACACTTCTGTGTTATTATCTGTACTTCATTTCTATAGAATCTTCTTTCAAGAAGCAATATTGTAAACACACAAACTTGTATTAAATAGTGAGTTGGTTATTCCTTGAGAGACTACGATTTTAGTTAGAATATCAAGAGGACATTGACAGTTGGTCTTTGTGGTTGTAAATATTGACAGTTAGACTTTGTTTATGTTTGTAATCAGTTTGATTACAATGGATTAAGTCCTTGTTGAGAAAGGCAAATCACCTTGGTGGGTGGACTGCATTAACTTAGTTAACAGTGTGAACCAGGATAAAAATAATTGTGTTCATTTATTTTTGTTCTTCTGTTAACTTCAAGTGCTTGGTTTCGAAAAGATTTTATTCTTAGAAACCCAATTCAAACCCCCATTTCTTGTGTTTCTCGCATCTTTAAGTTTTTCCTTCAGATTTTTGCGCTCTCTAGAAAGGTCTCCTGAGCCCAATACATCGTCCTGGTCAGCGGATACCATTGAGAACAAATATTTGTCCCTAAATAATGTACGAAATGCATTAACAAAAAGATCAGCACCCTCCGACTCAGCAAGTCCGTTTGAGAGAATCCTCTTAAACCCAAGTGGACGAGATATCTCTCGACTCCTCTTGACGGGAGATGGAGACGGCGAAGGCCCACCAGCGGAGCTTCGCTCTGGCGTAGCTTCCGCATTCTCATCCTTTTCTAGTTTCGCAACGAACCATATAATCCAATTACTTGAAGAAAACATTTGAAGAAAATACTTATTGAAATTGTCTCATGTGATTCCGTAGTTTTGTAGGATGCTAATATTTTGATTTTTAATGAAAATACTGGAAAAAAATATTATTAAAATTGTCTGATATGATTTATAACATAATCAGAGACGTAAATTTAAAATTACACCTGATCCACCTTTAAAGTTAAGTTCAGGTTCCTAATGACGGAATGTACTCATAATAAAGCTTTCTTATAAAGTTTCATTTCAACTTTACGAAACTAGTCGTGAAGTTTTTAAAGAGGATAATTTGTATATTCAGAATGTGGCTTTAACAGTTATCTACAAACTCTGGTCTCTCTGCAGGGCTTTGTTAATAGAAATGTGAGCACAAAACCATAAAGTTGCTAAACGAAAGGTAACAAATGGGGGAGGGTTTAACTTATCCATGTTAATCATTATTACTTTGTAGAATTAATTAATGGGTGATGGTATATCACAATCACGTTTCAATCTACTATTCCATTCAGATTATGATAATGACTAGTAGGTCATTCACAGTTAAAAGAAAGTTGAATTATTGACTGAGTTTAAAGAAGAAAAATACGTCTTTAATTAATTATTTATTTTTATAAAAAAGTACATCAACCTCTTTGCAGACAAAGTAGCGAAAACAATACCCAAAAAACAATATTCCTTACTTAGAATATAATTTATTTCACTTGGATCAAGAGCACTAAAATGTAGCCAACCAAATTGATTCTTCTAAACTAACCAAATTAAGCTAAAGTGGGATTTATTCCCTTCATACTTTATTTGATTTGAGAGAATATTGTGAAGTGAAATTTCATAAAATGAAATAATAAAATTTTAATGTTTTAAATTATTTAAATTTGAATAAAGGGGAACAAAATTTTAAGGTTTATATTCAATTTCTTATTACTATAAACTTTTTTTCTCCGATTTGAGCGGGAATCGGAATTTATTTCGTTTCTTGATAAAATATTCAAATATTATAAGTTTATTATGTTTTATTTTAAAATATTTAAATATAATCTAAATATTTTGGATCAATAGTGATTGACGTTGAATTTAGTAAAGTGGATTACGGTTTGATCCCCCGCAACTGCGAATGAAAGAGAGTTGAAATTACTTGATGTCAGAACTAACCTCCGAACTGAACTATATCAGTACTGAAAACCAAAAAAGATAATTAAGATTTAACACTTTATTTGGTTAAATTCAGATTACTTGTTTTACAAGTAAAACAATAATAGTCAAAACTAGTTAGCAATTAGTTAGTTTGTTAGTTTTATGCTATGTTGTTCTGATGTTAGTTGCAATATAGTCTGTAGCCTATTGATAAGGCTTGTTAATAAATAATAACCCATATAGCATTCAAACCAAACAATTGGTATAAGAGGCCCATACAGAGTGTAGTTTAGTTCTTTCAAACTTGTTTTTCTTTCAACCATGTGAACTCAAATAAGTTTGCATGATAAAGAGTGAATTATGAGTTAAATTAAGTTAGAATATTAATTTAATAAGTAATTTATATCATTAACTATTTGTATTATTATTGAGTTTTTAGTAGTGTTTAGGCATTTAGGTTTATTATCCACTAAAAGTATTATATAATGAGACATTTGAGACATTATTATCCACTAGATTTAAAGTTGTTTTCATAGTTTGTTAGGGTTTCAATTTAGCTTCTTAACAATTGGTATTTTCATTGAGAAATTCCAATTGGTGGAGCAGAAATGATTGTTGTAATGAATAATGTGAGTGAGTGATTGAAGGATAAAATAGATGATTGTAGTAAGAATATGTCATGGAAGGGAGATTTAGTGCATTAATGAAAGTACCAATATTAAAATGCAAAATAGAAACACTAACAAACTTAGAGAAAATTAGGAATTAAAAAGATAAACTAAAAAAATAAAATTTTTTCATTCATTTGATTGATTGATTCTAAATGTCTCATTTGAGTAAATGTAGAATATTATTTTACAACAACATTGGTCATTTCTAAGAAATTGAATGCTAATGGTGAAAAACTAACTTAGGTTACCATTGTTGAAAAGTTTCTCAAATATTCGACTTTAAAATTTGACTATGTTGTGTATGTTGAGCAAGCGACTACAAATACAAGATATAGTGAATTGTGATATTCAAAAAATTTAAAAATTGTTTACATAAATGATTGATTCAAAAATGATTTATATTTGAAGCACATATTAACATAAAATAAGCAATGAAAAAGATAAATAACAACAAAAAAGATAGAAGATAAGAATATAAAGAGATAGGGTAAGAAAGATAACACCAGAGATTATTCATGTTAGGCCTTAAACTATGTGTCCTATTCCAATCCCCAAGAGTTTTCTTTTGAGATTTTCACTAAAACCAAATTGAGCTTTTACACAGAATCGTCCCAACAACCTTTAAAAAATTGAGCTTTTACAGAGGTTTAACTTTATCTTACAACATTAAAATCTATTACAATATCACAAGATAACTAAACTCTTGAATAAACAAATTCAGCACAACATAAAGACACCATAACTCTTAGATGAAACTTTTCACTCTCTCTGCACTAAGTTGGTGACAGATGAATAAATCTTATAAAATAATGAGAATAAAATAGAAATGAGAGTTGATAATTCAAAAGATCAGTATGTTGAGAAACAAGGAAATACCTCATTGATATAGGAAAAAAATTGTCCAAAAAAGACAGTAATTCATGGGCTTTTGAGCTTTCTAATCGATTAGAACTCCTACCCAATCGGTTAGGAAAATTAGAAAGCCCTACTTTTCGACATCACTTAATCAATTAACTAGCATACCTAATCGGTTAGGAGATGTTACTCTTGTTCTAATTGATTAGATGGAGGTCCTAATCGATTAGACAGTTGAGTTTTGCTTCCATTATGATTAGAAAGCTTCTTAATTGACAAGGTACTTGTCTAGATTGATTTTAAGAAGTTTTAATAAAAAGAATAAAAGTTTGAAATACTTTGATGTGTTTGTGCATCACCTTAGTACTCCAAGATTTACTCTTGGTTTAATTACATTTAACTGATCAAACTACAAGATAAAAAACTAAGCATAAGATTAGGCGGCCTTTCACAACTTTAGTTCCTTCATGATTTAACTTTAATTAGCTCTTTAAACATGAACTCAAAAAATTTAACTTGTGCTTAATTCTGAATGGTGATGCTTATGATTTATTCATTATTTTTTATTTGTTGATACGCGGTAAATATGTCATGTTTCTTGCTTGTTTTCTCTTTGATTTCATGTGTTTTTTCATCGTTCTAGTTTGTTTTTTATGTTTTTGTCTCCTATATTTGTTTTCAGAGAATAAGAAGTCAGTGGAGCGAATTGGGACATAAAAAGGCTGAAGATCACACTAAAAAGAGTGTTTCTAGTACAAATTTCCTGAGTCTAATACAGTCAGGTTGCGTCTCATGAAACTAGCCATGTTCCCCACTTGGAGGCACGCCATACAAGCAGCTTGAGGATGACACGACCCATGTCTGGCCTCAGGCATTTACAAAACTTTAGGTTTTGGATGACTTTTGTGGCCTTTTGGAATTTATAACTCATATTTCCTCCATGATTAGTGATAAGTATCCATTAAGCACGGAATTAGTGGAAATAATTAGTGACTTAGGCCTTGGATTAGTATAAATAGGGGCCTGAGGATCCATTTATTCCATCATTTTTTTCATTACTACTTCTCTAAACAATTGTTGTTCTTTGTTCTTAGCTTGAGTTGTTATTACTCTTTTGCAATTTCTATCACTTTTTAGTATAATATTGTCTTCATCTTTATTTTTAGTTTTTTATTGCTTTACTTATTTTTTATTTACTTACTTTTCTCGCAATGTTCTTAAATTTGTTTATGGTTGTTATTCATTTCACCATGAATGAGTAGATCCTTAAGGACATGGGGCTATGAGAGTCCTTCTAATGACAAATCTCTACTTAGTTATTCATTTGTAATTGCATGGAGTATAAGTGGATTTATTTTATAATTCAAGTTTCAATCCATGTTTTTGTTGGTTGTGAAAGAAAAGTCAAAATAGATGTCGATCATGTATAACGATAATGATTTTACATCCGAACGCAAATTACTAAACAATTGAATTTGAGGTGCCACTGACAAGGTAACTTGATCTTTGTTGAGAAACAATCAAGAATGTGGCTCCGCGTGACAAGGAGTATGCTCTTGATTGGTATTTATAGTTGTTCTTGAAACATGTTTAGATGTGCATGCCACGAATGTGGGTGTAACACATTTTTATCTAATTTTCTATAAAAATAGCTTATAACTTCTCGTAATTCAAACAAGAATGATATTAGGGCCGATTCTTGATGGATGAACATAATCCAAGTCCTGCTTTTAATCATTTCTTAACTTAAAATTTCTATATGCAATCAAACAAATTATTTTTGATCACCTTAGATAGACATAGTTGAAGTAAGAATTGGTAATCACATAACCTCCCGTGGGTTCGATTCGTTTTACTACTTGACACAACCGTGCCTTTGCGTTCGCATACATCAAGTTTTTGGCATCGTTTCCAGGGAGACTTTTGATATCAAAAGTTTATTGCAACACCCTTTGGACTAATGTACTTCTAATTTTATATGCGAAGGGCCCGTTCAACTGAGACTTTGGTTGAGCAGGCTAACGAGATTAAGTGATTTCTTCATGAAATATGCAATCTCCTCTCCTTGCAACCAATGGATGAGATAGTGGGTACTAAACCACTCAAAGACTATAGCAGCATTGTACACCCTCCCATAGCGGCTAATAATTTTGAACTCAAGCCTTAACTTATAGGTACGATTCAACAAAGTTTTTTGGGCTACCTACGGAAAACTGGAATCTACATATCTCAATTTTTGTTGATAATTGTGGCACCTTGAAGGAAATTGGCATTGACCAAAACACCATCCGCCTAACACTGATTCCATTCTCTCTGAGAGATAGAGCCCAAGCTTGGCTTCAGCCTTTGCCAGCAAATTCTATAACTTCATGGGCCTAGCTCAAAGTTTCCTTTCTTGTGCGGTATTTAGTGCCAAGCAAAACAACTCAGGTAAGAAGAGAAATCAATAATTTTAGACAACAACACAGAAAGTCTCTCTTTGTCACAATGATGCCCCAATTCACAAAAGTCCGCAACTCAGGTAACAAAAAGCCGACCGTGTTTGATTCATTCTACAAAATAGTTGATTGTGAATATGACTCTACTTTTAAAAGTTATATCGTGCTCCTTGCACGTAGCAAAGTCAGTATATTGATAGATCATTGGAAACAAGTTCCAAGTTCTATCAAAGATAGCATATGGACAGACGTTAAGGTAATAATTTTAATTTTCATCTATTCGATTTCACTTTCTAGTTAGCTTCCAATACATGCTTATTAATTTAAATGTAGTTGAGTTTTGATTTTATCGATGGCTCAAAATTGAAAAAAAAATGGATCACTTATGACGGTACTTGTTGGAGGGGCTTTAAGTCACGAATTACGCTAGACTACATTATGAAGCCTAAGCCTGGTCTCGATCATCCATGGATAAGATATAGTTTTATATCAAAGAAGCAATGGAAAAAGTTTGTGAAGGACCGTCAATATGAGAAATTCAAAGTTAGTAGTAGTCATATTTATGAGATAACTTTATGCTAATGAGCTATATATACTAATCATATATATTTTTCACTATGTGAATAACAGGCTAAAAGCGAAATAGGAATACAAAATAAGGAAAAAACACGTTCCCCCATAGATTGTCTCATGGGATTACATGAAACTTGAGAAAACAATCATGCTTGAAAAAAATCAAGAAATAGGAGATGATCGCATCCCATCTCCACCGTCCAGACATGAGAAGTAGAAGAGGGCTCGACTAAGACCAAATGGAGTGTACACCTCATATGCGTCAAGAGTAGTTGCTGAGAAAATCGTAAGTATGATTTGTTTTGATTATGTTATTTGATATTTAAATGCTTTTGTTACAATATATGTAAGTTTATCATTTTGTGTAAGATAAGTTGGTTGAGGCGGCCCGTGAAGGCACATTTGTTTCAGAACCACGACATGATATACTAGTAGAAGCTATTAGGACAGATGAGTATGGTGGGTGTGTCTGTGGTGTTGGAGAAGGTGTCGGCATGAGGTTATACTTTGGTTCTGCAAGAAAAAGCACCGAAAGTGTGGAATTTCATGCACAAAGAGAATAGATTGAGAATTTTGAGAAGCGGTTATATGAACAAAGGGGGGTGTTAGAAGAGGAGAAGTAAAGACGAAAGAAAGATATGGAAAAGTTAAAAAAGTTATAAGAGTTATATACGGTATGTGCTGTATTTGAGATGCTAGTGTTTTATCAGAAATGTATGATATATATTGTGCTTATTTTGTTTTATGTTCTAATTGAATATTATGATGTAGAGAATAAGTGGAAACATCGAACAACGTACAAATAATAAAGATCAACATAATGTTGATGGTGATGATGATCATTTTCAAAGTAGAAGTGTAGTATATCTTGCTAGTACCAAATGAAGTAATTTTTCAGTCCCTCCCCCTCTAGAAAACCGCAATGAGTTAATGGATCCTACTTTAAATGATATCACCATGTTGTACTTGAGTGTTGTGGAGATGAATGAAACATAACCTCTTGAGATAGAATATTGTCCATCTATAGAGTTCTTCTATTATAATCCTGACGATGTAAGGGACTTTCTTGTTGGATATAAGTGGTTGGACGTAGGGATATTACAAGTTTGGTGCATGTAAGTATATAACTGAATATGAATGTTATTATAGAAAAGTTTGTTGCACGTAACAACTTAGGTACATTCACCGTGTTTTTATAGAGTTAAATAAATCGAATATTTATGGAATCTTGGATCCATTTTGGATTCTATGGGCATATAATGATCCAAAAGTCATTGAAGAGTACATGAAAAGACAGTTAAATGAGGGAGGAAAAGAATGTTACTTAGAACCATTTCTCAATGAGTAAGTAATTTTGTAATTTTATATATTATATATTTAGTTTTGTTTTAGCAAATACTAATTATATATATGCCCGTGTTTATTCAGTGGTCATTGAAAATTGATCATCATATCATTTAGGACGAATACGATAACTACACTATGTTCCTTATATTATAAAATCGAAAGGAAAATGAAAGATACTATTAATTGGTAATTGTATGTTTACATTTTTTACTTTAAATTAATATTTTATTTCACATTATGATTAATTTATCGCATAATATGTTTAATTCATTTTCAATGTACAGTGTTATGCAACAAGTGAATATCATACACAATGTCAGAAGAAAGCCCTCATGGCTCTTGCCTAAGGTAAGTGGCCTGATTATGTGCTTATTTCATTTACATTCATGTGTGGTTATATTAATGTAATTATTGTTTAGATTGTAGATAACGAAAAAAAATAGGGGGTTACAAGTGTTGGTATTATGTCATGAAACACATGTTAAACATTATCCTTGCCGACATTGTTGATTCATGGGATAAGGTATACATGTCATAAAATATTTACATATATTATATATTAGTTGACTATTCAATTATTATCATGCATGATATTCACTTTTGACTCTTTTTGATGTAGATGTTTAACGATGAAACACCATTCCCAGTTGAGCACTTTATAGATCTTCGTAAATGTTGGGCTTATACCCATAATGTGCTTAAGGGTCCCGTTGTTTGATTTATAGATATGTTTGATATACTTCTGAGATTGAAGATGTATATAAAATATTTTGTGTTTGATGTAAATATTACTTTTGGATTTTGATGCAAAATGTAGGTTTCTTTTTATGCTCTTTATGCATGGTTAACAAAAATACAGGTTGCTTTTAATTTTCCGATATGGTTAAAATAGATACAGGTTAAAATATGGGAAAAAATTTAAAAGCTTTGAATTCCTTTTTTAAAACAGCTTAAACTTAAAAGTTGTTATAACTACTAATTATGGTTGTATATTGAATGCTGACCAGAATAATATAAATTACAAAATGTTGATGCTGAGAATCGAACCTGGGACCTTTATGTCTATCATAATGGTTGAGTTAATTAACCTTTGTGATATAGCGTGCACTTTCCAGAATAATACAATAGTTCTAGGATTATGATTGTAAGTAACACATTTACAACAACACTCTACATAACAACCTCTGGACCTGCGTGATTATAATTATTTTCCAACCGTTGTTAAATGGGTTTTCCATAGTAGTGATAATACATACTTTTTATAATAATCTCCTTTACTCCATAAGGATGACCCTTGATGCGGCCACTGGTGGTGCACTAAAGAACAACCTGCAATATGTGGCATATAATTTAATTGAGGATATGGATAAGAACCACCACTCATGGGGTCTCGTATGTGATAAAAGTGATAAAACCTCTCAAAAGGGTGGGATGTATGAGGTTAGCCAGTTTGACCATATAATGCAAAGGTTGATCTGTTATACCAGAAACTTGAAAGTATAGTTGTTGCTTCTCCAACACCTACTCATGTAGGTGTTGTTACTATTACCACCTATAATACGATGGAATAACTGACTTGGGAGTTTTGCATTTTATCGCAAATGTTGTGGATAGCAAGAGTCGCCACCGACTTTTTTTTATCCAATAAAGGAAAGGGTGAAAAGAACAGGAAAGACCTTTTGAGAATTTTCTTGAGTTAGGGGGGTAGGTTATGAAAATGGAAGGTGTTGTCACCCTTTTCATCCGTAGTTATCTACGGGCTCTTAATTGCTAGCTCGCTTTGAAAGTGCTTTGTGTTTGTTTGCAAATATTTTGAAAATGTCTAAGGGCTGCAATTTTGTAATGATTCTCGTATCGTTGAGAATGTATATAAAATGTTTGTCTTTGAAAATATTTGGTGAAAGGGAGTGTTTGAAAATGCGAGTGTAAGGCAATTTTGTAATGATTCTCGTATGGTTGAGAATGTATACAAAGTGTTTGTTTTGAAAAGTGTTTTGAAAATAGTTGTCTTGAAAGTGTGAAGTGTGGAAATTATTTGAGTTTGTGAGCAAGCTATTACGAGCGATCTACCTACTAAAAAAGTATTTGTTCTTTTCCTCCTCCTTTAAATAGTGTTATTCTACCATTAGTTAGTAGGAAACCCTATCATTGGATGTGATGGATAGGCTTGGGTCATCGTACAATCATAGAAGGAAAATTGTAAGGCGTTTTATAAATTGTCGTAAGGGACTAAGATCGTTTATAGAAGGCAACATCGAAAGGTCATCGAGGGACTATGATATTTTAACCGAGGGTCTTTTCTAAAGCATCTCATGTTCGAGGGACATGACTGTTTATATCCGAGGCAACATGTGAGGTTAACCCTAGAGGTGCATGTGTGCGAAGTGTTTTGATTTCAAGTATTTTATCTTGAAATAGGGTTTTGCTATGATTGATTTTAATCTTGTCATACAAACCCTAATTACTAACAATAATAAGGAAAGTGGTAAATTGCGGAATTTAAATGTCATATGCTATTACAACGCTTTGTGAATGGGGGGTACAAATTTGTGAAATGGGGAGGAAAGCAATAAAACTGTAATCATCTCATACAGACCATTTACATAAATGATAATGGAAAATAATAAAATATGCAAGAATATGAAGTAGAGGAAAAGGAGGAAAGAATTTGTTTTTTTTGGTGATTTTGGATGGAAAAGTTTTGATAATTAACCTAATTAAACTAATTAATTTGGAAAGAGAAATCAACTAATATTTTAAATTAAACCTAAAATGTCTAAGTAAATAAAATAAAAACCTAAGTCTATTAATTTTTAATTGTAAAAGGGAAACTAATTATTAGAAAATATTTTTGAGATTTTATTCGTTTTTAAAAAATTAAGTAAAAATAAAATAAAGATAAAAAAATGATTGAATTAAAATATTTTTAGTCTAATTATTTAAGAAAATATATTTTTGTATTTTTGTTAAATAAAATATATAAATAAAAGTAAAGAAAAGAAAATAAAAAAGACTGGGCTTAGCGCTAGTAAAATATATTTGGAGGGTGTAAAAAGGAATGCTAGGCCCAAATAGATTTTTTTTGTTAAATCAGAAAGATATATGAAAAAAAAGGGAAATGGGTCTGCGCTTGTAAAAGTAAATGGGGGATGAAAAAGAAGCAAAACTGAAATAAATCAAAAAAAATACAAAAGTGGGGTTCACTATGGTTCAAACCCTCGCCCTTGTGGTCAGAAGATACTTGAAAACACGCACGCTTGCCATTGGGGTGGTTGTTTCATATCTTCATTATACCACTTGCACTAAATATAAAATAAACCAGGTCCTAAAAATTTGAATTTGTCAGCTTCTTCTTCCTTGCGCGCGCAAGTTGTAACAACACCATTGTTAACCTTCTAAAAGCTTCATTTCTCAACCAAATAAAAAAATGTGAACATCAAACCTGCTCGAAATTTGAATATGAATCCAACCATATAACTTTAAAAATATATGGATCAAAGGTTAGCACGAATTTTGTTTGGTACCAAAAATATGACCTAACTGGTTAGAGATCAAATTACCAACACACGAGCAATATAAATGGAAACTAAAGGCATGGTTAGCTTCAGGGAAATGATATCTACATTTTTCTTTTTGTATGTATGCACTAAAGATACTTGTATCAAGATGTCACCGTTTAGAAAACTTACCTCTTGACACGAAATCTGAATGCTCTCTACACAACTTCCAGAAGTGAAAGGATAATTTGGTGAGCTTGCTTAGACCTCCCTGGAGTTGTTCCAATTGATAGAATGTCTTGTAGCTTTCCCAAATTTTCTGACCAAGTCAAGCTGCAATGGTGGATTTTGAAAATGGTGGATGAGGAAGGAGGGATTACAAAAGTGGTTCAAGTGTTTGGATCACTTTTATATGGTGTATATATGATGTTTGAATGATTGAAATGGAAAACGCACGAGTATATTTGATGTTGGATGTTCAAAGTCAAAAGTTTCCACAAAAATGGAGTTTTGATGCAAACTCTAGAAGGGAGTATGGGGATGTTTTAAGGGCTATGAATTCCTGTGTTAGCTTGCAAATAACCTCTCTATTTATAGATAAAATGTATGAGGGCTTGAAGTAATCAGAAAATCAAGATAGCATGTTATGGTTTGGTTGAAAGTGAAAAATCATTTTGGATAGATTTTCATGGTTCCAATGTTCAAGTACAAGCATGGCCTGAGTTTGTTGTGTGCAGGAAGGTTGCTTCTTCACTTTATAATGTAGTGTGATCAGAAGAAACAAGTGAGGAGCTCAAGGAGTTGACATTATGTATAAAGCTTGCTTTTAAAGAATGGCAATGGTGCCTTTCTTCCAAAAATAACAAAGTGGCTTGAACAATGCTTAAATCAAATGGATAATAGCTCAAAAGTTTGTGTAAACATTCAATTATGGTGAGATTTGCAAGTTAGAAGGGCTGCAAAGCAAGATTATGCAGCATAACATGAAAATTAGATTATGTGTTCTTCACCAAAATGACTTGTAATTCAAGTTTATTATGCCACCTTTAAGTCTTCGAATCTCCTAGCTCAAAAATGATCTCTTCATGTTCTTTTACATTTTGGAAAGATTTAAACATTATATACGACCTTCATGTTGACCACTTTGGCTAAATCAAGTTGGAACTTGGTGAAAAATTGCCAAGAAGTTGGGACACAAATCTGACCAAACTTGTTCAAAATTTCACCGTGTTTTGATAAAAATGTCATAACTTTATGGGCCTATATCTCCTAATCCAGGCATTTTTTGGAAATCAACCCTCAAGGAAAAAGTTGTAGAATTCATCATGCTCTATAACTTTCATGTTGAAAATTTTCCTTGAATCATCTTGCATCTTAGTGAAAAATAGTCATGAAGTAATGATTGTATTAAGGTCAAAACACTTCGAAGTTTTTTCGAAGTATTGGAAATCTTGACTTTTTGTTGACTTTGTTTATTCTTGATGATCAAGTTTGATATTTTTGAATGTCTTGGTGATTCTTGATCTTTGAAATTCAATGTTGATCGAAATGTCAAAGTTTGACTTTTGGTGTGACTGTTGACTTTTCATCAATTGATCCAATTTCAATTATCAATCCCTTGATATTTATAAATGATTTGAGCCATGAATGTAGGTCAAGATATTGTGTTTGAGTCCTTAAGATCATGCCTCAAGTCATTAGGTCATGTTTTAGGTCAAAAGTCAATGATTAGTCATTCTCAGTCAACACCCTAATTTTGATAATTTTGCCTCTTTGATGATTTGAGTGCTATCCTTGAGGAGTTATGATCAACCCTTTATAAAATGATGAATATCACATCAAAATGTTGATGTTGTAAAAAAATCTTGAAGTTTGACTGTATATTGACCATAATTGACTTTTTACCAAATACAACTGATTTCTAGTCATCTGAGCAATTGACTGAGCAAATTTGTGATGCAAGACTTGAAATTTGGTATGAGAATTCTTAGAGACCTATAATGAACCATGGAAGTATCTTTAGGCGTTAGAAGTCCAATTTTACTTGATAATACCAAAACCCTAGTTGTGGACCTAGTGCTTATGAGGTGAGCTTGTCTGATCAACTCTTGAGTGTCCTTGAGCATTTGAGAACTTTTTGTGAGAGATATCTTGAAGAAAAGGGAGGAAAATTTTTGGGGTACAATATCTGCCCGTGTTCAATCTTCTTAAACCTGAAGAGGTATATTGGCTCATCCGCCATTCATGACATGAAGGTAGAAGATGATTGAACAGATAAGTGCCTAGAAATTTGCACTCGCTCGCGCATGCAGTAATGTTGTCAGTTGATTATACTGGGAATGCGCTTAAAGATGCCATTTGGAGAGGTAATGAAGAGTTGGCAAAGATGGGCTTATAGATGCCATCCAAAGTAATTGTTGATAGAAATTAGACTAAGTCTACGCTCGACTCTAACTGAGAGAAGTATCCGAGTAAATCTTTGGTCGATTTAATATGAGTCCGAAGAGGTCTTTTGTCTTTAACTGTAAGAAGTATCAAAATAAATATTTGGTCGACTTAATCTGAGCCATAAAAGGTCTACTGAGAGAAGTATCAGAATAAATCTTTGGTCGATTTAATCTGAGCCATTAGAAGCTTGAAAGAAATGTTCGTCATGTAGATAGTCGCTCCATCCTGTTTCGGGAATTGATCTTCATCTGACCATAAAGGAAGAAAGATAGTTTCTCCATCCTATTTCGGGAGTTAATATTCGACTTTTTCATGTAGATAGTCGCCCTGTCCTATTTCGGGAATTG
Source organism: Vicia faba (assembly GCA_948472305.1). Lineage (NCBI taxonomy): Eukaryota > Viridiplantae > Streptophyta > Magnoliopsida > Fabales > Fabaceae > Vicia > Vicia faba. Next base: position 1,033,342,723 of record OX451740.1, on the reverse strand, counting down.
TTCCATAATTTGTTCTTCATGGATAGTTGCCCTGTCTTGTTTCAAGAATTAATCTGCGATCTCTTTTGTTAGTAAACTCGTCTTGTTTCAGGAATTCATACCACTTGGTGATAAAGATATTCACCCTGTCTTCTTTCGGGAATTGATCTTCATCTGACCATAAAGGAAGAAAGATAGTTTCACCGTCCTGTTTCAAGAATTCATCTTCATCGTGTTCATGTAGATAGTCACCCCGCCCTGTTTCGGGAATTGATCTATATTTTGTTCTTCACAGATAGTTTCCCTTTCTTATTTCAGGAATTAATCTGTGGTTGGTCATCCAGATAGTTTCCCCATCTTGTTTCGGGAACTAATCTAGAACCTATTTTTTATTGGCCGTAGAGATAGTTGGCCCATCTTGTCTCGGGAATTAACCTCTGACTTGGTTACATAGATAGTCGCCTCGTCCTGTTTCGGGAATTGATCTATAATTTATTTGAGAATTGTTGATAATATTTGTCTGTTGACTGATCATTCATGAAAGGTAAAGATTTAGTTGTATGCAATGTCATGATGTATGAAATGTATTGTCCAATGATATTCTCAAAATAAATGAGACCGTGATATATGCGTTTCGTTCGCATATACGATGATGTATGAATGTGAAATGTTGTTGAAGTGTATTCGTAAACCCGTGCAGTATCTTTGTCTGGGAAAATAAATCCATGACTATTGCTGAGGATGAAGAGTATGTGTATCTTCATTCTTGTATAGAATGCTTCCATTGGGGATGCTTGCTTGCTGTTTGAGGAAACTTCTCCAGGGAATGTTGACTTCTACTTTGGGGAGAAGAGTTATTGGTTGTTTATTGCTCTACCAGGGAGTTTAATTCTTATATACCCTGAATGGGGATAAAACAGATGGATAACCTTCTGACTCGTCTATGAAGGATAATTCTTATATACGCTGACTGGGGATAAAAGAAATGGATAATCTTCTGACTCGTCTGGGGAGGATAATTCTTAGATACCTTGGCTAGGGATAAAAGAGATGGATAACCTTCTGACTTGTCTGGGGAGGATAAAGTTAATTGGTATCCGGTCTGGTTCCAATTTTCGTAGTGACTTTATGGGGATAGTGGAAACATCACTGTAGAGAGGAATTTTGCCGGTGATTTGTTGCAATCTGAGGAATACACCCAAGCTGGGGAAATAAACCCTATTGACGGAGAAATATTCTGCTGAGGAAACAAACTCTCTTGGGGAAATTGAATCTACAGTTTTGAAACTCAGCTAGGGAAGAGAATTTCCATGAACTGTACTGATTGGAACTTCGTACGTTGGGGAAAATGCGGGGAATGTATCCTTTTTGAAGATTACTCCGTGGGGGTTGTTGTACCCCAATTTTTGCCCCTAAGATCCCCTCATCATACCATATTGATTCATTCACAATAAAATCACATTAGGGCTTTTGGTTCTCCTCTCTATCTTTAGCTTTGCTCTTTGAGGAATCACCTAGCACCTTAACTTGTTTTTCTTTTATGATCATGCATGTTTTGTTTTGACTTTCCTTTTAATTAATAAAATGCAATGTTGTTTTGTCTTACTTGTTAATAATTTAGGTAAAGGAAATGTGGCTTAGTAAGTTGATCCATGGGTTCATGAGTTTATTTCCATGCCCTAATCAATAAAGCTTGAGAAATTCAAACCTCACCATTGAAGTTGTTTTGGAAGAAATGGAATGGCAAGGTTTATTTTGGTTCACCATATTTTAAAGTTATCAAGATTGATTCAAAAGTACAAGGGGTTGATTGAAGAAGTTGTCATGGTTGGACAAGGCCTTGTTCCCATTGGTCACAAGTGCATATTTCTCTCAATTCTCAAGATATGGAAGTGTTTTTGGTTGCTATGATTTCTCATTATAATCCTAAAAAAATTCTATCTACAAATCAAAAGTGTTAGTACAAGAAGGTTATTTAAAATTGTCAAAGTTCCTCAAAATATTTTCTTGATCTAGGAGCTAGGGTTTTAAACTTCAAAGAAGTGTATCTTGCTCATATTTTGGTATTTTTGAGTGATTCAAAAAACATCCTTATCTTCAAAGGGTTATTAACAAATCACTTCAAAAGTTTCAAGGAGTTTTCATGTGGAAGAAACTTGATGATGAAGAAAGATTACAAGTCCTCCAGATAAACCCCCAATTTCCCATGTGTGACTTCAAATGATCATAACTTGGTCAATTTTTATCACCTTGAGCCCACTATTTTTCCACAATGATCTTGAGGATGTGAACTTTATTCCTTCTTTTATGTTCAAAGTGAGAAAATTGATGGAAGATGCCTTAAGGATACAAACGATTATAGGTCATTTCATGATTTTTTGCCAACTTCATGAATTTATAACTCTCTCAATTTTTGGAGATTTTGAATGGTTCAAGTTTCAAAATGTCATTCAAGAGGTCTATTTCATGCCATCTTTTTTGGTCAAGAGCAAATTCTAAGAGGAAGGCCATGTTTGGATGAAAAACATTATAGGTCACTTTTGAAGAAAAACTTGAAATATTTCTATGTATGGAAAGTCAACCTCTTTTTCCCAACTTTGACTCATTGCAACTTTCAGCTCAAACATCCATTTTATTTCATTCCTTTCCCATTGCAAAGCTTGTAATCTCATCTTTCTAAAGCATGAAGAACCATGCCTTAAGACCATGTGAGCTGAGAATGCCATTGTTTCAAAAGTCGTAACTTGGAATTGGAGTTTCATCGCAAGTCAGAATTTGAATTTCATGTTACAACTTCTAACCCTCAAATTAGCACGTTTTTTGGGTCTAAACGTGATTAGCCAACTTTCCCAAGTGGATTAGTGCATTAAAACACGCATTTTGGATGAATTTTGACAAAAGAGAAGTCACACTTTCTTCATGATGCAGACACACATGAATTCCCTCCAAATTGCATCATTCACCCTTCCTTTTGATCCCATTTGCTTCTCCTATAAATACATGAGCTATCCCATTCGTTTTCTCAAGCTTGAACAGCCAAAATCACCCTGCCAAACTCGCTCCATAACTCACTTTTCTGCAACTTCGAAATCATTGTTCAAGCATTTTTCAATCCATTTTTTTTATCAATTCACCTTCCTTGATCTTCCCTGAAGTTAACAGAAGAATAATTGAGCCTTGAAACCTTTTAAATTGATCTGACCAAGTCCATTTACAGAGCTCTGCAACTGAACTTCAATAGGTAGATTTCTCCATCAATTCTTCCAAACTTTGATATCATTGTGAAGCTCTCATTTCCCTGATTCTTGTGCTTCTTACAATTTTTAAATCCATTGAGAATTGAGAGAGAAATCTCAAATTGAAGGTGCTCGCTATTTTCTGGGTTTTTGATTCATATCTCTTTGCACACCTTATATAAATTTGGCGCGATTGTGATGTTAGGATCGTCTTGAAGAGAAGAATCCAATGATACTAGTCTGGGATCCTAATTTTTCCATTTGAAGGATCTCACAAAATCTCCATTGCAGGGCATCTGGAGGTTGAAGACGATGACATGTCTCATCTCAGCCAATGATAGCGTGCCAAACTATTTAATTTCTTTGGTTGGTTTTTTTCTGATACAATGCGTATCTCACTAAGGTCCATATCAAGCACAGTGCGTCTGGTCCATTAGATCAACTTACTAAAGTGTTTTGACTATGATCTGAAGGCCCGCATCTTTTTGGTTTTATTTTATTTTCTGATTTTTATATTTTGATTGATTTAATTTTCAAAAATTCATAGCTCTTTTATTTTTTATTCAAAAATTATGAAAAAATTCACAAAAATACTTTGAATTATTTCTGATCTTGTGACTATTTTTCACATTTTTATTTTGATATTTGATATTTTTTATAATTTTTTGCATTATTTGCCTTCTTTTAATTACTTTAAAAATACTTTCTGACATTTTTTTAATTCTAAAAAATTTCATAAATATCATTCTAGATATTTCTAACTTTTTGAAAATTTTATGGAATTTTATATTGATGTTTACTATTTTTTGATTTATTTTCTATTTGTTTGGGCAATTTTAATTAGTTTAAAAATAGTTTCTGACTTTAAAAATTACCAAAAATTTTATAAAAATATTTGAGTCTATTTCTGATTTTTCTATGACCTTATTTCTTTTTTATGAATCAATTTGAATATAGTTGATATTTTTTCGTTTATTTACATTTTTATTCATTTTTAAACTCTTTTCAACATATATATTAAATGTAATATTATTTTGTGATTATTTTCTGGATGATCTTGGATTGAATTTTTTATCATGAACTTTGTTAACATCATTGGATTCATGGTGTTGAGTCTAACTCCATAAAAATGGATGAATGATTTTAATAATAGTTTGATTAAATTTTAATTCAAATATGGTGTATATATTCTTTCCCACCCTTCTTCATCTCATCCCTTTGTTATAGCACTAAGTGTTATTGGAGCAAGATCTCTATATCATGTCTCAAAACAAATGATGCATAGATTGTTATTGACCGACCTCAAAATAGGTGTGACTTCTACATAAGTCCACTTACGATTGCTTAACATAACGCTAAATTTTGTCCCGATTCGAATAAATGATCATTCGTGGCCCAAACCTATGTTTGTAAGCCCAAGTGTGTTAATTTGATCTCTTTGATCCAATAACCTTAAGATTCACTGTGTGGAGGCTTTGGTTCTACCAATCCTCTAATGGATCTTCATCAATTTTGGTTAACGTGGATCACTTAAACATCGTTGATCATTATATGCTGCATTGAGGATTCTTAAATGGATGATATACTTGACAAAAAGCAAATGCAACTTGTTGTGTTGAGGACTTGGTTCTACCAATCCTCTAATGAGTTCCAAATGCAAGTTTCAAGATGGTCATCCAACTAACCACTAATTTCTAACAATTGACTTTATTTTATGCTTTATATTTTTATGCTTTATGTACCATTTACTTTAGCATTTACATTTCATGCTATTTTTCATCTTTGCTCACTTGAGCATTTACTTTCTTGTCATTTTTATTTTGCTCACTTGAGCTTTTCTTTTTTTTAAGACACCTAATAATCAACATGAATCATAAAAAACTTTATTGATACTTGGGCTATTTGGTTACTATACTTAGCATTATGGAATATTGGACTTCTTGGACTTAGGATTAGAAATCTTGGCCTATGTTGAGACCTTGTGAACTTAATTGATATTTTGTGTGGAGTTCTTGAGGTTTACCTCAAGACATTGGGTTTTTTGTTTATTTTGTGTGTAGGTTATTGTGATTACATACTTTATTTGTAATATGGAATTCACCCGTTATTAGCTGGAAATTTCGACTAAGGATTTTAAAGTTAGACTTGAATATACTTCAGAATATTCCACTACTTGATTTATGTGAAGCCATAAAGGTTGATATTCAAATTAAGTAAAATCCGTTGGAAATGTTTACCAATCTGAATCATTGAATAAAGATTGTTATTCGAAATGTGGCTAAGGTTTCAAACATTTTTTTGTTCGACCATATTCAGAGATTGGCGCTCAAGATAAGAAGGAGATTCGAATTCAAATATTTTTATCTTATCCGAAAAGACGTGTGGAAGGCTCTGAGTTCGTCGAAGACATGCAAACAGAAACATGGTATTAGTTCGTGTAGAAGACCGTTAGGGTCGAAGTAGTATAAATAGTGGCTTTAGTATTTCGATTTAGGTGGTGAACATCTTTGTACAAATTACTCAGAAATTACTCAAAGTACCAAGTGTTAAAGAGAAACGAGTTTATTGAGGATGTATGTATGATACACCCATTTAATATAAATGCATTTACTTTCTGCAGAATTTTCAGTAACATTTACTTAAGTCTTTTACCATTTCAAGTTCATAAGTAATTTTACTTTCACTTTATATGCATTTTAATTCGACATTTGAAGCCATTTGTCTTCATATACAAAACATGTTAAATACAACAATCAAGTTAAAAGATTTATAAAGACACTTGTGTCTTGAGATCAATCTGATCGATCTCGCAAGTAATTAGATCTGTGTAAGGATTTGGAAGATCAACGGTTGTTTACCAAAATTCGAGGGTAAACAAATTGGCACACCTGGTGGGACCTGTGTCTTTATCCATCTTAGTTTTAACTTGTTTATTACATGATATTTAGAAGTGGAAAACTAGCCAACAATACAAATCCTAGACTAAAAGGAAACACATTAGGGGAATGGCTAACCCACCCACTAGTGATGCGCAACAAGTTCACCCTCATGTGGGAGAAAATACCAGCACTTCGAATACAAACAAAGTGATGACGGCGAGTCAAGGGACTGCAACGATCCCTTCGACAACAAGCGCTGCAATTATACCCCAAAATACAAACGCTTCAACTATATCATCAAACACCCATAACGAACATACCATTGTGTCTATGGCCAACCAAAATCCATCATTAACACCCATGCCTTTGATAGGTATGTCTAGAACTTTTCCACCAGGATTTACAATCCCAACATCAGATCCTATATATGGCATGCCAACTTCATTCATGACAGGATTTCAAAATAATACGTCGACATACACCCGTCCCGTAACATCTACTTTATCACCATTACAAGGATCAGGGTCTGGGATAAACCATATGGCTAGAAACAATTTGCAGCCAATCCAAATACCTGCTATCACCATAAATACACAAGCAGTCATAAGGCAACAAACGAACTATAGCAACCACAAGATGTTGGGCATATTGGCCCAAAAGATGGGTACGATTTTCAACCCTTTAATTCAAAGAACTACACAAAAAAACTTGCAGAATTCCCAAGGAAACCAACAGATGGATGCGCAAATAGGTCGTCTTACAGATTTCTTTGGTGCGCCAAGAGAAGCAGTTCAACAGCCACCCCCATAGCCCACATGGGTAAGGGATAATTAAGGCATCATATTCCAAGAAGAGCCAACCATAAACCAGGCCCAACCTTTGATTCACCCTGAAGCCGAAGTCCAATAACCAATTCGAAGGGAGAAACCACCCAGACCCTAATAGGCTATCCCTAGGGAGGAACCAGGGAGAAGGGTAGTTTTGGTGAATCGAAACCAAGATGCTGATGAAATCCTTCAGGGTTGTCGACAGAATGATATGGTGGGAAACAATAACCTATCAGCCTTAGTCGAAAGGATTATGGCACGAAATGGGGTAAACTTAGGTATGTGTATACCAAATTATACATCCCCTTTGTCATAATATATTCAACAAACTGAATTGCCAAGGGGATGGAAAGTACCCAAATTCACCAAGTTTTCTGGTGATACTAGCGAATCTACCATAGAACATATCGCCAGATACCTTACAGAGGCAGGAAATATAGCAAATAATGAAAATTAAAGGATTAAATACTTCCCTTCTTCATTGACAAAAAATGCTTTTACTTGGTTCACCACCCTCGCGGCAAATTTCATCCATGATTGGACTCGTTTGGAGAGGCTGTTTCATGAACAATTTTATGTAGGACATACCAAGATTAGTCTAAGCGAATTGGAAAATGTCAAGTGAAAATTTAGTGAGTCCATAGACGATTACCTCAACAGATTCTATTTGTTGAAGGCAAGATGCTTCACACAAGTGCCAGAACACGAGTTGGTCAAAATGGCAGCAAGAGGTTTGGACTTTTCTATTAGGAAAAATTTAGATCCCCATTATTTAAGGGATATGGCGCAATTGGCTGATAGGGTTCGACAAGTTGAGCGTTTGAAGATCGAAAAGGCTAGGGCGAAACAAAGTCATAGAAAAGAAATAGTGGCGTATATTGAAGCCTGCTCAGACGAAAGAGAAGTCGAAGAGGATTTCTTAGAAGTCGAAGAGCATGAAATAGATCTTGCAGAGTTGAAGCAATGACCACCGTACCCTTGCAAAATGTTGACTCCCGCGAATGGGAAAAATCCTGTCGAACCAGAAAGGAGCGACAAATTTCCAAGAAAATCTTATATGTTCGACATCACCAAGTGTGATGAAATTTTCGACTTACTAGTTAAAGATGGCCAGATGATAGTGCCCCCTGGTGCTAAAATTCCTCCGTTAGAACAACAGAAGAAAAAGGGTTTCTGTAAGTATCATAATTTCTTAGGCCACAAAACCTCAAAATGATTTCTTTTCAGGGATCTGATACAAAAAGCAATTTAGGATGGAAGGTTGAAGTTTGGGGAAAAACCCAAACCTCAAATGAGGATTGATGCTGACCCTATGCAGGTTTCCGAGACCAATTATGCTGAGCCTACTGCCATCAACATGGTGGACATTGCTGGAGTCGAAGGGTTGCAACCAGAACAAAAATAGGGGTCTGACAAAGCCTTAAAGCCAGGGTTTGCTGATGATCTCGTGGCAGAGAAAGAAACAAGCGCTACTGATGGCGCAATGAAGAGTGAAATGAAGACCAGGACTATTGATGGTCTTAGGGTCAAGTTCGAAGGAATGAAACTTGCTGAGGGTCCAAAATTCGAAGTTAACATGGTGGACCTGAACCAATTCTCCCCAGAAATGGAGGAGATAGAAAAGTGACTCAAAATGGAGAATGAAAAGATGAAGGCAGGCGACCAAAACGTGAGTTTGGTGGATTACTTATTACATTGTCACTCGAAGAACCCAAAGGGGCTTGTGTGCCCAAGGTTCAGCATCATGAATAATCAAGGAGCGGCTGCTACCTACCAAAGGGTCTATCAGGAGAAGGCCAGAAACATCTGGCAAAGGGAGAAGGAACTCTTACCTTAGCCTCAGATGGGAGAGAGTCTCATGGAATTCTTAGTTCGTTGTCACAAAATGGGTTCAGAAGTTCTTATGTGCCCATGGTGCAGCGCGCTATATGAAGGAGGGACTGCTGAAGCTTACAAAAGGATTACATACTCTCAGTGTTGGAACAATCAAAGCTGGAATAGGGAACGCTGTGTCAATAATGCAAGAGGCATCCCCAAAAGGGCATATAGCCCACACCCTGGGGCACGCAAACAGGCAATATTTAAGCCCCCAGCAACCATGCCAACGGGAAAATGGATGAAAGCAGGACAAAACAGAACTAAAGCCAAAGGAAATTTGAAGTGGAGAAGCTTCGAAGAAGGTGGACATACTGCATGGGACTTCAGGAGGCAGTTTCACTCTAACAAGCAACAATATCACGTGTCGGAGAACTACAAGGGGAAGAACCCCATGTCTAGTTCCCAATGGAGGCGACACCAATGAAACAAGAAAGCCCAAAGGGAGCTTACAAACAAGGAAGTTGGCGAGTCAAGCATCAACCAAACTTCGACTGTCCCAGCAATGGAAAAGAAGTCCCCAACAAGGAGGAAACTTTTCTCTCCTGCCAAGATGAAGGTCCCTGGCGAAGGGGACAACAACGAACTGGCCAACAATGGGCTAGTAGATGATGAAGATATGTCAACAGATAGCTTCAATTCTGATGGAGAATCTTATTTGAAAATAAATTGCAATGTGGTTTCTGTCTTACCACATGCGTACGAACAGGTTATTAAGGTCGAAGACTCCGAAGAGCCTGACGAATTGGTAATGATAAAACACAAGCCTGTATGTTACTATGTCATGAATAATGGTGTCGTTGAAGAGCATAACTCCTTCTTCGAAAGGCCAGATGCAGGTATGAAAAACCACCTTAAGCCTTTATTTATTAGGGCTAAAATTGAACAGGTGGGCATCAGAAAAGTTATGGTGGATGGTGGGGCAGCAGTGAACTTGATGCCTCAATTCCTATTGAAGAGGATTGGGATGTTCGACACCGACATCAAACCACACAACATAGTGCTGTCAAACTATGAAGGAAAAATTGGACAAACTCTAAGAGTGGTCCAAGTAGAATTAATTGTAGGTACCATAACAAGACCCACCATGTTCATGGTACTTGCGGCGAAGACGAATTACAATCTTCTTTTAGGCCGTGAATGGGATACATGGAATCGGGGCAATTCCATCCTCAATGCACCAAAGGGTGGCAATATGGAGAGATGATGGGATTGTCAAAAACATAGAAGCAGACCAAAGCTATTTTATGGCTGAGGTTAATCATGTCGATAGAAGGAATTTTGACAGGAATTTGGCCAACATTGGGCCATGCACTGCAGTGGAAGGTGCATTAGCACCAAATAATAATGCAATGTATTTCCTTACCCTTCACCCTACACATGGATTTTATTGGGACAAGGAAAACATGGGACCTAACGAAGACGTGCTTGGAGTCCTAGGAATGCGGCCAACTGGCTGGGAAGACGAAGACCATGTCCATGTCTGAGTCTTCTTACTTCAAGAAGATTTCGGCCTATTTGGCTGAAAATAGGATGAAAACACCTTTGGAAGCCGAAGTTAAAATTATGGCTGTTGAAGCCAAGGCTGAAGGAATTCACAACAAGGGGCCAGGAATTTTTTTCAAACCTGAACCACCTGACGAAGACACACTTTTCGAAGACAAATACCAAAGGCTTGATTCCATCTATGACGATGAGCCTTTGGGATTCGAGAAGAATCCAGCGGCATCCAACACGAAGATGCTGGCGCAACACCCTCTCAAGGAACTGGATGTAGGAGATAGAACTCAAAGGAGGCCAACGTACGTCAGCGCTGTTGTACCCCAAAATTTTACCTCCCATATTTCTCAACACATGGAAAGTGAGGTCCCCAAATTGCTCAAGGAGGGTCAAGAATTGACCAGACAAACTCTCTCCTAAGGCAGTATACCTCAAATTAGGGTTTCCATCTTCATCAAGATGTGTGAACCACAAAGGACTCAAATTCTCACCATTGTCCTAATATGTTCTCAAGATCATCCATGTCAAGTTTCAAGCCTTGCAGAAGAAGTTTGCTCAATCAATTGCTCAAATGTCTGAAAATCAACTATACTAGGTCAAAAGTCAACTGTGGCCCACATACAGTCAAACTTCAAGATTTTTGGTCAACATCCTCAGTTTGAAGTGTTATTCATCATTTGATCAAGGGTTGATCATGATTCCTCAAGGATTGTTCACAATTCATCAAAACCCAAAAGTTGCTAAATTAGGGTTTTACAGGAAAAGTCAACTCAACTTTGACCAAGCATAACTTTCTCATACTTTATCATAAATGACCCATCCAAAACTCATTTTTAAGAGGATGAAATTACCTACAATTCATATTCATCTCCCAAGTTCATAATATGCACTCACAAAAAGATATGAATTTTTACATTATAGGTCCTTTTGAAAAGTCAACAAAAACACCTTTTGGGTCAAAGCTTCGTACATGAACATGGAAGACTCAATTGAGATGATACAAAAAGGGTTGTTTAGAGTACATCCTAGGCTTTCTAAAAAGTCTAAGAACACCTCTCTAGGGTCAAAATTGAGAGAGTTATGCCTTGTCCAAGTTGACCATTTTTGCAAAATTGCCAAAAGTCAAATGCGCTCAAATTTGCATTTTTTGCTTAATGGGCCTAACTTTTTATGCTTGCACCTCAATTATAATGTGGTACACGACTCAAATGTTCACTCACCCATTATGTGCTTCATTTTTCAATTTATTTTGATTTTTTATTAATTAAAAACTGAATTAAATCAAATAAATGATGAAAATTAACAAATATATGATTTGATTTGTTTTTTTTAACAGATTGGAAATCAAGATATGCTGAGTTTACATGATCAAATCGAATCAAGCATAATTGGTACAAAAAAGAGCATGATTGGCATGATTATGGAAAGATATCATATGGCTTAAGAATCAAATATTCCATTCATGAATTCTCAAGATTGGATCCAAAATTGTTAACCTAATTGGATTCAATACATATAATGAAGTGTGTGGAACCCTAAACACATGAATTTTCGTGCACAACCTGCCTCCAAAAACCAAAACAAAACTCCAAAATTTCCAAGAAAAGTATGAGACGAATCTTCTTCCACGGGCCAATTCGAGGTGTGCTGAAGTTTCCAATAGCTTGCTAGACATCTTAGGAAGCGAACAACATCATTTGCAAGCTTCAAAACACCCAGAAACGCGCGCTACACTTCACAAAATTCTGCCATTTAATTGTGTTTTTAATGCTTGTACATGATATTGCCATTGCTAGGGTTTCTGTGTTCGTTTTAGGGTTTTTCAATGCAGGCAAAATTAGGCCTTGATTCTGGTACCATGATGCTCGTGAGGATAAGACGAGTTGATTGGTACCAGTACTTTTCATTTATCTTGCTCGTATGCAATTTTGGAGATGAACAGGGTTATACCTACAATGAACGTATGTAGGTAAAAGTCTTGTTTTCTAAAACGACGGTTGCCAGGAAGAAGACGCTGGCGTGTCAAGCAGCCATTGGGACGTTTGAATTCTGCGCCTTGGATTCAGTTCTTTTGTTTTTTCTCATATTATGTTTTATTGTTATTATAATAACAAATTTAACAATGTAGCTCAGCTGGCAAGCAAGCATTGAGATTTAGTATAAGGATCTGGGTTTGATCCCAGGTCCCAACCTTTGCTTTTTATTATTTTTCTTCATATGATCAGGTGCACCACATTCTCAAGCGCTTTCCATACAACCTTAACATCCAGCCATCTGATGTGCTCCTAGCCAGATCCAACGTGCCAACACTGAAGGTTCACCATGCTCCTCAAGTCAACACCCACATCAGATCAAGCGTGGTCAACCAGGCTGGGAGTATTTGGGCCAAAAGAATTCAGATCTACACCCCCAGAATTGCTAACACTATCAGGCCCATTCCTCAGTTTTTCTTTTTATTTTATTTTTACTTTTTTCTTAATTCTTTATATATTAAAATCAATTTTTTAATAAAATCATAAAATCAAGAATTCACAAAAAATTAGAATTAGGTTTTTTTTATCAAATTTAATTTAATTAATTTAATTTAGTTTAGGGTAACTTTAATTTGTTTTTTCTATAATTAAAATCAATTAGAAAATTAGGTTTAAGTTCTTGATTTAATTCTTTTCTTTTTTTCAAACAAAAACACAAAAATAGGTTAACTTAATTATTCTTCTTAATTAACATTAATTAGAACTTAGGATTTTCTTCTAATTTAATTATTCATTATTTTCTCAAATAACAAAACATGACAAAAGAGAACTTTTTCTTTAATCAATCGCAAGTAGGATTAGTCAAAGGGTCAAAACCCTAATCGTCTCGTATTTAATTCGTCGCGCGCTTGTTAATTATTTTGCCAATATTTTGTAACTATTCATGGTTTGTAATAGTTAACTTAGGGTTTTTATTTACTGTTTAAATCCCCGATTTTTGGTTATGTAATTAATCCCCCTCCCCAAAGCCTTTTAATAGCTAGGTTTAATTTCTTGCATTTTTAATTCCCGCAAATACTTAACTGTCTAGATGTATTCTAATAGGATTGTATGGAAAGAATGCATGAAAAATTAAAACAGTTAGAAAACCCTAATGTGCAAAGATAATAAATTGAAAATAAATCACTCGCACATATTCACTCTTAGGGTATACTCTCACTTTGGTTTCCTTCGGTAAACGATCATTAAGCATAAGGTGTCTTAGTGGTTGCCCTCCCATCTAAAAGATCAAATGTCCAATTTGAATGTTGCCTCAGAAATGTTGCCTCGGAAAAGATATTAAGACTCTAGGGTTGCTACTAAGGTGCCCTAACATTGCTTTAGTGATCGTACGTCCCTTTTGAATTGACCCTTACAAATCCAACGACGGTGCTACCTATTTCTCAATAGTAGGATAGCACGGTCTAAAGGACACAAGAATAGAAACGATCTTTTTTAGAGTAGGTAGATGCTAGTAGGTACCTTCTCAAATCAAAACTTTTCACACTTACACTTTTCAAACAAATTTTCAAAACAACTTCGTCACACCCTTGAGGACTGATACAAGGGTTATCACGAAGTAAAACATTTTTTAAAACAAAGCACACACAAGCAATTTAAAAACGAGTAAGTGTAAGTTTAGTTGCGCCTAAGAGGGGGGTGAATTAGGTTCTTTAAAACTTTTTCTGAATTGTATGAATATTCTTGCACGAGTTTCTTTTCTTTCTTTTTCTGATAAGTGATGAAAGCAGTAAATGAGGAAAGTAAAAAACACAGAGATGTATCCTGGTTCCCCTCACAGTCCGAGAGTACTCCAGTCCCCTTTTAACATGAAAGAGATTTCCTTATAGTTGGTAATTTGTACAAAGACTACCTAACAACAAAGAACAATCCTCTTGGACCAAGAACAATCCTCTTGGATTTTCACTAAGACCACAAAGAGAACAATCCTCCCTAAGTGTCTTTCTTGTTTCCAACAATCCTGAAAACAAGGATACAATAGTTTGTTTGATTTGTATAAGAGTTTGAAAGATGAAAGAGCAATGTAAATCACTTGATTGATCGTTTCTATTCAATATAAAATTTAAGATGGAATACTATTCTAAGTGCTCAAGAACAATTTTCAGTATGCATATGAAAATGATAAACAAAAATCTTGAGTATAAAGAGTATGATCAAAAGAATAGAAAGTAATAGTTATTAGTGATTGTTGTTTTATTTTCAAAATTCTAAATAAAAATAATTTATAGTGTAGTAATACCTCTTCAATGAAACATAGCAATGTTTAAACCATTTTTACTGGAAAAATGTATTTGAAAAGATACAAAGATTGCCATGAAAAGGTGTTACAAAAAGTTGCTGGAAAAATGAAGTTTTTCAAAATCTGAAGCACAACAACCGGTTGCACTAAAGAAACAATCGATTACTGTAAAAGCAACGTTTAAAAATTTTGAAAAATATAACCATGACAACCTATTGTCATTGAGGAGCAATCGGTTACTCATAAGCCAACGTTCAAAAAATTTGAAAACAGAATACATGACAATCGATTGCTGCTAGATGACAATCAGTTGTTGTCAAACAGAACCTTTTGTTTTTTGACTGCAACCGATTGTCCTAGCATGACAATCGATTGCTTGTGTACAAAAATTGAAAAATCATTATTTTCAAAGATTTGAAGCAATTTAAAACATCCTTCTTCAATCATACATAATATATACTCAAAATATTATTTTAATAAAGTAAATGCATGATTAAAAATAGTTTTGAGCACCAAGAGCATAAGATCAAAAATTTCATATACCTTAAGCCATAAGTCTTGAAATGTTGATCTTGATCAATGAATCTTTGCTTGAGATAAATCTTCTATCTTGATCCATTCATTTTTGCATGCTAGCTTGTCTTCATCAAAACATTTGGAAAGCTTGATTTCACAGTCTCCCCCTTTTTGATGATGACAACCATTGCTTGAAGTTTGGAGTGCATCTTGGTTTTCTCTAATAAAGTTGTTTTAAAAACTCCCCCTAAGTCAAAGACTCCCCCTTGATCTATTGCATGAGGGTTTTGAAGATTGCTTGCTTGCTGCAATTAGGGTTAGAGAAACACAAAATAAACTACAAAGTATTCTCCCCCTTTGTCATTAGAAAAAAGAAATGGGAAAGAAGATCATAAAAATTTTGCACATAGAAACAACATAGCATAAAAAAAGTTTGCATACATAGATATAACAGAAACATAGTGCACAAAACGAAAGGGATCACAATACATGAAGTGTCTTAAACGAAACTAGAAAAATGACATAAAACATAAGAACATAAAGTACTAAGAAATATAATAACTTAAAAACTAATCATCCATGCCTTCAACAAAGTCTTCATCATCTTGATCTTCACCATCATTGCCTTCATTGGTTTAAGGTTGAATGAAAGAGTAATGATACGGTTGAGCTTCATAAGGAGGGACATTGGTATGGGCATAGAGATGAGCAAATTGATTGTTCATGTTGTTGTTCATGTATTGAAGATAGTCAAAAACTTGATTGTAAGAGTTTTCCATTGGTTGTGGAGGTTGGTTTTGAAGTGGTTGTTCCTATGGAGGTTAGTTTTATGGAGGAGTATGAATGTATGTGATGGTTCTATTAATCAGATCAAATTTGACGCCGGTTTTGGTATTACATACTTTCTTCGGAGTGATTTCATGTTTGGGGTTAGTCATAGGCACCATGTATTCACCAGACAAGGGAACATTGAACTTCTCAAACACTGGGGTAAGCCAGGAGCCATAAGGAAGAGCATAAGCATTTTCATTATGTAGTTCCAAATGATGTAGAATCACATAAGACCAGTTGATTTGAATCCCATTCTTCATTGCATACAAAATATGCATCTCACAATCGTTAACGTTGGAAATGTTTGAGAACTTTGGCATAACCACATACGCCAAAAACTAGTGGATCAAACGATCATCAATAGTGAGAATTCCTGCAGACCGAGAGTTCCTCTCCGGAGTTCCACCAATAAGCCTTTGCCTTTTCTGAATAAAATCACGCTAGGGAATTCTTGCAATTCCATAGTAGAAGTCTCTTTTGTTGTAGCCAGGAAGATTTGCATTTGAGAGAAGTTTAATGCAAGTACCATCATGTGGAATACCCAAAGCTTCACCAAAATTATGCACTGTTAGTTCTATAGGAACCCCTTTGACATTTAAAATCATGCATCCTCTAGTAATGGTTAGATTGTTGTAGAAAATCCTAACCAAAGTGGGGTAAATGGGTCCATTAACATCAATCAACTTGTATATCCCTTGAGATCTAAATAAAGCTGGAAAACTGAAGCATTCGGAATAGAAGTTGTCAAGATTACCGAACCTTGGTAGAAGAACCGTCATCTTCTGAAAGTGAGACACAAATCTTTCCCTTTGGATTCTTGATGGAATGGGTTTTGAGATATCATCACCTTGAGACGAGGAAGAAGCTTTTACCTTGCCTTTCTTTGATGTTGACATGGTGAGGGATGAGAGAATTGGAAGGGGAAAAGGGTATTTGGTGTTTTTAGGTTTTCTTGAGACAAAAGAGGATATATGAAGTTTTATAGATGGATAGGCATTCAATGGATAGGTAAGGCATTCAATGGATTAGTCAAGACAATAAGGACTTGTAGTGTAGAGATTCTTGAGTGTGTGACTATCCAAAAAATTGTGTGATAGGAAAAGACTAAGCATTAAAAAGTTGTTGACCAACCACTTGAAACATTCAAAAAGAGAATAAAAATCTAGTACAAAATAAATAATAGTAATGGCAATGGAAGAGAAGGAATAAAAGAGAGTGTAACTGAAAAAAAATATTAAAAAATTCAAAATTTTGAACTGTGCAATCGATTGTTGTCTGATGATAACCGATTGCACCCTTTGAAAATTTAAATAGGGGCAAAAAAAAATGAGAGAACAACCGGTTGTCGTGGAGTAACAACCGATTGTTGTGAAAACAGAAACTAATTTTTTTTAGCAACAATCGATTGTCATTAGTGAAAAAGTGAAAAAATACTTAATTTTTGGGGATTTCATGGTCATATATAAAAAATTTAGTAATAAAAACATGGATCATGATATATTACCATAAAGTCAAGATTAAGATTATAGCCATGTACCTTACTTAGATAATGTCATTTTCGTCCAAGATACCTTGCTCTCTTCGGATCTTGAAGAATGGTTCTCTTGCCAACGGTTTAGTGAAGATATCTGCTAGTTGATTATACGTATCCACGAAGGTGACTTCGACATCTCCTTGAAGTACATGATCACGAAGAAAGTGATGTCGAATGTCGATATGCTTTGTTCTAGAATGCATCAGAGGATTTTTTGTAATGTTGATTGCACTTGTGTTGTCGCATCGAAGTGGAATGCATCCAAGGTTGAGTCCGTAGTCACGGAGTTGTTGCTTGAGCCATAGAATTTGCGCACAGCAACTACCCGCTGCAATGTATTCCGCCTCGGTCGTACTAAGAGCCACACAAGCTTGTTTCTTGCATGCCCAAGAGACTAATGCATTTCCCAAAATGTGACAAGTGGCACTTTTGATTTTTCTATCTGTTTTACATCCTACATAATCAGCGTCAAAATAACCAATTAAATTGCATATATTACCTTTTGGGTACCATAGGCCGACATTGGTTGTTCCTTTGAGATATTTCATGATTCTTTTTACCACCATGAGGTGAGATTCCTTCGGGTTTGCTTGAAATCGTGCACACAGACATACACTGAACATGATGTCAGGATGACTTGCTGTCAAGTATAACAGTGAGCCAATCATGCCTCGATATTTAGTAATATCGACGGAAATACCGGATTCATCTTGATCAACATAAGTACCGGAGCCCATTGGCGTGTGCGTTGATTTGCAATTATCCATATCAAACTTTTTCAAAAGTTCCTTGAAATATTTTGATTGATTGATGAAGATACCATCTTTCATTTGCTTAATTTGCAATCCAAGGAAATAGTTTATCTTGCCCATCATAGACATCTCAAATTCACCTTGCATCATCAACGAGAATTCTTCACACAAATCTTGGTTAGTTGAACCAAATATAATATCATCGACATAGACTTGTACTAATAAAGTGTTACCTTTGATCTTCTTTATGAACAAGGTCTTATCCACTTTACCTTTCTCGAAACCTTTTTCGCATAAGAATGTACTGAGTCTGTCATACCATGCTCTAGGTGCTTGTTTTAAGCCATAAAGAGCTTTTCTCAATTTAAAGACATGTGAAGGATTCTTGAAGTCTTCAAAGCCCGGGGGTTGTTTGACATAGACTTCTTCATTGATGTAGCCATTTAAGAATGCGCTTTTGACGTCCATTTGGTAAAGCTGGAAATTCAATGAACAAGCGTAAGCAAGTAAAACACGGATAGCTTCTAACCTTGCAACGGGAGCGAAAGTTTCTTCAAAGTCAATTCCCTCTTCTTGGTTGTATCCTTGTGCTACCAATCTTGCTTTGTTTCGGACATTTATACCGTTCCCATCAAGTTTGTTTTTGAACACCCATCTTGTACCTATGATGTGTTTGTCACTTGGTCTAGGAACAAGTTCCCAAACTTGATTTCTCTCGAACTGATTTAATTCTTCTTGCATAGAAATCATCCATTGGTCGTCTCCTAATGCGTCATCGACTTTGGAAGGTTCGATTTGAGAAACGAACGCCATGTTCAAGCAAGCATATTTGAGGTTCAATCTTGTTGAAACGCCTTGACTGATGTCGCCGATGATTTTATCAATAGGGTGATCTCTATGGGTTCTCCATTCCTTAGGTAGATCATTGACATTTGATTCATCCGGAATTTGTTCTTCTTGTTGTTCCAATTGATTCTCGTTGTTGGTCTTGGAGCCATCTTCTTGAGGAATATCTAAAATATCATCATCATCATCATCATTTAAAACAATAGTATCCTCCTCGGAGGGGTTAGATTCATCAAATGATACGTGCATAGATTCCTCAATAGTTAAAGTTCTTTTATTGTAAATACGATAAGCTTTACTAGATAAGGAGTATCCAAGAAAAATACCTTCATCTGATTTTTCATCAAACTTACCAAGGTTGTCTTTGTCGTTGTTAAGGACAAAACATTTGCAGCCAAAGACATGAAAGAATGAAATATTTGGTTTCCTTCCTCGAAAGAGTTCATACGGAGTCTTCTTCAAGATAGGTCGAATATTAACTCTATTGCTTACAAAGCATGCCGTGCTTACAGCATCCGACCAAAAGTATTTTGGAAGGTTTGAATCACTAAGCATTGTCCTTGCAAGTTCAATAAGAGACCTATTCTTCCTTTCTACAACTCCATTCTGTTGAGGAGTCCTTGGTGCTGAGAAATTATGTGATATTCCATGTTCTTCACAAAAATCTTCAAAGGAGGAATTCTGGAATTCTCCACCATGGTCGCTTCTTATGGAGGCAATAGATAGTGACTTCTCATTTTGAATTTGCTTTGCATATTTCTTGAACGCCTTGAATGCATCATTTTTCTGGACTAAAAAGAGTGTCCAAGTATATCTAGAAAAGTCATCAACAATAACTAGAGCGTATACATTACCTCTGAAGCTCCTCGTTCTAGAAGGGCCAAACAAGTCCATATGAAGCAATTGTAGTGGCCTAGTAGTGGACACCACATTCTTGGATTTGAAAGTTGATTTTGTTTGTTTCCCTTTTGACATGCATCGCAAAGTCTATCTTTGATGAACTTTATCTTAGGCAGTCCAACAACAAGGTCATGCTTAATCAATTTGTTTAAATGCTCCATATGAATATGAGCGATTCTTTTGTGCCATAGCCATGAGTCGTTGTTGTTTTCCATGAGACATTTAACCTTCAAAGACAAATCTTTAAGGGAAATCATAAAAATATTATTTACTCTTTTACCTTTAAGTTTAGCCTCATGTGTGACTTCATCTTCTATCAAACATTCATCTTTAGTGAACTTGATCTTGAAGCCTTTGTCACATAGTTGGCTAAAACTTAGAAGATTGTGCTTTAGTCCTTCGACATAAAGAACATATTCAATTTATGTGAAAGGTGGACCACCAACTTTGCCTATGCCAAGAATCTTTCCTTTGTTGTTATCTCCATACGTCACATAACCCTTGGCTTTAAGCGTTAGATGTGAAAATTTGTCGATATCACCCGTCATATGCTTGGAACAACCACTATCGAGATACCATAGATTTGAAGTGGTCGTCAAGCTTACCTACAAAACAAGATTAGGTTTTGTTAGGTACCCAAGTTGCTTTGGGTCCTTCATAATTAGTTCCTTTCTTAACCCACACATAATGCCCATTTGCCATGCCAAAGTTTCTAACATAACAAGCATTAGGTGTGTGTCCTCGAATACCACAATAAAAACAAGTAGGTTCAAATTTACTTCTATATCTAGAAGGATAAGATTTCTTCTTAGAGGGTATTTTCTTTTTAGGATAGTGATGAACTATTTTGGGAGTGATTTCTTTCTCTTTGGTTGGTTGATCGCTAGCCTTGACAAAGATGGTTTTGTTGGTACTTGGTTTTGAAAATTTTGAGTATCCAAGACCACTTTTGTAATTTGAGTATCTTTGTTGTCTAAGAACACCTTCCAATCCAATTTGTCGTTTTTCATACCTTTCAAGAACCCTTTTCAATTGGACAATTTTGAAAGAGAGAGATTCACACTTTGTGCATACAAAATTCTGTTTTTCATCACTAACTTTTTGCTTTTCATCTTTGAGATCTTTTTCAATAGATCCACATTTTTCTTCCAACGATGAAATTTGTTTCTTTTGTGATGAGATAGTTTTGTACAGAATTTTGCATTCATTTAACAGTTCATTTATAGCACCTTATGCATCACTATCAAAAAGAGAGAATACGTTACTAACCTCATCATCTTCGCTTTCAGAGTGGTGCGAGGCCATTAATGAAAGATTGTAACTTTCGTCGCTATCGGGTCGGA
The DNA here is from genome assembly GCA_948472305.1 of Vicia faba. Lineage (NCBI taxonomy): Eukaryota > Viridiplantae > Streptophyta > Magnoliopsida > Fabales > Fabaceae > Vicia > Vicia faba. The sequence goes on along the minus strand of OX451740.1, from coordinate 1,033,321,433 downwards.
TGACGAACTCAGTTCAACATCTTCCCATGCAACATATGCTTTCTTATCTTTTGATTCCTTCTTGCCTTTGTAGCCACTTTTCTTTGAAAGTTTTGGACAGTTTGGTTTGATGTGAGCTTGTTTACCACATTAATAACAAGTAACTTCTTGTATTGATGATGATCCTTCCTTCTTCTTGAAGTGTTTCTTCTTCTTTGAGTGCGAGAAGGCTTTGTCATTTTTACCAAAGAATTTTCCAAGTCTTCTAACGAGAAGCATGAAGTTTTTATCTTCATCAGGATTATATTTCTTTTCGTCTTCCTTGGAGTCAATCTTCAAGGCAATGTTCTTAGACTTCTTTTCTTTATTTTCACGCTTTTCCAATCTACCAAGTTCTGTCTCGTATTCTTGAAGTTTTCCGAACAAGGTTGCGGATGTCATAGTAGCGAGACTCTTCTTTTCTGAGATTGCTGTTACCTTTGGTTGCCATTCTCTAGCCAAGGATCTGAGAACTTTTAGGTTCAATTCATCATTAGTTAATGTTTTGCTAAGTGCCCTTATATGATTTATTAGATGCACAAATCTCTTTTGTAAATCAAGAATGGATTCTCCGGGTTGCATGCGGAACAATTCATATTCTTGACTTAACGTATTAAGTCTCGATCTCTTTACTTCAGTTGTTCCTTCATGTGTTTCAACCAGTGTATCCCAAATTTCTTTTGCCGTTGTGCATGCTAAGACACGGAAGAATTCATCCATACTAAGTGCGCTTTGAAGGAGGTTTATTTCCTTTTTGTCATACAGGACCTTTTTCTTATCATCATCATCCCATGTAGTTTTAGGCTTTGATGAACCAACGCCATTTACTATAGTTACCGGAACAAAAGGACCATTTTGGACAGCATCCCATATTTCTTCTCCTTGTGCTTCTAGATGAGCCTTCATACGGATCTTCTAGAAATCAAAATATTCACCACAGAATAGAGGAGGCTTGTTGCTACTGCCACCGTCTCTGAACATCGAATTATTGTTTGCGTAAGCCATTCTAGATCTAGTAGGAACAGGTTACCTATAACCTGCTCTGATACCGATTGTAAGTTCAGATGCGCCTAAGAGGGGGGGTGAATTAGGTTCTTTAAAACTTTTTCTGAATTGTATGAATATTTTTTCACGAGTTTCTTTTCTTTCTTTTTCTGATAAGTGATGAAAGCAGTAAATGCGGAAAGTAAAAAACAAAAAGATGTATCCTGGTCCCCTCTCACAGTCCGAGAGTACTCCAGTCCCCTTTTAACATGAAAGAGATTTCCTTATAGTTGGTAATTTGTACAAAGACTACCTAACAACCAAGAACAATCCTCTTGGATTTTCACTAAGACCACAAAGAGAACAATCCTCCCTAAGTGTCTTTCTTGTTTCCAACAATCCTGAAAACAAGGATACAATAGTTTGTTTGATTTGCATAAGACTTTGAAAGATGAAAGAGCAATGTCAATCACTTGATTGATCTTTTCTATTCAATATGAAATTTAAGATGGAATACTCTTCTAAGTGCTCAAGAACAATTTTCAGTATGCATATGAAAATGATAAACATAAATCTTGAGTATAGAGAGTATGATCAAAAGAATAGAAAGTAATAGTTGTTAGTGATTGTTGTTTTATTTTCAAAATTCTAAATAAAAATAATTTATAGTGTAGTAATACCTCTTCAATGAAACATAGCAATGTTTAAACCATTTTTACTGGAAAAATGTATTTGAAAAGATACAAAGATTGCCATGAAAAGGTGTTACAAAAAGTTGCTGGAAAAATGAAGTTTTTCAAAATCTGAAGCACAACAACCGGTTTCACTAAAGCAACAACCGATTGTTGTAAAAGCAACGTTTAAAAAATTTGAAAAATATAACTATGACAACCTATTGTCATTGAGGAGCAATCGGTTGCTCATAAGCCAACGTTCAAAAAATTTTAAAACAGAACACATGACAATAGATTGCTGCTAGATGACAATCGATTATTGTCAAACAGAACCTTTTGTTTTTTGACTGCAACCGATTGTCCTAGCATGACAATCGATTGCTTGTGTACAAAAATTGAAAAATCATTATTTTCAAAGATTTGAAGCAATTTAAAACATCCTTCTTCAATCATACATAGTATATACTCAAAATATTATTTTAATAAAGTAAATGCATGATTAAAAATAGTTTTGAGCACTAAGAGCATAAGATCAAAAGTTTCATATACCTTAAGCCATAAGTCTTGAAATGTTGATCTTGATCAATGAATCTTTTCTTGAGATAAATCTTCTATCTTAATCCATTCATTTTTGCATGCTAGCTTGTCTTTATCAAAACATTTGGAAAGCTTGATTTCACAGCAAGTACCTAAGAGTCCATGGAAAACCATGGATAGAAAGGGTGCTAACACCTTCCATTTCTATAATCTACCCCCCGTACTCAGAATATCTCGAAAAAGGATTTTTTCTGTACTTTTTCCTTTCCGATTGGATGAAATAAAAGTCAATGGCGACTCTTGCTTACCGCGACATTTTGCGAACACAAAACGCAAAATGCAAACCAGTATTAAATAGTCGGTTCTGCCATCGTATCACAGAACTGGCGACTCTGCTGGGGAGTTATAAGTGGGGTATACCTTGCTTTATTTTTGAGGGTTTTGTTTGAGGTTACTATAGATCCTACACTCGGATCTGGGGAACACCTTTTAGGTAAGTAGCAATAGACTGTGAGGGAACTGTATAGCGTAGACCGATACGGTTAAAGAAGTAGCTACGTTGGTGTGGAACTTTGGTTGGTACTGGTATCCCTTGTGGTGAATCGAGGAGAATACAGGGCCGCTGCATGGTGTCGTGAAGCATCAACTGACCTTAGAACCTTTAATCGCCAAACTTGGCCATTATAAAGAAGCGAGATAGCCGGCCTCGATGTAGAGCTGAGAACTGGTTGATACTCGATGCTACACTCATTGAGATCATACTTTTGGAATATTTCGGCTGCAAGAAAAGATTGCCTGAGCTGAAACCATGACCGATGAAGGATCGTCAGTGATATTGAGATCCTCTAGAACCTAGTTAATTTTCTAGGACAGGTTTGAAACCAACTTAACTTCAAGAGGGTATTACCTTTGACCTCATGCAAGCCTTAAACCTAAGAGCTTTGTGTGATTTGACTGTGTTTGCAATATGTGTGTTTGCTATACCTGTGGTTTATCATGACATCATGCATCATAACATGGCATTCATGCTTCAGTACACTAACCATTTCAAAGACCAAGGGAATTTATCTTTGTTCTGTTTTGCAGATCATGGCTTCCATGCGTAGAAATACTATCTGAATCAGCTTTGTGGAGATACCTTCCCAACTCAAAGAGCTAGTATCAAGAGTTTCTGAAACTTCTATTTTCATTAAGAGACACAGTCAACTTCTCAGATTGGTTACTTCAAACCCTGATGAACAGATGATGAGCATACTTTTTCAGTTCTTCGACCCCAAGCATCACTGCTTCACCTTTCCAGATTATCAGTTGGTACCCACCTTGGAAGAATTCTCTCAGCTATTGGGAATACCCATTCTCGAACAGGTACCCTTCACAGGTATAGAAGAAGTTCCTAAGCCAGAAGTCATTTCCTCAGCTTTGCATTTGAAACGGGCCGACGTGGTATCCAATTGGGAAAATCAAAGCGGAGTCGGGGGTTTTCTAGCCAAATTTCTGATAGACAAGGCTCAGCTATTTTAGGATAATTTGGATTTTAAGGCTTTTGAGGAGGTCTTGGCTCTTCTTATCTATGGTTTAGTGCTCTTCCCTAATCCGGACTCCTTCGTAGATGTGAATGCTATCAATATTTTCCTTTCTCGCAACCCTGTGCCTACCTTGCTTGGAGATATTTTACACGCTCTTCATACTCGTACCGTGAAGAGAAGAGGGACTCTTATGTGCTGCATACCATTGCTGTCGAGGTGGTTTATTTTTGACCTCCCTAAGTCTGTACTGAAGAACGAAGAAGGTTTGGGTTGGTCGCACAGAATAATGTCACTCGTTCATATAAATATACTTTGGTGTTCTCGAGCTATGGAAGACATTGCTATTATTGACCGCTGTGGGGAGTACCCTAATGTCCCATTACTTGGTATCTGAAGGGGTATAACTTACAATCCTTGTCTAGCTTTGCAGAAATTTGGTCATGCTTGAAGGGATGGTCCCCATGAGTTACTTATTGAGGTCATTGTATTCAACTATGAGGATGATGTTAATGAGTATCGTCGGAGGTTCATACGAGCTTGGGGCATGGTAAACAGATCTGACCCCAAAGAGTTGGGACCAAAGACTTCCATTCCTATGGAGCCTTACCTCCAATGGGTACGAGCTCATGCCCAGAAGCTTATGATGCCTTATGTGGCCGTATTACCAGTGATTGTGGAGCCCACTACTGAAGAAGGTATTCCTTACACGATTTTTTATCCTTACATGCCCAATGATCTTGGGGAGTTACAGTGGTCTTGGATTCAGCTGAAGAATGAGCGAGACACTTACAGGGAACAGTTCCATGATCAAGAGAGGAAAGTTTTAAAGCTCACCAGGCAGCTCCAGGAAGAAAGAGTGCTCAATGATTATATCAGCACAAAGAGAAAGCGTCCATGGGACTTTTGATTTTTCTTTTCTAGTTTTAGATTTGTTTTATTTACTTATTTGTAATGCCTTAAAGGCATTTTGAACCTTCAAATTTAAGCTAATAAAGTTTTTTTTTATTTTGGTTTGCAAATTTAAATTTCCCGAAGTCTTTGAAATCATTACATGCGTATCCCATTATCATACACATCATTACAGGTACCACTACAGGTTTCTCATCTTCTTCGCTGTTTATTTCACATAAAATGTCTTTCGAGAAAACCATTAATGATCTTCAGGCACAGAACGCCCAGTTCCAACAGATGTTCATTAGTCTGGCTAAAGGACAAGAGGATCTGAAAGCCCTCATTCTGAAAGAGAAGAAGAAGAAGAAGAAGGTTGTCGGTATTCTGAATATGGGAAGAAAGTTTGGAGAAAGGTTGAAGCAACAAACTGACCTGACCTCTTCATCCAAGGAAGGGGAGAACCAAGAAGGGGAAAAGGACCATAGTCCTACAGTTTCTGACAATGATAGGAATTACAATGATGAGCAATATCCTCTTGCTTAGGATAAATACAAACAGTTAGAGGATCGTTTGAGTTCTATGGAGGTCCAGAGGATACCTGGGTTGGATTTCGAAGAGTTGGGACTGGTATCGGGAGTGGTCATCCCTCAGAAGTTCAAAGCTCCGGTTTTTGCCAAGTATGATGGGGTGTCCTGCCCAAAACTCCATCTATGTTCGTATGTCAGGAAAATTCAACCCCACACCGCTAGTAGAAATTTGTGGGTGCACTTCTTTCAAGATAGTCTGTCAGGGACTCAGCTTGAATGATTCTACCAGTTGGAGGGATCCAGTGTCCGAAAATGGGAAGATCTTGTTGCTGCTTTCTACAAGCAGTATCAGTATAATGCCGACCTTTCTCCCACGTGTACTCAACTCCAGAGTATGTCCATGGGTGCAGGTGAAGGTTTTAAAGAGTATGATAAATAATGGAGAGACTTGGCTGGGAGAGTTCAACCCCCTTTGTCTGATAGGGAGTTGGTTGATATGTTTCTAGGGACGCTATCTGGTCCATTTTTCAATCACTTAATCGGAAGCTTGTCATCTGGTTTCACCGAGCTGATTTTAATTGGAGAGAGAGTAGAAGCTGGAATTCGGAGTGGTAAAATAAAGAAGGATACCTCCTAAAGTTCAACTAAGAAGCCTTTTGCTGGTAAGAAGGAAGCCAGTGCAGTCTATAGCCCGAGGGACCAAAGTAGATCTGAACATCGTCAAACGGTAAATGCTGTAGTGATACCAAGACCCGCAGTTTCTCCACAATGCAACAATCAACAAAGGGTGGAAAGACCACAACGGTAGTTTACCCGCATCAACATGACTTTGGCTGAAGTTATACCTTATTTATTAAAATCCAACTTGGCAACCTTGAGAGAGGCTCCCAAGAATCCAAACACTACCTCTCCCAGATACAATCCCAATGCGCGATGCGCCTACCGTTCTGAGAGTCCTGGCCATGATACAAATGATTGCTAGGCTCTGAGAAACAAAGTACAAGACTTGCTTGAAGCCAAGGAGATAGAGTTCGATGCTCCAGAAAAGCCAAATGTTATAACTTCTCCCATGCCCAAACATGGTCGTGGAGTTAATGTTGTCGGCACTGATTAATTTGTGACCTCTGTTAAAGAAATTTCCACTCCTCTTATGACTGTTAAGAAGAATTTGTTGTTGGTCGGTTTATTTCCGGGTTGTGGTGAAAGTTTCCACATGTGTTCGATTTTGTAGCGGTAGATATGTTCAAGACTAAGCCATTGGATTGACTAGACTTTATACAAATCAAAATAAAAATCTCCACCGCGCTTTATTGTTTTCAAAGGAATGGGAAAAGAGTGAATAACCCAAAAAGGGGGAAAGATTCAAGCTAAGGGGGTTGGTTATGCAAAGGGAAGGTATTAGCACCCTAAACATCTACGGTACTCTACAGGAACCTCTTTGTAAAATCTGTATATTTTGGCTATAAAAATGTGTTGTATATAAAATGGATAGTGGAGGTGAGAAAAGAAGTATTTTTTATGATTTTTGCACCTGCCGCAGTTGTGAACCTTTAGTGCCTACGTACCACCTTTCGTGCAATAGAGGATCAGGGTACACGTAGTTCCTCTTTTTAAAAATATGAAGCACGAGTGTGTTAGTTAATTTTATGAGATAAGACGTCATCATCGTTGTCCGTGTGGAAAACATACTTACTACCCACAATCATGAGAAAGAAGAATTTGCATCATCTCAAAGTGGAGGATATGGATTGGATTTTAAAATCAACAATGCCTCACTCAACACCCAAGTGAAAAATATCTCTCTTCACTACATATTGTAGAAGTATAGTTATTTGCGTCACTACAAGGATTGACAAGAGTCTAATCTTTTGAGAAGAGTTTAAATATAAATTGCCAAAGCGGAAAAATGGTTTGAAATGAGATTGATTGACTTTTAGTCTTCTCACAAAAAGTGTCAAAGTATTATTAAATTGATTGAAGTTTATTGATGAAAATGTTTTGAAAATGCATAGACCTAAGTCCAAGTTTATTATGAAAGTATTTCAAGTTTAGAAATAAGAAGAATTTTCAAAAGGAGGGAGAATATTTTTGAAATTAAAGAAGATGGGAGGAGAAGAAGAGGCTATCCTAAAGCATAAGATAAAAGCTAAGGATAAGGACTATCTAACCAACAAGAAGACAAAACTTGAAATTATGAGCCAAGATAGAATTCCCATTCTTTGGAGTGAAACCAAGCAAGCAAAGATACTAGACCTCTTCAAATGTATTAAGTACTCACAAAAATTAGATAGAGTAACGACTGTATGCGGGTGAATTCCAGATTACAAACAAAGAGTGTAATCACAAAAACCTGCACACAAAAACAAACAAGCAACCCAATGTCTTGAGGTAAACCTCAAGAGCTCCAGACAAAATAATCAGATAAGATCACAAGGTATCCAAGATAGGCCAAAGTTTCTAATCCTAAGTCCAAGAAAAAGTCCACTGCTCCATCATGCCAAAGATAGTAACCAAATAGTCCAAGTACCATTAAGAGTTTTTTAGGGTTTAAGTTGGTTATTAAGTATCTTAGAAAAAGAAAAAAGAAAACTCAAGTGAGCAAAGTAAAAATGACAAGAAAATAAATGCTCAAATGAGCAAAGATGAAAATGGCATGAAATGTAAAATGCTAAAAAATAAATAGTGCATAAAGCATAAAAGAATAAGAGCATAAAATAAACAAGTCAATAATTATTGGTTAGTTGGATGACCATCTTGAAACCTGCATTTGGAACTCATTAGAGGATTGGTAGAACCAAAGCCTCCACACAACAAGTTGTATTTGCTTTTTGTCAAGTATATCATCCATTTGGAATTCTCACAAGTACCATTTAATGATCAATGATGTTTAAGTGATCCACGTTGACCAAAGGTGTTGTAGATCCATTAGAGGATTGGTAGAACCAAAGCCTCCACACAATGAATCTCAAGGTTATTGGATCAAAGAGATCAAATTAACATACTTGGGCTTGCAATCATAAGTTTGGGCCACAAATGATCTTTTATTCGAATCGGGACAAAATTTAGCGCTATGTTAAGAAATCGTAAGTGGACTTATATAGAAGTCGCACCTATTTTGAGGCCGGTCAATAGCAATCTATGCACCATTTGTTTTGAGACATGATATAGAGATCATGCTCTAACAATATTTAGTGCAATTAGAAGGGGATGAGATGAAGAGGAATTAGGGTAAATAGAAAAACCACATTTGAATTAATATTTAATCAAACTATTATTAAAATCATTCATCCATTTTTTGTGGATTTAAACTCAACACCATGGATCCAATGATGTTAATAAAGCCATGACCTAAAAATCAACCCAAGATAGCCAGAAAATAATCACAAAATAATAATATAATTAATATGTTCATTAAAGGGTTTAAAAATGTTTTTAAAAATGTTTTTAAAAAAATGGAAAATAATGAAGAAAATGCCAATTTTATTCAAATTAATCAAGAAATGAAAAATAAGACCATAGAAAAATCAGAAAAGAGGCCAAGTAATTTTACAAAAATTTTGGGAATTTTTAAAAGTCAAAAACTATTTTTAAAAATTAAAATAAATGGGTAAAATAAACAAAAATAGTAAAATCAAATAAGTGCAAAATTCATAAAAAATATTAAAATCCAAAATTAAATTGTGAAAAAATAAAAATTATAAAGAGAATAATCAAAAATATTTTTCATAATATTTTCAGATTTTTTGGACTACAAATGAATTTTCTATGATTTTTTGAAATTTAAAACAATTAAAATATAAAAATCAAAAAAAGAAAATAAAAGAAAAAGATGTGGACCATTGGATGAGAGTCAAAACGCGTTAGTAATCAAATCCAAGGGATCTGGCGCGCTGTGCATATCATGGTCTTTACTGAATAAAGCACTGAATCAAATGTAAAATCAGAAATTCAAAAAAATACAAATGGCCCGCTTTCATTGGTTAGAAGGTGACACGTTGGTCATCTTCAACCTCCAGCCTCACGAATTGCAGGTCTCTCAAACTGTAAAATCAGAAGCTCAGACCTATGTCATTCGCTTCGTCTCTTCAAGACGAAGGCAACCACACCTTTGCGCCCAATTTATATAAACTGTAACTCAAGCAATTTGGAAAGAATGTTTTGAAAAGGGATTTGAAAATTCATGGTCAAAACGTGCTTCCAGATAAAAGTAAGTGTTGCAACTAGAACCAGGGCAATGAGAGAAACACAATGATACCAAAGTTTTGAAGAATTGATGAAGGAATCTACCTATTAAAGTTCAGTTGTAGAGCTCTGAAACTGGACTTTTATGGAGCAATATAGGGCACGATTCTTGAATGTGATTATATGGTTAGCTTCAGGGAAGATCAAGAAATGTGAGTTGATGAAAAAATGGATTGAAAAAGGCTTGAGAATAGGACTCGAAGTAGCTGAATTCTGAGTTATGAAGCAAGTTTGGTAGAGTGATTCTGGCTATCTAAGCTTGAGAAATTGAATGGGGGATGACCCTATATTTATAGGGAATCAAATGTAATGCTCAAGCGTGTGGAATGATGCAAATTGGAGGGAAATCATGTGAACCTGATGCACGAGCAAAGTGTGATCTGGTTTGCATAAAAACTCATCAAGTCCTTGCGTTTCAAGGCTCTAATCCACTTTGGCAACTTGGTTAAACATGTTTAGATCACAAACGCGTGCTAATTTGATGTTTAAAGGCCAAAACATGGATTTCAAATTCTGACTTATGGTGAAACTTCAGTTCCAAGTTACCAAGTTCAATCCAATGGCATTTCCACCTCAGGGGGTCTTAGGTCAAAATTCTTGATGCTTTGGAAAGATGAGGTGACAAGCTTTGCAATGGAAAAAGAATAGAACCAAATGGATGCTTGATCTGAAAAATACATGGAGTCAAAGTTGAAGAAAAAGAGTTGACTTTCCATACTTAGAAATATTTCAAATTCTTCTTTAAAAATGACCTATAATCTCTTGCATCTAAACATGTCCTTCCACTTAGAATTTACTCTTTACAAAAAAAGATGGAATGAAGTAGATATGTTGAATGACATTTTGCAATTTGAACCACTCAAAATCTCCAAAAAATTAGCAAGTTATGACTTGTTGAAGTTGGCCAAAAATCATGAAATGACCTATAATCTCTTTCATTCTTAAGTCAACTTCCATCCATTTTCTTGCTTTGAACATAAAAGAAGGAATGAAGTACACATCCTTAGGGTCATCATGAAAAAATAATGGGCTCAAGGTGATAAAAATTGACCAAGTTATGACCACTTGAAGTCACATATGGAAAATGAGGGATTCATCTGGATGACTTGTAACCTTTCATCTTCACCAAGTTTCTTCCACATGAAAACTCCTTGGAACTTTTGAAGTGATTTGTTGGTAACTCTTCGTAGAGAAGAATGTTTTTGGAATCACTTAAAAATACAAAAATATGAGCAAGATATTCCCCTCTGAAGTCCAAAACCCTAGCCTCTAGATCAAGAGAATGCTTGGTGGAACTTTGCCAAGTTTGAACAAACTTTTTGTGCCAATATTCTTCCTTTGTGAATGGAATTTGTTGAGGATGATGATGAGGACTCATGGCCACCAAAACTACTTCCATACCAACTTCAAAACAACTTAAATGGTGAGGTTTGAATCTCTAAAGACTTTGACTAGGGCATGGAAATAAACTCATTAACCCATGATGCAACTTGCTAAACCTCATTGACTTTACCTAAATTTTAACAAGTAAGACAAACCAATATTGTATTTTGTTAATTTAGAAAGAAAATCAAAGCAAAATATCCATGATCACCAAAGAAAACAAGTCAAGGTGCTTGGTAACTCCTCAGAGAGCAAGTCTAAAGATAGGGAGAAGAACCAAAAGCCCTAATGTGATTTTGTGGTGATTGAAACAATATGGTATGATGAAGGGATCTTAGGGGCAAAAATTGGGGTACAACAACTGCCCTTATTTAAGTTTCTTCTATCCGGAGATACAAAGGTTAAAAATCTTCGTGTCGACGTGATCGAAGACACTTAAATATAAAACAAACCCTGCTTTTTGCCTTAAGATGCCATGCAAATGCTTATGCATATGAATGCCTATGAACAGAACCAAAGAGACGCAAAGTAGCATTGGGGATGCAACATGAAATGTAAGAACAAAAGAGAAATCCCACCAAGAAAATAAATCACTTGTAAACCACAAGAAAAGAATCAGAGAGGAGGATAACAGGCATCAATGTTCACTGCCGATGTACTACCAACGCTCACTGAAGGTAGAAAGAGAAAATATATCATACCACCGCGGTTCACTGACGATGAACTATCAACATTCACTGAAGATAGCAAAAATATAAGAAACACCGACGTTCACTGCCGATGCACTACCAACATTCACTGAAGGTAGAAAGAGAAAATATATCATATCATCGATGTTCACTGACGATGAACTATCAAAATTCACTGAAGATAGCAAAAAGATAAGAAACACCAACGTTCATTGCCGATGCACTACCAACATTCACTGAAGGTAGAAAGAGAAAATATATCATATCACCGTCGTTCACTGACGAGGACTATCAACGTTCACTAAAGATAGAAAAAAGATAAGAAACACCGACGTTCACTGCCGATGTACTACCAACATTCACTGAAGGTAGAAAGAGAAAATATATCATATCACCGCCGTTCACTGACGATAAACTATCAACGTTCACTAAATATAGCAAAAAGATAAGAAACACCAACGTTCATTGCCGATGCACTACCAACTTTCACTGAAGGTAGAAAGAGAAAATATATCATATCACCGCCGTTCACTGACGATTAACTATCAACGTTCACTGAAGATAGCAAAAAGATAAGAAACACCGACGTTCACTACCGATGCACTACCAATGTTCACTGAAGGTAGAAAGAGAAAATATATCATGTCACCTCCGTTCACGGACGATGAACTATCAACATTCACTGAAGATAGCAAAAAGATAAGAAACACCAACGTTCACTGCTGATGCACTACCAACGTTCACTGAAGTTAGAAAGAGAAAATATATCATATCACCGCTGTTCACTGACGATGAACTATCAACGTTCACTGAAGATAGCAAAAATATAAGAAACACTGAAGTTCACTGCCGATGCACTACCAACATTCACTGAAGGTAGAAAGAGAAAATATATCATATCACCGCCGTTCACTGACGATGAACTATCAACGTTCACTGAAGATAGCAAAAAGATAAGAAACACTAACGTTCACTGCCGATGCACTACCAACGTTCACTGAAGGTAGAAAGAGAAAATATATCATATCACCGTTGTTCACTGATGATAAACTATCAACATTCACTGAAGATAGCAAAAAGATAAGAAACACCTATGTTCACTGCCGATGCACTACCAACGTTCACTAAAGGTAGAAAGAGAAAATATATCATACCACCGCCGTTCACTGACGATGAACTATCAACGTTCACTGAAGATAGCAAAAAGATAACAAACATTGACGTTCACTGCCAATGCACTGACAACATCCACTAAAGGTAGAAAGAGAAAATATATCATACCACCGCCGTTCACTAACGATGCACTATCAACGTTCACTGAAGATAGCAAAAAGATAAGAAACACCAATGTTTATTGCCGATGTACTACCAACATTCACTGAAGGTAGAAAGAGAAAATATATCATATCACCGCCGTTCACTGACGATGAACTATCAACGTTCACTGAAGATAGAAAAAAGATAAGAAAAACCGACGTTTACTGCCAATGTACTACCAATGTTCACTAAAGGTAGAAAGAGAAAATATATCAAGTTTCCCCAAGATTCTTGTGTTTTGCCAAGAACGGGTCTCAACTTCTTCTTTAACCAAGGAAATCTTCCTGGAAAGGGTAATACGTAATCTGTCTCAAATAAAGAGACTTACACTTATTGTCAAAGGGATTTGCAAAGAGAAATGACTTTCTAGGGATGGAAATATGATTTCCCAGGGAGGTGCCACGATATTCCTGCTGAGGAGGTAAAGTCTTCCTGTGCAAAATAAATGCACAAACCAAAACCCAAAGTTTTCAGAAAACCACAAATCCAATTCAGTAATAAAATGGAGCAAGAAGGCCAAAGCAGATTCATCCTTTGAGAAATAAACTCAAGAGGGAAAACCAAATTCAACTAAGCAAAGAGCGCTGCAGGAAAAGTCAGAACACTATATCAATGAACGATGATTTCTTGAAATGCATGATGTATGTATGTATGAATGCATGAGTGATATCGTGCATATGCTGGTAAAAGGATACATGATCTGTAAAAACAAATAAAAACCGCCTCAGGTACTAAAAACATTGGGCTAAACTTCAACCAGAAAGATCAATCCAAGAAAGGTAAAAGAAACTGCGGAAACCAAACCTATTTCCTGCTTTAACTTCACTGAGGAGAAACATAATCCGGACGTAGAACAATCTTCTTCCGGTTTCATCGGAGAAAACAGTTTTCCAAAAGCAACATGCCTACTAGAGATTATGAGACCAGCCTCAAATAAAGCAGACTGACGCCGACACAACCAAACCTCATTGGGGAATTCAAGCCCACCTCCCTGGAGAAAACTTTCATCACGAACAATCATCCCAACAGGAGATTCCCTGGGATAATCTTCCCGGGAAGTCAAGAAGTCAATATTAATGCCAAAACTGCAAAAAGAGCGACATCCCAGTACACCAAAGGAATAAAACCTTTCATTATACGAGGGAAGACTTTGCTGGGGAATCTGGGACAGAGGCTTCTGACCATGCAAACCCAAAATCAAAAGCGAACCAAGACTTGACTGGTGATAATAGGATCATAAACCCGATATTGTACCTTGCACCCACTGATATCGTCTTTAACTATCTGAGAAACATACAAAGATTGCGCACCTATCAGCAAAATGACCTGAGAAAACCTTCATGAAGGGAGTAAATCTTCTTAAAACAACCGGAGTTTGTTCATTCTTGGGACCACCATTCTTGTTGTCATTGTTTCATCACAAATGCCAAAGTAAGTTGAATTTGTAAAGATCTCTCTTCTTTTTGAAAAGTCAATTTTGCTTTTTAATCTTTTTTCTTTAACAATTATTATCGGTAATAAATGAAGTCTTTGCAAACTAAAAAAGAATAAGAACACAAAGAGTTGGGCAAAAGCTCGAATTTCATTAATAGAATGGTAGTCTGCGAATTGTGAGACTCCATGGATGATTACAAAGTTTGGGAAATGGTAATACATAATGAAAAAGATACATTGAGATACAATGGACACTATCCTCCCTAACAACTTTTGAAGTCCTGGGAAGCAGCTTCCGTTGAGGTATGGTGAGATTCTGAGAAGATTGTTGCTTCAACGATCAAGTCTCGTCTGACGTAGTTACTTGCCCAAAAAGTCCCTAACTTTTGCCTAAGCTTCCCTTGCGGGTTTTCAACTTAGTGGGAAATTTATTCTGTTTATGTCTAATTTTTTCCTAGACCTCCATTTCGGGTTTTCGGCCTACCGAGACGCTCTTTTTTGCCTAAGCCGCCCTTTCGGGTTTTCAACTTAGCGAGCTATTCTTTTATTTCTTTAGGCGAAGTATTTCTTGACTGCATCAACATTCATGGGACGTGGGAACTCCTCGCCATCCATAGTTTCAAGAATTAATGAACCACCAGAGAAGGCTTTCTTGACAACATACGGGCCTTCAAAATTGGGAGTCCACTTGCCCCTAGAATTAGTGTTGAAGGACATGATCTTCCTGAGCTCGAGGTCGCCTTCTCTGAATTCAAGAGGTTTGACCTTTTTGTCAAATGCTTTCTTCATTCTTTTCTGATATAGCTTCCCATGACACAAAGTTGTCATTCTCTTCTCTTCAATCAAATTCAATTGGTCAAACCTATTCTGAACCCATTCAGCCTCTGTTAATTTGGCTTCCATTATCACACGCAATGAGGGAATCTCTACCCCAACAGGGAGTACAGCTTCCATTCCATACACTAGAGAAAACGGGGTTGCTCCTGTTGAAGTGCGGACAGATGTTCGATATCCATGTAGAGCAAAAGGGAGCATTTCATGCCAATCCTTATAAGTAACAACCATTTTCTGGATAATTCTCTTGATATTCTTATTAGAAGCTTCAACAGCCCCATTCATCTTTGGCCTGTATGGATATGAATTGTGATGGACAATCTTGAATTCTTTGCACAATTCAGTCATCATCTTGTTGTTCAAATTCGAGCCATTATCAGTGATGATTCTGCTCGGCACACCATACCGGAATATAATATTGTTTTTGATGAAACACACAACCACTTGTTTGGTAACATTGGCATATGAAGCAGCTTCTACCCATTTGGTAAAGTAGTCAATTGCTACCAAGATGAAACGGTGTCCATTCGAAGCTTTGGGTTCTATCATCCCGATCATGTCAATACCCCACATAGAGAAAGGCCACGGGGAGGAAATCACATTGAGAAGTGTCGGAGGCACATGGATCTTATTTGCGTAAATCTGGCATTTATGGCACTTCTTTGCAAATTTGTAACAATCAGATTCCATTGTCAACCAATAATAACCTACCCTTAGCATCCTTTTAGCCATTGAATATCCATTAGTATGAGTGCCAAATGAACCTTCATGGATCTCATGCATCAACATGTCTGCTTCGTGTCTATCCACGCATCTGAGAAAGACCATGTCAAAATTCCTCTTGTATAACACATTTTCACTGAGGAAGAAACTGCCTGCCAATCTTCTCAGTGTCTTTCTATCTTTCTTTGACGCACCAAACGGGTATTCCTGAGTCTGAAGAAAATGCTTGATATCATAATACCAAGGTTTTTCATCTGCTACCTCCTCTGTCGCAAACACATGAGCGGGCATATCTAGTCGTCAAACTATAATTCGGGGTATATCATTCCAAGCATTTACTTGGTACATGGAAGCCAGAGTTTTCAGAGCATATGCCATTTGATTTTCATCCCTAGGAATGTGATGGAATTCAACTTTATTGAAGAAGGATAGTAATCTTCTAGCATAATCTTTGTAAGGGATCAAGCCAGGGTGACGAGTGTCCCATTTTCCTTTAAATCTGATTTATTAGCAAGGCTGAATCACCATAAACATCTAGAATCTTGATTCTGAGATCAATAGATTTTTCAAAACCCATGATGCAAGCCTCATATTCTGCCATATTATTAGCACAATCAAATGTTAACCTTGTAGTAAAAGGAATGTGCGATCCATGAGGAGTAACAATCACAACACCAATTCCTTTACCATAAGCATTCACAGCTCCATCGAATACCATACTACAATGAGATTCAGGGTCTGGGCCCTCCTCAGGAAATGGTTCATCACAATCTTTCACTTTCAAGAACATCATATCTTCATCGGGGAATTCACATTCTGTCGGCTGATGATCTTCCACCGGCTGGTGAGCAAGGTAATCTGCCAACACACTACTTTTGATAGCCTTTTGAGTGCGGTACTCGATATCATATTCAGATAACAACATCTACCAGTGGGAAATTCTCCCAGTAAGAGCAGGATTTTCAAAAATATACTTGATTGGATCCATTTTGGAGATCAACCAAGTAGTATGATTCAACATATACTGCCGCAAACACTTTGCCGCCCATGCCAAAGTACAACATGTTTTTTCTAGCATAGAATACTGTGACTCACAATCAGTGAACTTTTTGCTGAGATAATAAATGGCGAACTCTTTCTTTCCCGTTTCATCCTGTTGTCCCAGAATACAACCCATGGATTTATCTAACACTGTTAGATACATAATCAACGGTCTTCCTTCTACGGGAGGGAGAAAGATAAGAGGTTCAAGCAGATATTCTTTAATACTCTCAAATTCCGTTTGGCAGTCATCTGTCCACACACAACCTTGATTTTTCTTTAACAACTTAAAGATCGGTTCACACGTTGCAGTCATGTAGGAGATAAATCTGGAGATATAATTCAAACACCCGAGGAAACCCCTGACTTGCTTTTCAGTTCTTTGTGCTGGCATTTCTTGAATTAGTTTGACTTTATCAGAGTCAACTTCAATTCCTTTCTGGCTAACAGTAAAACCTAACAATTTCCCCGATCTAACTCTGAAGGTGCATTTATTTGGATTCGGGCGGAGACGATACTTCCTCAAACGCCGAAACAACTTCAACAGATCTTCTATATGCCCTTCTTCAGTTTGGGATTTGGCAATCATATCATCAACATATACTTCGATTTCTTTGTGCATCAGATCATGGAATAGGGTTGTCATAGCCCTCTGGTACATTGCACCAGCGTTCTTCAACCCGAAGGGAATCACTCTGTAACAGAATGTTCCCCAGGGTGTGATAAACGTTGTTTTTTCCATGTCCTCTGGAGCCATTCTTATTTGATTATACCCGGAAAATCCGTCCATGAACGAGAATACCTTGAATTTTGTTGTGCTATCCACTAACATGTCAATGTGAGGCAATGGAAAATCATCTTTTGGACTAGCTTTAGTTAGATCTCTGTAATCTACGCACATGTGGACTTTTCCGTCTTTTTTCGGTACTGGGACAATATTGGCGACCCATTGAGGATACACTGATGTCACAAGAAAACCAACATTAATCTGTTTTATGACCTCCTTTTTGATCTTTATTGTCATATCCGGGTGGGTTCTTCTCAACTCTTGTTTAACTGGCGGACACTCTGGCTTCAACGACAAATGATGTTCGACAATGTTTGTATCTAGACCATGCATATCTTGATAAGACCAAGCAAAAATATCCACATACTCTTTCAACAGCTCAATAAACCCGCTCCTTACATCAGGATGCAACGATGCTCCAATCTTGACTTCCTTCGGATCTTCTTCTGAACCCAAATTAACCACTTCCAAAGGCTCTTTATATGGCTTAATGGTATTTTCCTCGTGCTCAAGAAACCGTGAGACCTCTTCTGGAATCTCATCATAATCTTCTTCTTCAGCCCCAAACACAGGACAATCAAAGTTGGGAGAGGGTGCAGGGTCATTGTATTAACCGAGTTTTTTAATTAATCTGCACATATGATTTATGACTGTTTTTAGAAACTGACACATATAACAAGTGATCATGCTGATTAATTTTCAGTTATTATTTATTTTGAAAGGGTTTTTTTTATTATTACCATTTCCCAAGAAAAAGGCAGAAAATAAAAGACATATTTTTAGAAGCAAAGACAACTTTTATTAATGATCTTAACAATTATAGAAAACAGATAAGCCCTACAACATTAATACTTCCACCTTGGGCAAAGTGAAAGATTTTCAAAAGAAAGAAGCAGATTAACAAAACAAATTACTTTGAAATATGTATGCAAGAAGGAACATCAATGGTGACCCAGTTCTGAACTCGGACTCCATGCGTCACATAATTCGGTACTTCCTGCTCTGCTTTATCCTCTTCAACAGCATTAATTCCATAACCAATCGGATGGAGGTAGCCTCCGCTGCGGAAAACATCATGATAACTGTTCACAGAAGACTTTGACTTCAAACTTTTTCCTTTGCCAATCTTCAAAGAGAAACCCAAACCAGCTTTGTTCTTGTTCACAGATGGATCCACAAGTCATCCCCAAACTGCATTATAACCATTGTGCACCACCTGCTGCGCATCCTTCAGGGAAACCACAGAATTCTCATTCTTCCTTATGTTATCAATGGATAAGGCTTGGAATTGGGTTCCAACAGCAGCCTCATCCGCTTCTACAATACTGAAAGAGGATAGATGGGATATCAACAACGCCTGCTCCCCATTTATGATCACTACCTTCCCTTCACGCACAAATTTTAGCTTCTGATGCAGAGTTGAAGTGACAGCCCCTGCTTCGTGTATCCATGGCCGTCCTAGAAAACAACTATACGCGGGAATAATGTCCATTACCTGGAAAGTTATCAAGAACAAGTGTGGTCCTATAGGGATGGGTAAGTTCACCTCACCGATGACAGATTTCCTCGACCCATCAAAAGCCTTCACAATGATGCCACTCGGGCGCATAGGTGTTCCCTGATACTTTAACTTCATGAGGGTACTTCTCGGTATAACATTCAACGCGGATCCGTTATCAATTAGCACATTAGATAACGAATCATTCTTGTAGTTCATGGATATATGGAGGGCCAGGATGTGATTCCTCCCTTCATATGGTAACTCATCATCGCGGAAACTTAAGTTGTTACATGACGTAATGTTTCCAATTACGCTGCTGAATTGATCTGATGTCATGTCATTCTTTACAAAAGTTTGGTCTAGTACTCTCATCAGTGATTTTCTATGAGCGGAGGAATTCATCAATAAAGCTAGGATGGATATCTTTGAAGGAGTCTGCAATTGCTGGTCCACAATCTTGTAGTCGCTCATTTTAATTATCTTCAAGATATCATCCACTTCTTTCTCCATTGTAGCTCCACTAGCCTCTCCGGTAGCCTTCTTGGGATCATCATTCTCAGCAATCTTCTTTCCAGCAACAACGTCTCTTCGAATAACCGGCGCAAACACGTGACCACTACGGGTCACCCTGCTATTATTAACTATATTTCCAACGTCTGGGATTGGCTGGATGGGAAATTCCACCCCATCTTCTAAGATTGTAGAGTTGTATTTGTAAGGCACGACCTTATCTGATTTATAGGGAACAAGTCCTGGAAGACTAATTACCAATGGGGTAACAGCTGGTTTTCTATGGTACTGCACCTCAAGATGAGCGGATGCACCAAAATAGGTACAATGACGTTTACACCTTCCTCAACATAATCAGCCCTCAAAAGACCATTTCCGGCAAACAAATCTTTGTCTGAAAAGAAATACTCATTCGTGGAGACATATTCTTCTTCTGACTCTTCTCCCATCAAATAAACTTCAACCATATCAATCTCGTGATAATCATCTCTCTGACCTGTGATCTTGATAGTTCCATTGTCTAACAGCAATTGAACACCCTTTCTCACAATAGAACATCCTTGGGGGTCTTGACAGCAAACTGCGCATGATCCATATTGGTGTTCCACCTGACCAGCAGTACGGCAGAAGGTAGCATGCAACTGTACGAGATCTTCATTCGAATGCTCTACTTCAAAAATTATGAATTCACCCGGACATCCAGAAACCATATTAACTTCCTCTTCATATTCTGCCCTAGGCCTGATTTTATGAATTAGACCTTCGTCCATCATCTCCTGTAAATCAGCCTTTATCTTCTCGCAACCTTGTATGTTTGTACTACAAATAGAACAATCGGCGTGGTCATGCGTATAATAACTGAATTCACAGAGGTCCGCGTGCATCTTTACCAAATCCCCTCTAACCAAATTAATGTCAAAAATCTGGAAGTCACCTGGACAACCAGCCATCATATTCACAACATTCACTCCCCCGTGCTTGGGTAGAGGATTTTCTTTTACATTAGGTCCCATGTCTTTGAAAGATAAAATTTTGGACTTCACCAACCTTTGCACTTCAGTCCTCAAAGGATAACAATTTTCAACATTATGCCCTGGTGCTCCCTGATGAAAGGCACACGTCTAGTCTGCATTGTAATACCAAGGCAATGGTGATGGTACTGCTGGAGGTGGTCGTGTCTGGACCAACTTCTTCTGAATCAATGCTGGTAGTAGCTCCGCATAACTCATGGTAATAGGGTCATAGTTCTCCCTTATCTGATTATTTCCTTGGTTCCCCTGCTGGGACTGTCTTTGATAAGCAACGGTAGTTGGAGCGGCATTCATAACAGGAGTCACTGAAGCAACTTGCTGGTGACGCTGATAATTCCTTCTAGGAGCATTTATTCTCCTCTCTTGTATGATAGCATTTGTATCCCCTTCTTTATTCTTTGTGAACCCATAAGCTGGCTTCTTCACACTTCCAGATCCTTCACCCTTTGTCAAACGACCTTCTCTTACTGGCTCTTCTAGGCGGACACTCATTCCTACCATCTCTGTAAAATCACTTGGGGCACTTTCTACCATTCTTTCGTAGTAGAAAGCGCCTAGCGTCTTCAGAAAAATTTTAGTCATTTCCTTCTCCTCCATGGGAGGAATCACTTGTGCAGCCACTTCGCGCCATCTTTGTGCATACTCTTTGAGCGATTCTCTGTATTTCTGAACCATGGCTCTAAGCTGGTCACGATCGGGCGCCATGTACACATTGTACTTGTATTGTTTTATGAATGCTTCTCCCAAATCATTAAAGGTATGGATGTTGGCACTGTCTAAACTCATGTACCATTTCAACGCTGCGCCGGTCAGACTATCCTGGAAAAAGTGAATCAGCAAACGCTGATCATCGGTGTGGGTAGACATTCTCCTTACATACATCACCAAGTGCGCACGAGAGCAAGTGTTGCCTTTGTACTTCTCAAACTCCGGGACCTTGAACTTAGTAGGCACTTTGACATTCGGGACCAAACACAACTCATTCACATTCTGCCCAAATAACTCTTTCCCCCTAAGAGCCTTCATCTCTCTTTGCATTCTATCAAACCGTTCTTGGAAATCATCCATTCTGTCATAAAGACCCAAGTCTTCACTCGGCAGAGGGAAAGGACGACATACATCTTCATTAACAAACGAAACCAAATTCACCGAAGGAGGTGCAGCAAGAACATCATGCACTACAAGAGATGTTGGAGTAACAACATTTGGAACCACTGGAGCATCTTGGGGGCCCAAATTGTAACCTTCAGGTGCAAAATTCTCCGGCATTCCCCACGGATAACCCTGAGGCATACGGTTTTGAACAACAGCCAGAGTAGCGGATACAGGAACAACAGGAACTTCAGCATTTTCCCATGTTGGTTGAGGTTGAACACTCAGTGGCTGATTCTGAGCAACCACCAGAGCTTCCATCAGAGTAGTTAAATTGGCCAAGCCAGCCTTCAAAGCAGAAACTTCTTCACGTAGCTCGCGATTCTCCTGTTCCACGTTGTCCATCTTCTTTTTGAAGTTAGCCCGAGTGTTGTAGTGATGAGTCAACTTGCTGAACGAAGCAAAAAGCTGGGTAAGGCACCTTGATATGCATAACAAATGCAAGAAATATGTGCAATATGATGCATGATATGTAATGCATATGATTATTTTTACTTTATCATTTAATATTTCAAGGGATTTAACATTTATATACATATTGCAAACATCAAAATAATAACGTATTTGAAATACTGAAAAACTTTTATTATAATAACTTCAAAATGGGTTACAAGTTTCAATGATCCCAAGTACAGGATGAAAATACAATCTAAAAATCCTGAGAGAAAGAAACTGATAGAGATCAATCTGTACGCTTGCGCTTCCCTGTGAGCCTGGCAATCTGAGCTCTCAACCTCTGGTTTTCTACCACATGTCTGATGGCAACCTCTTTCCAATCATCTGAAGCAGGAAGTGAGCAATCAGCACCTGTTTGAGTCTTAGGAGAAAATAAATCCCCTTGCCTATCCATAAACTCTATTGCTCGACTCTCAAGGATCTCGATCAAATCATCTTTCTCCTTCAAGTCTTCTTTGTAGGAACTATCTAAAGTATGGAACTTGTTCTTCCAAGCATCTCTTTCCTGTTGCATCCTAACTAAAGCAAGCTGCAACTCTTCTAGATCATCTAATAAAGGAGGAGTGGTCTTCACAAACAGATCAGGCATGGGTGTCTCCCGAGTATACGACATCTTCAACTGGATGGCTCTCAATCGGACCCACTGAAGATATGGCTCCAAAGAAACAGCACCCCTAGGTCCCAAATCTTTCCTACTTTTCTTATGAATGTGACGCGAGGCCTTCGCAATATGCTCCCTAGCTTCCCTTTGGTCTTCTCCTTCCTTCAGAAAGAAACTACTCAAATTAATACTGTTTGGTTTATCCCTCATCAGATAACCAAGTTGTCTCCATGCAAGAACAGGGTTATAGTTAATTCCTTCCTTAGTACCAAGAAGAGGTACATTGGGGAAATTACCACAACTGTCAATAATCTCTACATCCTGATAAGCTCGATGATACCAATCAATATCCAAGTCAGTAAGTGCTATGATCTTAGGAGCCAAACGAGGTTCCTTCTTGACATACCAAAAAGCGTCAGACTGAGGCATATAAGAGATGAACCACCGGTACAACAAAGGCGTGCAACAGATAATCATTCCCCTATGATAAGAACTCTGAAGATGAATAGAATAATAAGCATAACCCAACAGTGTAGGAACTGGGTTTTCAATCATGAAAATCCTGATAGCGTTAATCTCGACAAACTTGTCCACATTAGGAAATAAGAATCATCCATAAGCAAGTAAGGCAAAGACGGCCTCAAAAGCAACCGTACTCTTCATTCTGGAAAAGTAACGAGCTTTCTCCAATAAGAACTGAGCTGGTAATCCTCTAATCCCTCCTTTGGTAGTCATATGGGCTTCCACCTCAGACTTCCCCAGATGAATCAAAGCAGCAATCTCATGTGGTTTTGGCTCGCCCTCCAAACCAGTAAAAGGAACACAATCGGTAACAGATAAATCCAATAGATAAGAATACTCCTCCAATGTAGGCATCAACTGGTAATCGGGAAAAGTAAAGCAGTGATACATCAGATCATAGAACTGGACCAAGGTCGAGAGAATACCCTCCTTCATCTTTAGCCTCATGAGAGGAATAATGGATCCATACTTCTTCCGAAAGTCTCCAGAACACTCGATCTCTGGAATTAGACTGATCAGCTTATCTATCTTGGGATCCTTGAAACTGTATTTCCCGGTCTTTCTCTTTCCAGAATCCATGGTTAACAGTACCTGAGATATTCACGAATAGTCAACCTTTAAATCCCTTGAAATATTGTTTTCTTCAAAATATGCTTATGAGTGCATGGATGCATGATGCAACAATCACACACAAGATCACACATATAGGGTTCATAGGTTCAACGTCACGAGCATGAGGTCGAAGTTACTACCAATAATGTGTTGGTCTAAGAGTGATCACCTGCTGAACAAGGTTCTAGAGGTTCCCAGAGTCTACATCCATCCTTCGGATATTACCAACTTCCCGATTAACTCGGTAATTAGTAGTATTCTCAAGAAAGACTCGTCCGAGCGTAGTAT
The DNA here is from genome assembly GCA_948472305.1 of Vicia faba. NCBI lineage: Eukaryota > Viridiplantae > Streptophyta > Magnoliopsida > Fabales > Fabaceae > Vicia > Vicia faba. The sequence goes on along the minus strand of OX451740.1, from coordinate 1,033,297,153 downwards.
CGCATGACAACTATTTATGGATTACTCTGTCATAGCTTCCGCACTACACCTAAGAGGCCAAGATGGATTTGGTATTCTACGGTCCTCAGTTTCAGCAAGCTCCCAGGTCGAAAGCAGTATGTCTTCCCGATTACTCGGTAAATGACACTACAGTCAAAGGGGCCTTCACTGAGTGGGGGATCTCATGCCTCCTTTTTTGGGATTACTCCCTCAAAGTTAACATGACTATACCGCTCATCCTATCTTAAAGTTTCCCAAGTCCGGGTATAGGACTTATGAGTAATCACCAAGCACCCTGAAAACCAGGAAAATCTAGACAAACATATATACAAAATATAACACATAAACAGAAATAGCACATATACAGATATAAACAAAGATAGGCTTAACACAATTAGGGATGGACCAGCAAGAGGTCAATCTTTCCCCAGTGAAGTCGCCATTTTTATGTAGCGGTAGATATGTTCAAGACTAAGCCATTAGATTGACTAGACTTTATATAAATCAAAATAAAAATCGCTATCGCACTTTATTGTTTTCAAAGGAATGGGAAAAGAGCGAATAACCCAAAAAGGGGGAAACATTCAAGGTAAGGGGGTTGATTATGCAAAGGAAAGGTATTATCACCCTAAACATCTACGGTACTCTGCAGGAACCTCTTTGTAAAATCTGTATATTTTGGCTATAAAAATGTGTTGTATATAAAATGGATAGTGGAGGTGAGAAAAAAAGTATTTTTTATGATTTTTGCACCCGCTGCGGTTGCAAACCTTTAGTGTCTATGTACCACCTTTCGTGCAATAAGGGATCAGGGTACACGTAGTTCCTCTTTTTTAAAATTTGAAACACGAGTGTGTTGGTTAATTTTATGAGATAAGACGTCATCGTCATTGTCCGTGTGGAAAACATACTTACTACCCACAATCATGAGAAAGGAGAATTTTCATCATCTCAAAGTGGAGGATATGGCTTGGATTTTAAAATCAACAATGCCTCACTAAACACCCAAGTGGAAAATATCTCTCTTCACTACATATTGTAGAAGTATAGTTGTTTGCGTCACTACAAGGATTGACAAGAGTCTAATCTTTTGAGAAAAGTTTAAAGATAAAAAGCCAAAGTGGCATGGTTTGAAATGAGATTGATTGACTTTTAGTCTTCTCACAAAAAGTGTCAAAGTATTATTAAATTGATTGAAGTTTATTGATGAAAATGTTTTGAAAATGCATGGACCTAAGTCCAAGTTTATTATGAAAGTATTTCAAGTTTAGAAATAAGAAGAATGTTCAAAGGGAGGGAGAAGATTTTTTAAATTAAAGAAGATGGGAGGAGAAGAAGAGGCTATCCTAAAGCATAAGATAAAAGCTAAGGATAAGGACCATCTAACCAACAAGAAGCCAAAACTTGACATTATGAGCCAAGATAGAATTCCCATTCTTTGGAGTGAAACCAAGCTAGCAAAGATACTAGACCTCTTCAAATGTATTAAGTCTTCACAAAAATTGGGCAGAGTAACGACTGTATGCGGGTGAATTCTATATTACAAACAAAGAGTGTAATCACAAAAACCTGCACACAAAAACAAACAAGCAATCCAATGTCTTGAGGTAAACCTCAAGAGCTCCAGACAAAATAATCAGATAAGATCACAAGGTATCCAAGATAGGCCAAAGTTTCTAATCCTAAGTACAAGAAAAAGTCCACTGCTCCATCATGCCAAGGATAGCAACCAAATAGTCCAAGTACCATTAAGAGTTTTTTAGGGTTTAAGTTGGTTATTAAGTATCTTAGAAAAAGGAAAAAGAAAAGCTCAAGTGAGAAAAGTAAAAATGACAAGAAAATAAATGCTCAAATGAGCAAAGATGAAAATGGCATGAAATGTAAAATTCTAAAAAATAAATAGTGCATAAAGTATAAAAGAATAAGAGCATAAAATAAACAAGTCAATAATTAGTGGTTATTTGGATGACCATCTTGAAACTTGCATTTGGAACTCATTAGAGGATTGGTAGAACCAAAGCCTCCACACAACAAGTTGCATTTGCTTTTTGTCAAGTATATCATCCATTTGGAATTCTCACAAGTACCATTTAATGATCAACAATGTTTAAGTGATCCGCATTGACCAAAGGTGTTGTAGATCCATTAGAGGATTGGTAGAACCAAAGCCTCCACACAATGAATCTCAAGGTTATTGGATCAAAGAGATCAAATTAACATACTTGGGCTTGCAATCATAAGTTTGGGCCACGAAAGATCATTTATTTGAATCGGGAAAAAATTTAGCGCTATGTTAAGCAATCGTAAGTGGACTTATATAGAAGTCGCACCTATTTTGAAGCCGGTCAATCGCAATCTATGCACCATTTGTTTTGAGACATGATATAGAGATCATGCTCTAACAAAATTTAGTGCAATTAGAAGGGGATGAGATGAAGAGGAATTAGGGTAAATAGAAAAACCACATTTGAATTAATATTTAATCAAACTATTATTAAAATCATGCTGTTAAAATCAACACTATGTTCCTTCACATACGATCTATAGGCCGACACATAATGTTTTATGGGTCATTTTATTTAATTTATTTTAATTATGAGTTTCCTCCTTTTGCCACCAAACTTCCACAACTATAAATACATCATTCATACATCATTCCAACTAGATGAAACTATAAACACTTGTTGCATTTTCTCTTCACCTTCAAACTCCAACATATGCATACACACTGATAAATCACACATACTCATATTTTGTAGGGGTGCCATCTAGGCGAGGTTTGATAACGTCCATTTAAGAGAAGGGGTTGAATCAACAACAAACGGTTAGGGTTTGTAGGGTTTCTCTTGGAACACTTCTCTTGTAACAACTTTAAGCATAGTAAGAATTTATCTAAATTCCAAAACTGGAATTGGGGGGAGACGTGGCGATAGCGAGGAAGATTGATGAACTTCCTTAACAAATCCTCGTGTCTCTCTTTTATCTCTTTACGTGCTTTATTTTTCATTAAGCAATTTGTCAAATAGCATTGATTAATTTATCGTCTCGTAAGAATTTCTCCATAAATGTTTTTTTTTGAATTGTTTGTTGATTAGCTTATAATCACTTTGATTATAATTTCTTTATCATATCAACACAACTCAAGAAAATTTTTGAAAATTCGTTTGCACACCAAGTGTTTGACAAATTTCATAGTTCACTATTTTTCCTTGTTGTAATTGGAAATAGCTTTACTAGTAACTTTCTATAAACGTATAATAGTGTGTTACTTAATTCAAGTTTATAAATTCAATTATTATGTTGTTCATTCCATAAGGCTCTTTATTTTTCATATCTGAGTTCTAATTGTTAGGTTCGTATAGACAATGTTTTCGATCTATATCAAAAACCTTATGCATGCACTCTTTTCAATCTATTCTAAAAACCAATTTTTTTGGAATTTTGGCTTGGTGACCTATTCACCCCCCTCTAGATAAGTTTTCATCGTCTAACAAGTGGCATCAAGAGCCCGGTTCATTCTGTGGTTCGAAACCCTTATTATAAAACGACATACAAACTTAAAGGGGATTATAAAAGAGCTCTAATTTTTATTAAAGAAAACTATAGTTATTGGATAGTTTGTATAAAAATTCATGTCAACTCATATGATAAAAGGTGTGTGGGAAGCCATTAAAAATGGTTCAACACAGGTAACATATAAGGTTGAAGGTGTTGTTACACCGAAGCCAGAAGCACTAAGGAATGAGGAAGATAATAAGAAGTGGTCACATGATTGGAAAGCAAAAAAATTATCATATATGATCTCGGTGTTGATGAGTTTTATTGCATTTCTCGTTGTGAGACTGCTAAGGCTATTTGGGACACTCTACAAGTTACCTATGATGGAGATAATGAGGTAAACAAGCTAGAATTAATACACTTAATCTTGAGTTTGAACTCTTTCAAATGAAGCATGGTGAAACCATTGCTCAAATGCATAAGCATTTCTCGCATCTTATTAATCATTTAAACTTGCTAGGTAATCTTATTTCTAATGCTATAGCAACTAACAAGGTTTTGAAATGTCTTACTAGAAATTGGAAACCAAAGGTCACGGTAATCAAGGAAGCCAATAATCTTTAAACATTTGATCTCACTACTTTGTTTGGAAAATTAGAAGAACGTGAGTAAGAAACCACTTGCTTGGATAAACATGAAAAGAAGCTTGAGAAAAAGAAGAAGCATAAAGACATCGATAAGGAGGATGGAACAAAGTTTAAATCTATTAGGGCTTAAAGTTCAAGATCCTCAAAGGATGAGCACACTAATGATAGTGATTCTTATGATAAAGAAGATTCGGATGATGAACAAATGGGATTATTTGTGAGGAGATACAATGGATACATTAGGAAGAATAGTGTCAAACACTCTGACAAAAAACTTGTGAAGTTTAGAAGACAATCTACATCCTTTAAAGATAAAAACAACAAAAAGGATAAGATAAGAGGTATGTTCTATGAATGTGGAAAGTTGGGTCATTTTAGACCGGATTGTCCATCTCTTGTTAATAAGAAAGTAAAGGGCCAACAAAATAATTCTAGGAAATCTAGAAAAGCCTGTGTTGCTTGGGATAGAGAAAGTGATGTCTCAAGTAATGAAAGCTCAAGTGACAGGGATGAGAAGGCAAACTATTGTTTCATGGTTGATCAACGTCAAAGAAAGAAAAGGAATGTAAGGCATTCTAAATACTCTAACATTGATAAGTTGTCTTTTTATTGAATTTAAAAATGTTTTTGAAAAGCAACAAAAGATGTTTTGCATTCTTATAAGAAATTAGCTTCCAATGAAAAAGTTTTTACATACTTGGAAGAAAATGTTGAAGAAACCAATAAGAAACTTGAAACTTTTCAAATTTGGCAACAAGAGGCGAGTACTCTTGAAACCAAAGTGGACAAGGCATCATAACCATATGGTAATTTTGCTATTAATTCTTCAAAGATTGACAAGTCCTATAAAAAGTATAATTTGATAAAGAATGATTCAAATAGAAAAAGTAAATTTAATCATAGGTTTCTTTGTCACTATTGTTGCAAGAAAGGCGATACTATTGAAAAATGAAAATTTAGGTGCTTTTTAGTTTCTAAAGGTACTTTTCAATGGTTTCCCAAATGCAACAATTATTTCACTCACTCCCAAGGACCCAATGAGAATTGGGTACCTATCACCCTTGTTTGATTTTGTAGGTTAAGTGTCTTGACTCCATAACGGGTAAATGGATTCTCGATAGTGGATTCTCAAGACATATGACGAGAGACATCTCTCTATTCTCCAACTTTGTGGCGAATAAGAAAGGTTATATATCCTACGGTGATCACAAAAAAAAGGTGCAATACTTGGAAAAGGTAGTATATGTAAATTTTTCCAAATATTGTTGCATGATAGTACATAATGAAAAGAAGGATTGTATGTTTAATAGTGTGAGGGTACACAATATCGATATGCTAGACTTAAATGAATTATCCTTGAACAATGTTGAATGCCATGTTACCATGAGTCAAGATTTATGTCTATGGAATAGACGTTTGGAACATCTCAACTTTGATCTACTTAACAAAATAGTTGCAAAAGATTTAGTAATTAGCATACCTAAAATAAAATTTTTAAAAGACCACCTATGTGATGCATTTCAAAAGGGGAAATAAACAAGAGTCTCTTTTAAATTTAAAAATGTTGTTTCAACTACGAGACCTCTAGAGCTCCTTCACATGAATTTGGTTGGGCCTTCACGGACCAAAAGAATAGGTGGTAATTACTATGGTTTTGTAATTATAGACGATTACTCAAGATTTTGTTGAACTATTTTCTTGCATAGAAAAGATGAAACATTTACGACTTTCACATATTTCGCCAAGTTATCCCAAAATAAATTGAATTCTTAAATTGTTTCCATTCGAAGCGATCATGGAGATGAATTTGAAAACTACCTATTTGAAGAATATTATGATAAGTTTGGCATTGAACATAACTTTTTAGCTCCTAGAACTCCACAACAAAATGGTGTTATGGAGCGCAAAAATCGTGTTTTAGGGGAGTTGGCAAGAACAATGCTCAATGATTATGGTCTATCGAAATATTTTTTTGATCGATGCTATTAGCACGGCATGTTATGTCTTGAATAGGGTACTTATTCGTCCTATTCTTGAAAAAATTCATTATGAGCTTTTAAAAGGTAGGAAACCAAATTTATCGCATCTTCGTGTTTTTGTATGCTAATGTTTTGTTTTAAATAATGGGAAGGATAACCTTGGGAAATTTGACGTGAAAGCCGATGAAAGTATCTTTCTTGGATACTCCTAGTCTAGTAAACAATATAGAGTTTACAACAAGATATTACTTATTGTTGAAGAGTCCTTTCATGTTACTTTTGATGAGTCTTGCCTAAATAATGTTGGGAAATGTATTTCTTTTCATGGTGTAGGTGCATCTACGGAAGACATACTTAAGGACAATGAAAAGGGAATTGATTAACATAAAGCGATGGATATTGAAAAGGAAGAAGATGACAACCAAGAAAAGTAGGATGATGAAGTCAATAAGAAGATGATGGTCTTCTATTGAAGGGGAGAACCTCCAAGGATTATCCAATTGAAAACATTATTGATGACATCACAAAAGGGGTAACAACGCGCTATAAGATAAATAATTTATCTTATCACCATGCCTACTATCACAAGTTGAACCTAAAAATGATAAGGATGCCTTACTTGATGAGCATTGCCTTATGGCCATGCAAGAAGAATTGAATCAATTTAAAAGAAATAACGTTTGGAACATTGTCCCTCATCCACAAAATCATCAAGTTATAGGCATACGATGGGTATTTAGGAATAAACTTGACGAACATGGTGTCATAATAAGGAATAAGGCCCGACTAGTGGCTCAAGGGTATAACCAAGTGGAATGTATTGATTATGAGGAGACTTATGATGCGTTTTCCCAACTCAAGGCTATACACCTTTTACTAGCATATGCATGTTCTAAGAACTTCAAATTATATCAAATGGGCGTTAAAAGTGTGTTCCTTAATGATTACATAAATGACTAAGTATATGTTTCACAACCTCCCGGTTTTTAAAATTATGAATAACATACCTCATGGGCATAGTATGACCGACTTAGAAAGTTCTTGCTTGATCAAGGATATTCTAGATGGAAGGTAGATACTACTCTCTTTATTAAACATCAAGGAAAACATATTTTACTTGTTAAAATTTTTAATGATGATATCATTTTTGGATCAACTAACATGCATTTTGTCAAGGAGTTCTCTAAGCTTATGTAGGGAGAATTTGAAATGAGTCGCATGGGGGAGTTCAACTACTTCCTCAAACTTCAAATAAAGAAACTCACTGAAGGAACATTTGTATGTCAAACCAAGTATTGTCTCGAATTACTAAAACAATTCAGAATGGATGGTGTAAAGGAGATTGTACAATGCATTTCATACATCATGACATTGCATACAACTAATCTTTAATCTCTTCAGGAAAGATCAGCCAGCAGATGGCTATCATCAACAATTTACAAAAGGTTCAGAGATTAATACCTAAAGCAAGCCAAGACAATTATCTACACGACCAGCTGAAGCAATCCTGCACGGGTTTCTTCTCATTCAGCTTTCAGATACAGTGCAGATACGCTCCAGATATGGATGCCATTATGATACTCATTCAGATTCAGCTTTCAGATACAGTTCAGATACGCTTCAGATACGGACGTCATTCTGATACTCATTCAAATACAGTTCAGATACGCTCCAAATACGGATGCCATTCTGATACTCATTCAGTTTCAGCTTTCAAATACAGTTCGGATACGCTCCAGATACGGATGTCATTCTGATACTCATTCGGATTCAGCTTTTAGATACAATTCAGATACCCTCCAGATACGGATGCCATCCTGATACTCATTCAGATTCAAATTTCAGATATGCTCCAAATACGGATGCCATTCTGATACTCATTCAAGTTTCAGCTTTCAGATACGATTCAAATACAATCCATTTATGGATATTATTCTAGTACTCAACCCAACACATCCACTATTTCAGTATAAATCAACCAGAGATTTATTCTAACACTTCATCTATTTCTGCCAACAATCATATTTTTGATGGCATATGTAAGCCCATCTCCAACAACCTTCCATCACCTCTCCAAATGGCATCTTTAAGCCCATTCCTTACACCATCGACCATCACATCCTCGAGTGCAAATTTCTGGGCACTCTAGTGTTCAATCATCTTCCACCTTCAAGTCACGAATGAAAAATTCGCCAATCTAACTCTTCATATTTAAGAATATTGAACAGGGGAAGTTGTTGTACCCCAAAATTTTCCCTCTTATTTATCAAATATTTTCTCACAAGATCTCCTTGAGTTCAAGACTGCACAAGGATTGATCAGCTCAAGACACCTCCTTAAGCACTGATGACTGAAATTAGGGTTTGAGATTGCACAAGGATAATTGAACTTTCAATGCCTCATATGACTTTCATGGATCATTATGGACCCCCAAGATTACTCATGTCAAGTTTCAAGCTCTGAATCACATTTTTGCTCAGTCAATTGAGCAGTTGACCTAAAAATCAACTGTATTGGGGAAAAGTCAACTATGGCCAATTTACAGTCAAAATTCATATTTTTTATCCATATCAACATTATAAACTCATATATATCATTTGATCAAGTTTGGACCATAATTCCTAAAGAAATTTGATCAAATCATTAAAAGGGCAAAATGGTCAAAATTAGGGTTTTGACTGAGAAAGAGCAATTTCTAATTTTTGACCTAGCAAATGGTTAATTGGTTTGAGGCATGATATCAAGAATTAAATTGCATCATTTTTACATAATGGCATGACTCAAAACATGGCTCAAGATCAATTGGATTTATAGATGAGTTTCAGTCAACTGTTCAAAAGTCAACTGTATACTGAAAAGTCAAACTTTGACTTTTTGGTCAAAATCAAGTGTCAAAGATCACAATTCATCAAAACATGTCAAAATATGAAACTTATTCATAAATAAATCAAAAAGTCAAGATTTCATTTTGAAAAGTCAAAGTTTTCAAACTTAGAAATTTTTCTAAGGGTTAAAAACTTCATGTTTTTTCACAACTTTGAGCAAATTTTTTACCATGATGCAAGATGATTCAATAGAAACTTTCAACATGAAAGTTGTAGATCTCCATGATATCTACAACATTGCTTTACACAAATTCTCCTAGAATTTCTTGGATTTCAAGTTATTAATTCATGAAGTCATGGTCTTGAAATTAAACACTTAGTGAAATTTTGCCCTATTTTAGGCAGGATTTTGACCTAACTTCATGGCACTTTTTCATATAGTTCCAAAGGTAATTTTCAAAATTTATTGAAAGATGGGTTGTATAGCACATTACAAACTTTCTAAAATGTCTAATAACTCATTGATATCATTCTTGGGCAAGGAGAATCGGAGAGAGGAAGTTAGAGTTTCAAACTAAAATTATAGGTCATTTTGTGATTAACAAAGATTCAAATTTCAAACCTATGCTGCATAATCTCTACTTTACATACTTCAAACTTGTTAGGAACTCCATAATTAAATGCTTGTGCAGCTGTTTGAGGCCTCAACTCAAGCATTCAATGCAATGTCATGCTTTATATCCATTTTAGGAAGAAAATGCACAATGCCATTTTGAAAAAGTAGCTTTACGCACAAAACTTATTCTTGAGCCTTGCAATTGATTTCTTCTGATCATACACATCCTATAACTCAAGAGAAGTTTGTATCAAGCCTTACAATCACTCAGCCCATACTTGTACTTCATCTTGGAACCATGCTCCCACTTTTCTTCAAAATCAAGTAACATAGAATTCAGCCTACATCTTGTACTTCTAACCCTCTCAAGCACAAAAGACCTTCTCATTACTTATGTGCAAGTCCTTGGCAACAAAACACACGCATGCTTAAGCCCTAAAACTCCCAAGAACTCAAAATTGCATCTCATACTTCCATTGTTACATATTCTGACAAGAAATCCCAAAATCAAAAACTACTCGTGCGTTTCTTGGCCTTTTGCTTCCAAAAGCTTCCAAGCATCACACACAAGCCATTCCTATCCCTGTTACACGACTGTAACACCATCTTTCTATATTTCCAAGTTCAAAAATAGAGCATAACAATTGTACTTCTCTAGACCATTTCAGCCACTCTCCAACCAAGATAATCATTGCATTAGCTTCCTAGGACCTCAAGAAAGCTAACATGATCCTTGTAGCATCTTGAAACAAGCTCCAATTCAAAACACTAATGCCATTTTCAAGGTGCATTTTCTAACTTTTGAACTCTTTATATAGGCATCATTTTCTTTCCATTTGTGAAGATAAAATATAGATATCATAGCCCTGAAACTAACAATGTCTTTAGATTTCATTTATATTGCTTAAGTAGTTAGAATTTTGAATCTGAACATCCTGGAAAAATTAGGTCAGAATTTGGTACCTTTAGAAATTCTCATTCATCTTTGATCTATAGTTTTAGTTATTTATATTTCTGGAATCGTGATAAAATTTTACACAACTTTCATGTTTATATTTTTGCAAATGGTTGAGAAATGAACAAGTTGCACGGCTTTTGGCTGGAGATTGAAGATGAAGTACATTTAAGGCAAGACTTATGTTATATATTTTTTGTTTTGCATAAGTTAACGGATGTATCACCACCCCAGTGGTTAAAGCGCGCGCCTGTCACCCTTAGGTCCTGGGTTCAAGCCCTAGCGTGACCTTTTGCAAAAAAAAGTTTTTTACATTTTTCTTCGTTTTTGCTGAAAACAGGCGCTTGGGTCTTCCTCCATTGGGCTTGGGATTTTTGCTACACTTGCACACTCCTGACTATTTTTTAACCCCTCTGACTTTATTCTTTTACTTTATTTTATTTTTATTTTTTATCTTTTATTTATTATTATTATTAATATTATCATTAATATTATTATTATTATTACTATTTTTATTAATAAGAAAAATCCAAATATATTTATATTTTATTATATATATTTATTTAGTTTTTTTTCTTTACAAAAATAAAAGAACAAAAACATTTTCTTTAATTAATTTCTTTTTTTAATACTTAGATAATTTAATTTTAAATATTATTATTTATTTTTTTCTTATAAATTAAAATCAATTTAGAATTTAGGACTTTTATTTAATTATTTTTATTTACTAACTTAATTAAATCCACAAAAACCCTAAAAAAACGTATTTTCTTTAAATTAATTTAATTTACTAACTTAATCTTAATTTTCTTATTTTTTAGTTAATTATTTTATTTTAATTAATTAAGTCAAAAGCCCTTTTTTTCATAAAAAAACCAAACACATAATCACATTTCTTTTTACATTTACATTCTTGTATTTTATTTGTTCATTTTGTACATTTATTCAAATTCAATATGGTTGTAATAATTATTTAGATTTAATTTCTTGCAATATTCCCCATTTGTAATTTGTACACCCCTCCCCTAAATAATGTAACAGCGTAGTAATTTTAATTTCCGCAATTTATCGCTTTATATACAAATGCTAGTAATTAGGGTTTTGTATGGAAAGATTAAAATTAACAATTAGCAAACCATAATCAAGACAAATCAAGCATGTAAATCAATACGCTTGCACACAAACACCCCTAGGGTAAATCCACTTGGTTGCCTTGCAAAAATAGCCATATTATGCATGTGATCTAGCAAGTAACTAAGAGCCCATGGAAAACCATGGATGAAAAGGGTGCTAATACCTTCCCTTTTCATAATCTACCCCCCGAACCCAAGAAACAATCTCAAAGGTCTTTCCTGTGCTTTTTCACCTTTTCTTTTAGATAAAAGAAAAGTTGGTGGAGACTCTTGCTAACCGCAACATTTGCGATCAAACGCAAAACAACCAAGTCAGTTCTCCCACTGTATCATAGAACTGGCGACTCTGCTAGGGATTTTATAAAAAAGTGGGGTTACCTTAGAGCTAGATCACATTTATTTGCTTTCTTTGTTTGACTTGCATGCTTTATATTATGGTTCCTTGCTTGGGTTTGTTTTAATCCTAGACCCGGATTTGGGGCACCTTTCTTAGGTAAGTAGCAATAAACTGTGAGGGAACTGTGCGGGTTATACCGACACGGTTAAAACAGTAGCTATGTTAATGCGATACTTTGGTGTGTACCGGTAGCCCTTGAGTAAATCAAGGAGAATACGGGGCTACCGCGTGGTGTCATAAAGCTTCAACTGACTTTAGCACCTTAATTGACCAACTTGTCTTTTAGGACGTAGTGAGATAGTTTTTTTGGTGTAAACCCAAAGTCGGTTGATACTCGATACTACACTCATTGAGGTTTGACCCTTGAATTTTATTTGGTGGTGAGTCAATTGTCTATCGGAACAAGAATTGGGGGAAAGACCGGTGATATTGAGATCCCTTAGAACCCGGTTACTATATTTAGGACAGGTTGAACCAATCCAACTTCAAGAGGGTATCACCTTAAAATCCATGCAAGCCTTAAACCTAATGTCTTTGTGTGATTTGCTTGTGCTTATCTTCTATATCTGAGCATAATCATGACATCATAACATAGCATGTCATACTAACCATTTCAAGTATTATTATTAGGGTTTATTTTTGTCTTGTTTTGTAGGACATGGCTCTCGCCCGCAGATTCACTATCCAAATCATTCTGGTAAAAGTATCTCCTCAGCTTAAATATTTGGCATCAAGGATTCCCGAAAGCTCTCCATTCACAGAAAGACATGGTAGGCTTCTAAACTTGGTCACTTCAAACCCTGATGAAGAAATGTTAAAAGTGCTCTTTCAGTTCTTTGACCCTCTCCATCGCTGCTTCACTTTCCCGGATTACCAGTTAGTGCCTACTATGGAGGAATTTTCTCTGTTGTTGGGGGTGCCTATCCTTAATGAGGTACCTTTCAATGGTATGGAAAGAGACCCTAAACCTGAAGATATTGCCAAAGCTTTATCCTTACAACGGTCTAATGTAGTAGCTAATTGGGAAACCAGCAGAGGTGTCAAAGGTTTTTTGGCTAAGTTCTTGTTCGAGAAAGCTCACCATTTCTGGGATACCTTGGACTTACAAGATTTTGAAGAGGTGTTATCCCTTCTCATCTATGGTTTGGTATTGTTTCCTAATCCGGACCAGCTCATAGATGTGAATGCGGTTAAGATTTTCCTGTCACGTAATCCAGTACCTACTCTGCTTGGAGATATCCTACATTCGTTGCATACTCACACTATAAAGAGGAGAGGAACCCTTCTGTGTTGCACACCTCTTTTGGCTAGGTGGTTTATTTCGCACTTACCCCGATCTGTCTCGAAGAATGAACAAGGTTTGAGATGGTCTCAAAGGTTGATGACTCTATCACATTCAGGAATTCATTGGTGTCCCTGGTCCTCAGAGAATGTTACCATTATCGATCGCTACGGTGAATTCCCTAATGTCCCTCTCTTAAGCATTAGGGGAGGAATCACTTACAATCCTTGTTCGGGACTACGGCAGTTTGGATACGCGAGAAGGGATGGTCCTCATGAGGCACTTATTCAAGGAATCATCTTCGACTATGAGAATAATGCTCAGGATTACCACAAAAAGTGCATGAGAGCTTGGGGCATGGTACATAGAGTTGATAGCAAGACACTAGGGCACAAGAATTCCATCCCTTTTGATCCTTATCTCAAATGGGTATGATCTCGTGCTCAAAGTCTTATGATGCCTTATCCATCTATTCTCCCAGTTATTATAGAGCCTATTATGTAAGGAGATGTCCCATACACTATCATTCATCCTAACATGCCCACCTCTTTCGAAGACTTGCAAAGGGAATGGATACAGCTTAAAGGGGAGAAAGACACTTTTGAGGCCCAATTCTACGCCAGCGAGAAGAAGGTTTTGGAACTCACCAAGCAGTTGCATGAGGAGCGGAGCCTGAACGCCTACATCGCACCAAAGAGGATGCGTACAACTTTTTTATCTTAGAGTTTTTTGTATTTCTTTGTAAGCCCAAAGAGGCATGATGTACTCAAATTTTGATTTATTAATATAACGTGTGTTCCTTTTTGGTCTAAAGCAAATTTAAATCTCTAATTTACTTGAAATCATTGCATGTGAATCTACCATTCATCATAACATAAGCAGGTTTCTTGCAATAAGTCTCCTCATCTTTCTACTGTTTATTTCAGTAAGATGGATCTCGAGCAGACGGTAAAAGACTTCCAGGCACAAAATGCTCAATTTCAACAGATGTTCTTGACTCTAGCCAAAGGACAAGAAGATTTGAAAACTTTGCTGGTTGAAGAAAAGAAGAAGAAAGTAAAGAAAATAACCGGAGTTCTGAATATGGGAAGAAGGTTCCAAGGACAAGCCAGACGGACCCTAGACTTTGCAACATCCTTTGGTGAAAAGGATAATCAAGAAGTGAAAGGAAAGGAAGCAGTTGCCCAGCAAGAATCTGAAGAGGAAGAAGAATAAGATTACTCTGAAGAACAATACCCTCCGGCCGATAACAAATACAAACATCTGGAAGAATATCTAAGTGCAATGGAGATTCAGAAAGTGCCCGAGATGGACTTCGAAGAGCTGGGTTTAGTGTCTGGGATTGTTATTCCACCAAAATTCAAGGCATCACTATTTTTTAAGTACGGCGAGGTCTCGTGTCCCAAGATGCATCTCCGATCTTATGTGAGGAAGATATAGCCTCACACTGCAGACAGAGATTTGTGGGTACACTTCTTTCAAGATAGTCTATCCGGGACTCAGCTAGATTGTTTCTATCAACTAGAAAGGGCCCATATTCACAATTGGGAAGACCTTGTCGCTGCTTTCTATAAGCAATATTAATATAATGTAGACGTTGCTCCCACCCGTACTCAACTCCAAAGTATGGCTATGGTTTCAAGTGAAGGTTTCAAAGACTACGCTTAGAAACGGAGGGACTTAGCAGGAAGAGTCTAGCCTCCCCTTTCTGAAAGAGAACTAGTAGACATGTTTCTAGGTACCCTGTCCGATCCTTTCTTTAATCACTTAATTGGAAGTTCCTCAGCATGATTTACTGAACTAATCTTGACGGGAGAAAGAGTGGAAGTTGGGATTAAGAGTGGGAAGATTCAAAAGGACGCATCCTCCGCTGCTGTAAGAAAACCATTTATCAGGAAGAAAGAAGTTAGTGTTGTGTATCCTTAAAGAAATCAAGATAGAACTGAACGCCGTCCAATGGTGGGGGCTGTCATGATCCCTAAACCTGCACCTACTCAACAAAGGAGCAATCAGCCTAGAACAGAAAGACCAGTAAGACAATTTACCCGGATTAATATGAAACTATCTCAAGTCCTGCCACATTTGTTGAGATCTAATCTGGTAACTTTGAAGGAAGCTCCGAAGAATCCTAACATAGCCTCTCCTTACTACAATCCAAATGCTCGATGTGCTTACCATTCAGAAAGCCCAGGCCATGATACCAACAACTATTGGGCTTTGAAAAACAAGGTACAAGACCTTCTTGAAGTAAAAGAAATTATGTTTGATGCTCCTGATATCCCAAATGTTATCACCACTCCTATGCCCAAGCATGGTCGTGGTGTTAATATTGTTGAAGATGATATGTTTGTTACTGCTTTTGATGAACTTGTTACTCCTCTGCTGACCGTCAAGAAGAACCTATTGAAGGCCGGTTTATTTTCGGGTTGTGATGAAGGCTGCCACTTCTGTTTATCCCTACCAACTAGTTGTCATTTCCTGAAAGCAGGTGTCCAACGCCTAATGGATGACAAAGAGATTTTGTTTGAAAAGACTCCCGTTACAACCGTTTCTTACAAAGATGTTTCAATAGTAACCATTTCCGCCAATCCTTCCAGGGTCTCCACCAAAAGACCCGTTAGGATTACATCAGTTCCTAAAGTAGCTCCACTGATAATTACTATGCCTGGACCAATCCCGTACTCATCACATAAAACTGTCCCATGGAACTATGGAGGCGACGTCTACTATCACGGTGTCAAGCAGGATTGGTTGGCTAATGAAGACTCAATTTTTGAGAAGGCTGACCCCGACATCGGCAACATTGCGGGAACCAACAAGGTAACCCGAAGTGGCAGAGTATTCTTTCCTGAGATTGCTCCTCCGAAAAATGTTACCGGTCCTGTGATCATCCCTGCTTCTGTTCCTGTTGACACTACTATTACTATAATCCCTATGGTTACCCCTGATGACACTCCTACCACCGAGTCGACCGAGACTCGGGGAAAAGGAATTCTGGTTGAGCCTGTCTGATTGAAGGCGCAATCAGTATCCATTCCAGAGGCCTCCCAAAAGGAGATGGAAGAAATTCTGAAAATTATAAAGAGAAGCTACTACAACGTAGTCGAACAGCTAGGGCAGACTTCGTCAAAGATTTCCATGTTGGCTTTATTGTTATGCTCTGAGTCTCAGGCGAAGGCCTTGGTGAAATTTCTTAAAACTTCCCATGTACCACAAGAAACCTCTGCTGTTCAGTTTCAAGACTGTGTGGCCAGTTTAACCGCTGACAATGGTTTAGGTTTTTCTGATGCTGACTTGACACCTAGAGGGAGGAAGCACAACAAGGCATTGTATGTCTCTGTCGAATGCCGGGGAACAACTCTGGCCCATGTCTTGGTTGATACCAGTTCGTCTTTGAATGTGCTACCTAAGAAAGCTCTTGATAGACTCGACTGTGAATATTTGATCTTAAAACCCAGCAACATAGTGGTAAGGGCCTTCGACGGTTCAAAGAGGATGGTGCATGGGGAGGTGGACATCCCCATAAAAGTTGGAACTCAAACCTTTGATTCAACTTTTTACGTGATGGACATTCTCCCTTCCTATTCCTGTTTGTTGGGCCGACCATGAATTCACAACGCTGGTGCCGTCACTTCCATATTACATCAAATGTTGAAATACCCAACCAAGGGGAAAATCATTACTGTATATGAAGAAGAGGAATATATGGTCAGTCACTTAAACTCCTTCAAATACGTGGAATTGGATGGTAAATTCATTGAAACTCTGTTTCAGCACTTCGAGGAAGTCCCACAAACCGTGGCAGTAACCAAGACTGTCTCCCAAGTCCCGAAGATTACAAGACCTCCGTTAAAGATGTCTTCTCTGAAAGATACCAAGGCAGTGATCGAAGAAGGTGGGTGTACTATTTGGGGCCAGCTCTCGGATATCCCATACAAATCTGACAAATTTGGTTTGGGTTTCACTTCAGGAGCCCGAAAAGCTTTACATCATGCTCGTGCCAGGGTACCACCCTTGAAGATTAGCAACCACGGAGTCAATGCATTGGAGGATGATGATGACAGTTGTGACCTAGAAGATTGGATTTTCCCAACCATCAATGGAGGACTCAGCAACTGAGAAGCTAAATATTTTGTCCCAATTACTTTTATCCAACAGTAATTGTCTTTAAATTTTGTTGGACTTGTAATAATTAAACAATTCAGACTTTTAAAACCTTGTGTCTTACTCGAGGCACAACGGTCCATTTGTAAGGGTTGTCACCTTATTTTCATATATCATCAATGAATCATGGACGTTTTTGCATACAAACTTTGTGCTCTTTGCCTTTCTTTTTTACATTTTTATTTCTTTCAAAGATAGCTATACTCTTACACACACTCACATTCAAATTGCAGGTCTACATCCACTCAGGATCCCATGGGTAACAATTCTGCTATGGCCTATTGTGACTCTGAAAACCTAATCTACCAAGCCGAAGACGAAGGCGAGGAAGATTGTAAAGTGCCAGGGGAACTAGCCAGGTTACTACAACAAGAAGAGAGGACCCTTCATCCTCACGAAGAACCAGCGGACACAGTAAACCTAGGTATCGAAGAGGACAAGAAAGAAGTCAAGGTGGGTGCCAATCTGGAACCCAGTGTCAAGAAGCGTTAACTCAGTTGCTACATGATTTTGTTGAGGTATTTTCCTGGTCGTACAAAGACATGCCAAGACTTGATGTTGATATTGTGGTCCATCGTCTACTGATAAAAGAAGACTGCCCACCGATAAAGCAGAAAGTCTGCCGCATGCGGCCAGACATGTCAAAGAAAATCAAGGCTGAAGTCATGAAACAATTAAACGCCGGATTCTTGATCGTTACCTCCTATCCATAATGGGTCGCCAATGTTGTTCCAATGCCTAAAAAGGACGGCAAAGTACGCATGTGCATGGATTACCGAGATTTGAATAGGGCAAGCCTTAAGGATGATTTCCCACTTTCCCATATCGATATTTGGGTTGACAATACTGCAGAGCATAAAGTGTTCTCATTTATGGATGGTTTCTCAGGCTACAATCAAATTAAAATGGCACCTGAGGACATGGAGAAAACGACCCTCATTACACAGTGGGGCACATTATGTTACAAGGTTATGCCATTCGGGTTGAAGAATGTTGGGGAAACTTATCAGTGTGCCATGGTAGCTCTATTTCAAGACATGATCCATCACGAAATAGAGGTCTATGTGGATGACATGATAGCCAGATCTCAAACTGAAGAGGAACATCTTGACCATTTGTAGAAACTGTTTGAGAGACTAAAGAAATACAAGCTAAGGTTGAATCTGAATAAATGCACATTTGGGGTGAGATCAGGTAAACTCCTAGGCTTCCCAATCATCCTGCTCATCAAGCTGTGGATGACTATCAGCCCATGAAGTTCGAATTCCCAGATGAAGACATCATGATGGTAAACAATTGTGAGGAGCTCAGACCATATGACAGACCTGAACAAGGATCTCGATAGACCCTAGTTTTTGATGGGGCATCCAACACACTCGGCAATGGCATAGGTGATGTACTCATATCCCATGAAGGATGTCACACTCCTTTCACTGCAAGACTTTGCTTCAACTGTACAAACAATATGGCAGAGTACGAAGCGTGTATCTTTGGTCTCAAAGCTACCATAGATTCGGGAATCAAGTCATTAAGCGTATTTGGAGATTCAGCCTTGGTCATCAGTCAGATCAAAGAAGAATGGGACACTAAGCACCCTAACCTCATCCCCTACAAAGAACATGTGTTGCCATTAATCCCACATTTTAAGGAGATTACCTTCGAGCATTTCCCGCAAGAGGAAAATTAACTAGCAGACGCGCTAGCCACAATGTCATCCATGTTTAAACTCAAGTGGGGTAATGAGGCTCCCCAGATCACCATTGAACGGATGGATGAACCAGTTTACTGTCACGAGATCAATACCGAAGAATTAATGGACCAACCCTGGTTCCATGAAGTCAAGAGGTATCTTGAGGCTCAAGAGTATCTGGAAGGAGATTCACTCAATGATAAGAAGTTCTTCAGGAGATTCTCTGCTAAGTTCTTCATCAGTAATGGCATCCTCTATAAACACAACCATGACTCTGTTTTGCTCCATTGCATAGACAAGGTTGAGGCAGAAAAGATCATGGCTGATCTACATGAAGGCAATTTTGGCACCCATTCCAGTGGACATACGATGGCTAAGAAAATCCTACGGGCAGGTTATTACTGGTCTACCATGGAAGTAGATTGTTATCAGCATTCACGGACCTGTCACAAGTGTCAGATCTACGCTGACAAAGTGCATGTGCCTCCAGTCCCTCTAAATGTCCTGACTCCTCCCTGGCCATTCGTGATGTGGGGCATTGATATGATTGGAGAAATCAAACCTACAACTTCTAATGGGCACCGCTTCATCTTGGTGGCCAGTGACTATTTCACGAAGTGGGTTGAGGCAGCTTCTTTCACTTCTGTAACCAAGAATGTTGTGGCTTATTTCATCAAACAGAATCCCATCTGTCGGTACGGCATCCCAGAGAGACTCATCACAGACAATGGTACAAATCTCAACAATACTATGATCACCGCACTATGCACGCAATTCAAGATCCAGCACCATAATTCTTCCCCTTACCGTCCAAAGATGAATGGCATTGTTGAAGCCGCAAATAAGAACATCAAAAAGATCATACAAAAAATGACAATAACCTACAAGGACTGGCATGAGATGCTACCATTCGCTCTCCACGATTACCGTACCATAACACGCACATCAGCAGGGGAAACTCCCTTCTCCTTGGTATACAATATGGAAGTTGTCTTGCCTATTGAGGTCCAGATCCCTTCTCTGAGAATCATGAAGGATACAGGGTTGAATGAAGATGATTGGATCTAAACTCGACTTGATCAACTGAACTTGATTGATGAGAAAAGGCTTATCGCTGTCTGTCATGGTCAAATGTATCAAAAACGGATGATCAAGGCTTTCAACAAAAATTTCAGACGCCAAGTGTATCAAGTCGGGGATCTGGTGATCAAGCGCATCATACTGCCGCAAGGTGATACCAGGGGAAAATGGACTCCTACTTACGAAGGACCATTTGTGATCAAAAGCATATTCTCTAGTGGAGCAATGATCTTAACCACTATGGACGGCGACGACCTGTCGCACCCTGTGAATGCAGACATAGTCAAAAGATACTACGCATAAGAGACCCGCTAGGTTGACACACCTAGGAAAAACAAGGGCATCCCGGCGAACCAAAAAGGTTCGGGCAAAAATTAGGGATAAAACAGAAAAAATTTGTGCACCCGGTAAGTTAAAAACCCGAAAGGGCAACTTGAGAAAAAAGGGTATCCCGGTGGACTGAAAACCCGAAAGGGCGGTCCAAACAAAAGTTAGGGAATTAAAGCGTATGACTATGTCCCGTTGGATCACCTTACAGACAACCTTTGGCTTCGACTAACAAACTCAACGAGTCTAATCAATTCAATCAACTTTGGACAAGGCATCAAGTGGACAAGACACTCAGAGACACGAATGCTATATCAGAATGAGAACCCCATGGGATTAGTTCACATAGCTATCTTTTCTTTGTATCAAACTTTCATTTTTTACGACGACATTCTCTTACTAGAATGTTTGTCTCATTGTACAAAAAATACTTATTCAAGTTAATATAAAGATATTCCTTTGAAAGTGCAAAACTATCTGTTTTTCTTTATTTATGTGTTTTGTTTACAAAAACGTCCAATGATTTATTTTTGAACATATGCATTTGAATGTAACTACTATTTACAAATGAACAAAAAGGAACACAAATAAAAGACAATCACTAATAGCTTTAAAAAATAAGATAATATCTTAGACTATTCCATAAAATCCCCCACAATGTGTAGCTTAATAATATCAAGCTCCCTCACATCCCCGGCGGAACAAAATTTCCAGTTATCACTCCCCAGTAAAGGTCCCCCAATTTCTCAGGATTCCCCAATAGGATTTCACAAACAATACACGGCGTTTCCCTTACAACAGAGTTTATTTCTCTAACAAATAGAAGCTCATCAACTCATCAGCATTTCAAAACATGAAGACTTACACTCCACATCCCCAGCAGCAGTCAGGGATATATTTTCCCTAATCCAACAATATTACAGCACCATAGCTTACATGCCCATACATCGCATCCATACGTCATTAACAACATGAATGCATACAACATAATCTAATTCATTTTATTGAGAACATCATTGTACAATAAATTTCATACATCATGACATTGCGTACAACTAATCGTTCATCTCTTCAGGAAAGATCAACAAGAAGATGCCTATCATCAACAATTTACAAAAGGGTCAGAGATTAATACCTGAAACAAGCCAAGACAATTATCTACACGACCAGCTGAAGCAATCCTGCACGGGTTTCTTCTCATTCAGCTTTCAGATACAGTCCAGATATGCTCCAGATACGGATTCCATTCTGATACTCATTCAGATTCAGCTTTCAGATACAGTTTAGATACGCTCCAGATATGGACGCCATTCTGATACTCATTCAGATTCAGCTTTCAGATACAGTTCAGATACGCTCTAGATACGGATGCCATTCTGATACTCGTTCAGTTTCAGCTTTACAATACAATTCAGATACGCTCAAGATATGAATTCCATTCTGATACTCATTCGGATTCAGCTTTCAGATATAGTTCAGATACGCTTCAGATACGGATGTCATCCTGATACTCATTCAGATTCAACTTTCAGATACAGTTCAGATACGCTCCAAATACGGGTGCCATTCTGATACTCATTCAAGTTTTATCTTTCAGATACGATTCAAATACAATTCATTTATGGATATTATTCTAGTACTCAACCTAACACATCCACTATTTTAGTATAAATCAACCAGTGATTTATTTCGACACTTCTTCTATTCCTGCCAACAATCATATTTTTGATGGCATATGTAAGCCCATATCCAACAACCTTCCATCACCTCTCCAAATGGAATCTTTAAGCCCATTCCCTACACCATCAACCATCACATCCTCGAGTGCAAATTTCTGGGCACTCTAGTGTCCAATCATCTTCCACCTTCAAGTCACGAATGGAAAATCCGTCAATATAACTCTTCAGGTTTAAGAAGATTGAACAGGGGCAGCTGTTGTACCCCAAAATTTGCCCTCTCATTTATCAAATAATTTCTCACAATATCTCCTTGAGTTCAAGACTGCACAAGGATATATCTGCTCAAGACACCTTCTTAAGCATTGATGACTAAAATTAAGGTTTGAGATTGCACAAGGATAATTGAACTTTCAATGCCTCATATGACTTTCATGGATCATTATGGACCCCCAAGATTACTCATGTCAATTTTCAAGCTTTGAATCACGTTTTTGCTCAGTCAATTGAGCAATTGACCTAAAAATCAGCTGTATTGGGGAAAAAGTCAATTGTGGCTAATTTACAGTCAAAATTCATAATTGTTTATCCATATAAACATTATAAACTCATATATATCATTTGATCAAGTTTGGACCATAATTCCTCAATAAATTTGATCAAATCATCAAAAGGGCAAAATGGTCAAAATTAGGGTTTTGACTGAGAAAGGGCAATTTCTAAATTTTGGCCTAGAAAATGGTTAATTGGTTTGAGGCATGATCTCAAGAATTAAATTGCATCATTTTGACCTAATGGCATGACTCAAAACATGGCTCAAGATCAATTGGATTGATAGATGATTTTCAGTCAACTATTCAAAAGTCAATTGTATACTGAAAAGTCAAACTTTGACTTTTTGGTCAAAATCAAGTGTCAAAGATCACAATTCATCAAAACATGTCAAAATATGAAAATTATTCATCAAGAAATCAAAAAGTAAAGATTTCATTTTGAAAAGTCAAAGTTTTCAAACTTAGAAATTTTTCTAAGTGTTGAAAACTTCATGTTTTTTCACAACTTTGAGCAAATTTTTCACCATGATGTAAGATGATTCAAAAGAAATTTTCAACATGAGAGTTGTAGATATCCATGAGATTTACAACATTTCTTTACACAACTTATCCTATAAGTTCTTGGATTTCAAGTTATTAATTCATGAAGTCATGGTCTTGAAATTAAACACTTAGTGAAATTTTGCCCTAGTTTAGGCAGGATTTTGACCTAACTTCATGGCACTTTTTCATATAGTTCCAAAGGGAATTTTCAAAAGTGATTCAAAGAGGGGTTGTAGAGAATATTAAGAGCTTTATAAAATGTCAGAGAATTCCTTAAGATCATTCTTGAGCAAGGATAATCGAAGAGAGGAAGTTAGGGTTTCAAACTAAAATTATAGGTCATTTTGTGATGAACAAAGATTCAAATTTCAAACTTATGTTGCATAATCTATACTTTATAGGCCTAAAAATTGTTAGGCACTCCATAATTAAATGCTTCCACAGCTGTTAAAGGCCTCAACTCAAGCATTCAATGCAATGCCATGCTTTATATCTATTTTAGGAAGAAAGTGCACAATGCCATTTTGAAAAAGTAGCTTTATGCACAAAAATTATTCTTGAGCCTTTCAATTGATTTCTTCTGATCATACGCGTCCTATAACTCAAGAGAATTTTGTCTCAAGCCTTACAATCACTCAGCCCATGCTTGTACTTCATCTTGGAACCATGCTCCCACTTTTCTTCAAAATCAAGTAACATAGCATTCAGCCTACATCTTGTACTTCTGACCCTCTCAAGCACAAAATACCTTCTCATTACTTATGTGCAAGTCCTTGGCAACAAAACACGTGCATGCTTAAGCCCTAAAACTCCCAAGAACTCAGATTGCATCTCATACTTCCATTGTTGCATATTCTGATCAGAAATCCCAAAATCAAAAACTACTCATGCGTTTCTTGGCCTTTTGCTTCCAAAAGCTTCCAAGCATCATACACAAGCTATCTGTGATCGGTGGATTTAGAACTGACTGTTTAAAGCTGGTTTCGCGAAATGTCGCGGAAGCAAGAGTCGCCACCATCTTTTATTTTCTACAACAAGG
Organism: Vicia faba; assembly: GCA_948472305.1. Lineage (NCBI taxonomy): Eukaryota > Viridiplantae > Streptophyta > Magnoliopsida > Fabales > Fabaceae > Vicia > Vicia faba. Next base: position 1,033,272,748 of record OX451740.1, on the reverse strand, counting down.
AAAGGACAAAAGCACAGCAAAATTCCTTATGAGATATGTTTCTCGGTTCGGGAGGTAGATTTATAGAAAGGGAAGGTGTTAGCACCCTTTTTATCCATGGTTATCCATGGGCTTTTAGATACTTGCTCTTTGTTTTCAAAATGTTTGCTTTTCAATTGTGAGTGGGTTTGAAAAAGTTTCGTTTAAAGATTTCTGAATAACTCTTGTATCAGTCCTCAATTGTGTTTGAAAAAATTGTTTTGAAAGCTTTTTGAAAGTATTGGTGTGAAAAGGTTTTTTTTTATTTGTTTTTTAGAGCAAGTATCCACGAGTCATCTACCTACCCTAAGGAATTAGGCTGTGTAAATGTCCTTAAGGTAGTGCCATCCCACCATTGAGAGGTAGGTAGCACCACCGTTGGAGGTGTTCGGGTCAATTCGTTTTTAAGGACAGTGTGGTCACCAGAGCAACAGTAGGACACCTTAGAAGCTACCCTTATGCCCTTGATCCTTTTTTTAATCCGAGGCAACCGTTTCGAGGAAACTGGATCATGGACATAAGGGCTTACTAAAACGTCCTATACTCGACGACCACGTTTCGAAGGCAACAAGTGAGGCGTACCCTAGAAGTGGTGTGTGTATTTGTGTTTTGTTTTCATGTTAAGTTTATCTTTGTTATTAGTGAGCTACGAGTTGTTTTTACTTACATACATTCTTTCATGCAAGTTTAGCAGTTAAGAGGGTGCGGAAAGTAAACTGCGGAAACATAAATCCTACGCTATTACAAGGCGCAGGTCTATACATCGCCAAAAATACAAAGACCCGTTTTGGTAAATAAGTACGAGAAATTAAAATAAAGCAGTAAACCTAATTACTATTACATTCTGGAAACAGTTACAAAAATATAATAAAAAGGAATTAAAGCGCGAAAAGAAATTAAATCGGGAACGTCCTAAGGGTTTTGACCCTTTTTTGAATAAGAATTAAGTTTTCTTTTTTTCTTTTTGTAGTTAAATGAAAATTAGGCCTAATTACTAATTAATTAATTTAATTAAAAGAAAAATATTTTTGTATTTTTATGTTTTTAATGAAAATAAAAATAAAAAGGAATTAAAAATGTCAAAAGAAAAGTCTAAGTCTAAATTGTTTTTATTTATTGTAAAAAGGTTAAAATTAAACTAATTAACTAATTAATTTATTAGTATTTTATTTACAAAAATAAAAGAGTGAGATTAATAATAAATGAAATATTTACATTTTTTAGTTTTTGAACTTTTATTTATGAAAAGTGTTAATTAATTGATTAATTAAATAATTACTAAAGAAAATAAAAAGAAAAGGAAAATAGAAAAAGAAATAGAAACCAATAGGGGTGTTGACCCAAGAATGGAGGTGAAATCTGGAATTGTGAGGGTGCATTCAGAGGGTGTCCAATTTTCAGCATCGATGGAGAGGTTGTCGGTGGCTGTTGAGAAGGTTGTTGTATGGTCGCGGTGCTGCTGTGAGTGACTCGGTCTCTCGAGGAGTTTTTTTTCTTCTTTCCTATTCTTTCTGCAAAATGAAACAGCAATTCTTGTGAATTTTTGAATTTTGCGGCGAATCTGATTTGCTCTCGTCTTCCATATTTCCTGGAAAAAAAACTTCGTACAAATTGTTAAATGAATCTATGTAATGTGTTATTAAAAGGGTAATAATTTTCAAGAAAAGATACAACTTGCATATGTCAAGGTTTGAAGGTTAGATTGAAGGGATATGTGTAATGAATGAGAATTATACAGTGAATAGAAACTGTGGTGAAAATTCAGCCTTTTCTATGTACAAGACTATTGGAGAAATTGGTGAAAAAGGGTAAATCAAAAATTTAGAAATCGGAAAAAGATGTATTAGAATGTGGATTTGTGATCGAATTTCTTTTGAATTTTTGGGAATTGGTTTGGCCGTTTGAGAGATGCTTGAATTGCACTGGAAGGTTGAAAACAGTTTTCACTTTTTTTTGAATTTTTGTTTTTTTCGTTTTTGGTGTCTCTACCTCTTGTAATGTATTGGGAAAGCTTGCATATGTATCCTTGAATGAGAATCAAAACAATATAATGCACCTTTAACCCTTGCACTTATGTTTGAGATTTTGCCATAACCTCCATTAAAGTAACTTACCATTCTTGTCAAATTTTGAATTTCTTGCTTGAAATAGGCCTCGCACGATTTTGGAAGGTGAATGATGGTGTATCAAAGCTATTCAAACCACAAAATATCCCTCCATTAATTTCTTTGATTTTTATTTGAATTTTAAAGATTTAAAATGCATTAAATCAAATAAAATTAAATAAAAATGGAAAAATTAATTTTTAATCTTGAAATAAATTGTGGGACACGTGGGAGGCATGGCCAAGCTGAAACAAGTGGAAAAAGTAGGCCCCTTTTGTCAAAAATGAAATTTCAAGGATAATTGACTTTGGCCATTTCACAAAATTTCCCAACTTCTCCAATGCATATCTTGCTCAATTTTGAAGCTATGAACATGTTCTTGGACATTTTGGAAAGGTATTGAAGTCCTCTAACCAATGTCTTTGGTCCCATGTCATTTGGATTTACCAATCTCAAGTTATGGTCTTTGACTTAAAGTCCCTTTTTGTTGACTTTTGAAAATGACCTATAATGTTGAAATTGATAACTTTTTGTGAGAGCATTTCTTGGACTTGGAATGTGAAGATGAGTTGTAGGAAATGTCTTCCCCTTCAAGATGAGCATTGGATGGGATTTTTCTGATGAACCATGAAAAAGTTATGCCTTAGTCAAGTTACAGTTGACTTTTCAGCTGTCCAAAAATGGAAACTTTTGCATCTTGATGATTTTTGAGCCATTCTTGTGGAATCATGATCAAGATTTGATCCAATGATGATTGTGGCTTCAAAATGAGATGTTGACCAAAAAATTTGACTTTTGACTGCCAAATGACCATTTTGCCCCTGTAGTCGATTGTGAGGCAATTAGGGTTTTTGACTGTGCAACTTGACCTTGTGAGCCTTGAAACTTGACATGCGGATGCTTGGAAATGTATATAGGCATGTGGGACTTGATTGAGCCATTGAAAACCTCAACTTCCTTGAAGGAACCAAAACCTTAATTTTGACAGGCTTAGGAGGATGGTTGACTGTGCAATCCTTGGAGTAGCCTTGAACCATTTGAGGTGATGCTTGGCAAAACTTTTGAAGAATATGGGAGGGAAAATTTTGGGGTACAACAGTTGCCCCTGTTCAATCTTCTTAGACCTTGAGGATGTAGATTGGCTTGTGTGCCTTTCGTGATCCGAGGGTGGAAGATGATTGAACACTAGAGTGCCCAGAAATTTGCACTCACATAGTAGAGTATCAGCAGTGTGATGTCGGGAATGGGCTTACAGATGCCATTTGGAGAGATGATGGGTAGGAGGATGGGCTTATAGATGCCATCTGGAAGTGTGACAGAACCTTGTCGGGAATGGGCTTATAGATGCCATTTGGAACTGTAATGGATAGTTGAATCTGAATAAGAAATAGAATAGCTTCCGTGTCTGGGGCATATCTAGTCTATATCTAATTGCTGACGTCTGAACGAGTAGTAGAATGACCGTCGGGTCTGGGGTATATCCATACTGCATGAGTAACAGAATGTCATCTGAATCTGGATCGTATCTGGACTGAACAATAGAATAGCATCCGAGATGGAGCATCTCTAAGTTGTCTTTAGAAGTTTGAATCTGAATAAGCAATAGAATAGCGCCCGGATCTGGAGCATCTCTAAGCTATATCTCAAAGGAAATCTGGAATAAGTATCAGAACGTCGCCATGCCTGGGTCACATCTGAACTATCTTTAGAAAGAGTCTTGAATAATCAAGAAAACAACATCCATATCTAGAGCATGTCTAAGCTATCTCTGAAAGGAAATCTGGAATGAGTATCAGAATGTCGCCATGCCTGGATCACATCTGAACCATATCTAGAAGGAGTCTTGAATAAGCAAAAGAACAACATCCATATCTGGAGCATTTCCAAGCTATCTCTGAAAGGGAATCTGGAATGAGTATCAGAACATCGCCATGCCTGGGTCACATCTGAACCATATCTAGAAGGAGTCTTGAGTAAGCAAAAGAACAGCATCCATATCTGGAGCATTTCCAAGCTATCTCTGAAAGGAAATCTGGAATGAGTATCAGAACGTCGCCATGCCTGGGTCACATCTGAACCATATCTAGAAGGAGTCTTAAATAAGCAAAAGAACAGCATCCATATCTGGAGCATTTCCAAGCTATCTCTGAAAGGAAATCTGGAATGAGTATCAGAACGTCGCCATGCCTGGGTCACATCTGAACCATATCTAGAAGGAGATCTCTGAATAAACAATAGAACAGCCTCCGTGTCCGGAGCATCTCTAAGTTATATCTGAGAAGAAATCTGGAATAAGTATCAGAACGTCGCCATGCCTGGGTCACATCTGAACCATATCTAGGAAGGAATTTTGAATAAGCAAAAGAACAACATCCATATCTGGAGCATTTCCAAGCTATCTCTGAAAGGAAATCTGGAATGAGTATCAGAACGTCGCCATGCCTGGGTCACATCTGAACCATATCTAGAAGGAGTCTTGAATAAGCAAAAGAACAACATCCATATCTGGAGCATTTCCAAGCTATCTCTGAAAGGAAATCTGGAATGAGTATCAGAACGTCGCCATGCCTGGGTCACATCTGAACCATATCTAGAAGGAGTCTTGAATAAGCAAAAGAACAACATCCATATCTGGAGCATTTCCAAGCTATCTCTGAAAGGAAATCTGGAATGAGTATCAGAACGTCGCCATGCCTGGGTCACATCTGAACCATATCTAGAAGGAGATCTCTGAATAAACAATAGAACAGCCTCCGTATCCGGAGCATCTCTAAGTTATATCTGAGAAGAAATCTGGAATAAGTATCAGAACATCGCCATGCCTGAGTCACATCTGAACCATATCTAGAAATGAATTTTGAATAAGCAAAAGAACAGCATCCATATCTGGGGCGTTTCCAAGCTATCTCTTTAATCTTTTTAACGTAGACATGTCTGACCGGATACAGGTATCGAATCCACAATCAATCGCTCACGGACATGCCCTGGCTAGATACAGGAATCGAATTTGGGATTGCGATAGTTGATAGTAATCATCTTTGTATTGACCTTTCCTGAAAAAAGGCAAAACATTAGTTATATGCAATGTCATGGTGCATGGAATGCGTGGTGTCATGACGTTTATAACCAATGGGATTGTAGAATGTGATGTTTATATCATGTATGAAAATGTGATGTTTGCGAATGTATTTTTTTTATAGGAAAATAAATCCTTGACGAATGCCGGGAGCTAATCCTGGGCTGATGTTTGAAGAGTAGAGAATTCTTCGTTTCTGCTGGGAAAAATGATTGCAAGGATAAACCGGTAGGAGGAGATGACCCCGTTGGGGAATAAGCTTGGAGAGATTACTCTGCGGGGAAAATTACTCTAGCGATCTTGCTGGGGAAAATACTCTGTGGGAAGAGAGGTACTTCGCTGAGATGTTGTATGAGAACTCCGTCGGGGATACCATTGTTGAGTTACGCTTTGGAGATTTGAGGAACTCCGCTGGGGATAGGAAGACTTCACCGAGGACGACCTTTCCGTGGCAATTAGCTGAGGATAACCCAGTTATAAGCTCTGGCGAAGAATAACCTTCTGAATAAAGACGGGGAGAGATATGCTCTGCAAAGGATAAGCTTCCAGAATCTACTGGGGATAAGCTTCCTACTGGGGAGATTGATTCAACTCTCCTGGGGAGACTTTGGACTGTACTGGGGAGGGGCTCCGCTGGATGTCTAGATTCCGCCGGAGAACAATCTTAGATCAAGACTGTCGGGGATGCTTGTTGAGGATGTTTGTAGACTCCGCTGAGGAATGTTGAGATCTTCAGGGGGTAATCCAACTTCCTTAAGGCTGACGGAGTATAACTCTGCTCGGGGAGAGTATCGCTGACCTGCTGGAGATATTGTGCCTTGTAGGGCTTATGGGAATCCAACTCTGCTTGGGGAGAATTGTTGAATCTTGGCTCGCTCTCTGGGGAATTAAGGCATCTTGGTTGTTCTTCAGCCGAACTTACCTTGGTACCTTGGTGGACAGAGCAATTAGATTGCTTAGACGACTCATTATTGCCCCAGTTTCAGTGGGAGAAGGCACCTGTGGGGGTAATTGACAAATCTTCTGGTAGACAGGTGACGAGATGCCAGGACATAGTCGTATGCTTTGATCCCTAATTTTTGCCTGGACCGCCCTTTCGGGTTTTCAGTCCACCGGGATACCCATTTTTGCCCAAGCCGCCTATTCAGGTTTTCGACTTGCCGGGTGTACAGATTTTTTTTCATTTCATCCCTTATTTTTGCTCGAACCCTTTTGGTTCGTCGGGAAGCCCTTATTTTTGCCTAGGTATGTCAACCTAGCGGGTCTTTGATTATGCGCAGTATTTTTTCGACTATGTCCATGCTCTCAGGATGTAGGGAGATGCCCCTGTTATTGATATTGCATTGTCGTACCACTAGAAGATGTCTGATCAGGCAAGATTCGTTGTCGGAATGCCCCAGGTGATCCAGATGGAGATTTTCCCCAAGATGGTTGGCCTTTTGAGAGATTCTCCGAATCTTGATTTAACTGCCCCAGATGATGGACAATGATCATGCCTGCCCCTTGGTTGGGAGTGCTTTTGCCCATAAGATATTCTTCGTGCAAAATTCTTTGTTGTTCAAACAAATAGTCATATGTGCAAGCAATGTTATTTCAAAAATGCAAAGATTATGTCTGTCTTGAAGATTTTGAAAAATGCATTTTTTTCATAAAAAACAAGTGAATTTTGTAAATCGTGATGTCAACTCGTTATTTTACCGCAAGCCTTAAGGAGTCAGGATACCTTTCGTAACAGTATGCCTTCGAACTAACCCATGCTTCAGCTAGGACTTTTAAGGGTTGTAGCGTGGCCTGGTTCACGGTTTAAGAAACAAAGGATAAAGGCTCAAATTTATTTGTACCCACCCGTTCTTCGTGATGTTCTTCCAACCTAAACTCAGCTAATCGTGCGTTAGACCTTATTGAGTCTTTGCTTTGATATAGTGATGGTTCGGATACTGACAGTTTATTTTGACCAGGCAGTCATTTCTTTGTTGAGGGTTTGTAGGACCTCTTTCTTTTTGATTTTGTTATCCCTATTTTTTTTGCCTGTACTGTTTCTTTTGTGGAATTACAGTCAGCGGGATGCCCCAGTTTTGCAAGTCTCCTTCATAGGTTTTGACTTAATGGGCGTTTATTTTGAGGGGTAATGACTGCCTGTCTTTATGATTATTCGGAACCATCACTGTCTTTTGTTTTGTGAGGACCTCTTTGGTGCTATTCGTTGTGCACTTGGATCAACTGAGAGAACTACCCTGCCCCAGGTTATGATTAAGGGTTTTAATTTTCGAAAAGAAAAACTCCTACTTCTTTGGCTCGAAGGGGTTGACGAGGGATTATCTTCCTTATAACTCCAGTGTTTAGGAATTGAAACAATGCCTGTACCTCATCAGCGGGGTTCGTTCAAAAGCATACTGTAAATCATGGTATCGTTTTCGTCATCCTCCCTCAAGAGGCTTAGAATTATTAACCGAGAGTTGAACATCACAAAAAAATATGAAGGCAATGTGAACATAGTGAAAATGATTGGATTAATTCAAAAACAGACATATGCCGTGCATTAATGAAATAAAAGAGTTCGCTATGACATTTAATTGTTCGTATAAGCAAAAAATTACAACTCGGAAATTCAAATAAACAAAAGTCTTCAATGATTGGGCAAAGGAGCATGGATTATGTTTGGAGTCTCTGACGCTTCAAACTGAATCTCTCCGGCGTCGATCATGTCTTGAATCTTGTTCTTCAACGACCAGCAGTTGTCCGTAGTATGACCCGGGCTATCGGAGTGGTATGCGCACCTCTCATTAGGATGGTAGTTGGGAGCAGAGGTGTTTGGATTCCGGAGAGGAGCCCTCAAGGTAATCAGCCCTGCCTTCAACATTTGTTGTAGCGCTTGATCCAGTGACATGTTGATTTTAGTGAATTGTCTCTTGGGTGCGACCTCCTTACGTTGATGCCCCTGTCCTTGTTGAGCAGGCCTAGGATTAGAGATCTGGACTGGCCCTACATGTTGATCGTGGTGACCCTTTTGGCCGTACGCAGCATTGGCCTCTTTCTTCCCAGTGTAAGGCTTTTTGTGAGTATCAGAAGGTGCAGCTTCTTGAATCTTTCCAGCCTTGATGCCAGCTTCGATCCTCTCCCCGGTCAAGATCAAATCTGTAAACCCAGCAGAAGAATTTCCAATGAGATGGTTGAAGAAGGGACCAGACAGGGTCCCCAAGAACATGTCAACAAGCTCACGGTCAGTTAAAGGCGGCTGCACCCTTCCAGCCAGATCTCTCCACCTTTGTGCATATTCCTTAAAACCTTCACTCGTCCCAAGTGACATACCCTGGAGTTGGGTACGCGTAGGAGCGAGGTCAGCATTATACTGATACTGCTTATAAAAAGCAGTTGCCAAGTCCTCCCAGTTATGAATAGTGGTTCCATCCAGCTGATAGAACCATTCAAGTTGAGTCCCTGAAAGACTCTCCTGGAAGAAATGGATCCATAGATTCTTGTCTGCCGTGTAGGGCTGGATCTTCCTTGCGTAGGAACGAAGGTGCAGCTTCGGACAAGAAACCCCGTCGTACTTTACAAAGGCAGGTGCCTTGAACTTGTGAGGGATCACCACCCCAGAAGATAAACCTAGGTCCCCAAAGTCCAACCCAGGCACACGTTGGATATTCATAGCATTTAACCGGTCCTCCAGCTGTTTGTACCTATCTTCAGCAGGAGGGTACTGCTCATCATTGAAGTCTGTCTCGGTGTCAGAGACCACAGGACTAGGAACCTCTCTCCCTTGGTGACTGCCTTCCCCAACAGATGGAGTAGTCCTCTCAGCTTCATTCTGCAGTGTATTCCCAGATCTGCGTCTAGGGTTGAACAGAACAATCCTCTTCTTCTTCTTTTTCAAGAGCAGAGTCTTCAATTCCTGTTGTCCTTGTGCTAAGCTCATGACCAGCTCCTGGAACTGGGCGTTCTGGGCCTGGAGGGCCTTGATAGCTTGTTCATTGGATGACTCAGGATTCATGATGACTTCGGAAGTAAACAGCGAAGAAGGTAAGCAACCTGTAGAGAAAGGGTACCTGTTATGCAATGATATGTATGATATGCATGCGATGTTTTCAAGGATCTCGCGGGGTAAACAAGAAAATTGTTAGAATTCGAATCTGGTTGCTTGATTGAAGGCACTTCATATTGTGGTGAGTCCTTCTTCAAGAGTCAAGGCTCACCATATCGAGTGGGTCAGAGCCCCTGACAACCTTGGCTCGGGGAACCTTCTTCAAGTGTCAAAGCTCACCATATCAAGTGGGTCATAGCCTCTGACAACCTTGGCTAGAGGAAAATAAATCCTCTTTTCCCCTTTCTAGACGTTTGATTCATCATGACCTGCATCGCAAGCCCTTGAGATCCTTGAAATGGGTTAGTCCTTATGCAGGATGTATGCAATGGTATGATGTTATGCTATGCATGGGGTAATGTAGGTAAACCCTATTATGAGTCCCAATTAAGGACTATAAACAAAACCTGCCAGAAGCCCATGTTGTTAGATAACAAGTATGTACAAGTAGTCCAAGTTTAAAAGCACACAAGTCACACAAAGAGCCCTTAGAGTTTAGGCCAGCATGAATTCTAGGTATTACCCTCTTTCAGTTTGTTGGTTAAGACCTGTCCTATCAGAAGTAATCGGGTTCTAAGGGTCCCAATATCATTGGATTGTTTTCATTGTTCATCGTTTCGATTTAGCCACTGAACTGGCGACCGAAATATTCCAAGAAAACAACCCTCAATTGAGTGTAGTATCGAGTATCAACCAACCTCGGACTGCACCAAAGTCAGTTATCTCACTACCCTAAAGAGGCCAAGATGGTTCAATTAAGGTTCCTAAGGTCAGTTGATGCTTCACGACACCACTCGGCGGCCCCGTACTCTCCTTGACTGAACTCAAGGGTTACCGGTACACACCAAAGTGCCACATCAACGTAGCAGACTGTTTCAACCATGTTGGTATACCCTGCACAGTTCCCTCACAGCCTTGTTGCTACTTTCTAAGAAGGTATCCCCAGATCCGGGTAAGGATCTATAGAACTACCAAGACAGTCCCACAATTTAAAGCAAACAAGTCAAAGCAATTGAAAACACAGTTTATGAACTATCCTAAGGTACACCTCACTTTAAAGTAATTCCCCAGCAGAGTCGCTAGTTCTGTGATCGGTGGATTTAGAACTGACTGTTTAAAGTTGGTTTCGCGAAATGTCGCGGAAGCAAGAGTCGCCACCGTCTTTTATTTTCTCCAACAAGGAAAGGACAAAAGCACAGCAAAATTCTTTATGAGATATGTTTCTCGGTTCGGGAGGTAGATTTATAGAAAGGGAAGGTGTTAGCACCCTTTCTATCCATGGTTATCCATGGGCTCTTAGATACTTGCTCTTTGTTTTCAAAATGTTTGCTTTTCAATTGTGAGTGGGTTTGAAAAAGTTTCGTTTAAAGATTTCTGAATAACTCTTGTATCAGTCCTCAAGAGTGTTTGAAAAAATTGTTTGGAAAGCTTTTTGAAAGTGTTGGTGTGAAAAGGTTTTTTTTTATTTGTTTTTTAGAGCAAGTATCCACGAGTCATCTACCTACCCTAAGGAATTAGGCTGTGTAAATGTCCTTAAGGTAGTGCCATCCCACCATTGAGAGGTAGGTAGCACCACCGTTGGAGGTGTTCGGGTCAATTCGTTTTTAGGGACAGTGTGGTCACCAGAGCAACAGTAGGACACCTTAGAAGCTACCCTTATGCCCTTGATCCTTTTTTTAATCCGAGGCAACCGTTTCGAGGCAACTGGATCATGGACATAAGGACTTACTAAAACGTCCTATACTCGACAACCACGTTTCGAAGGCAACAAGTGAGGCGTACCCTAGAAGTGGTGTGTGTATTTGTGTGTTGTTTTCATGTTAAGTTTATCTTTGTTATTAGTGAGCTACGAGTTGTTTTTATTTACATACATTCTTTCATGCAAGTTTAGCAGTTAAGAGGGTGCGGAAAGTAAACTGCGGAAACATAAATCCTACGCTATTACAAGGCGCGGGTCTATACATCGCCAAAAATACAAAGACCCGTTTTGGTAAATAAGTACGAGAAATTAAAATAAAGCAGTAAACCTAATTACTATTACATTCTGGAAACAGTTACAAAAATATAATAAAAAGGAATTAAAGCGCGAAAAGAAATTAAATCGGGAACGTCCTAAGGGTTTTGACCCTTTTTTGAATAAGAATTAAGTTTTCTTTTTTCTTTTTGTAGTTAAATGAAAATTAGGCCTAATTACTAATTAATTAATTTAATTAAAAGTAAAATATTTTTGTATTTTCATGTTTTTAATGAAAATAAAAATAAAAAGGAATTAAAAATGTCAAAAGAAAAGTCTAAGTCTAAATTGTTTTTATTTATTGTAAAAAGGTTAAAATTAAACTAATTAACTAATTAATTTGTTAGTATTTTATTTACAACAATAAAAGAGTGAGATTAATAATAAATGAAATATTTACATTTTTTAGTTTTTGAACTTTTATTTATGAAAAGTGTTAATTAATTGATTAATTAAATAATTACTAAAGAAAATAAAAAGAAAAGGAAAATAGAAAAAGAAATAGAAACCAATAGGGGTGTTGACCCAAGAATGGAGGTGAAATCTGGAATTGTGAGGGTGCATTCAGAGGGTGTCCAATTCTCAGCATCGATGGAGAGGTTGTCGGTGGCTGTTGAGAAGGCTGTTGTATGGTCGCGGTGCTGCTGTGACTGACTCGGTCTCTCGAGGAGTTTTTTTTCTTCTTTCCTATTCTTTCTGTAAAATGAAACAACAATTCTTGTGAATTTTTGAATTTTGCGGCGGATCTGATTTGCTCTCGTCTTCCATATTTCCTGGAAAAAAACTTCGTACAAATTGTTAAATAAATCTATGTAATGTGTTATTAAAAGGGTAATGATTTTCAAGAAAAGATACAAGTTGCATATGTCAAGGTTTGAAGGTTAGATTGAAGGGATATGTGTAATGAATGAGAATTATACAGTGAATAGAAACTGTGGTGAAAATTCAGCCTTTTCTATGTACAAGACTATTGGAGAAATTGGTGAAAAAGGGTAAATCAAAAATTTAGAAATCGGAAAAAGATGTATTAGAATGTGGATTTTTGATCGAATTTCTTTTGAATTTTTTGGAATTGGTTTGGCCGTTTGAGAGATGCTTGAATTGCACTGGAAGGTTGAAAACAGTTTTCACTTTTTTTTGAATTTTTGTTTTTTTGTTTTTGGTGTCTCTACCTCTTGTAATGTATTGGGAAAGCTTGCATATGTATCCTTGAATGAGAATCAAAACAATATAATGCACCTTTAACCCTTGCACTTATGTTTGAGATTTTGCCATAACCTCCATTAAAGTAACTTACCATTCTTGTCAAATTTTGAATTTCTTGCTTGAAATAGGCCTTGCACGATTTTGGAAGGTTAATGATGGTGTATCAAAGCTATTCAAACCACAAAATATCCCTCCATTAATTTCTTTGATTTTTATTTGAATTTTAAAGATTTAAAATGCATTAAATCAAATAAAATTAAATAAAAATGGAAAAATTAATTTTTAATCTTGAAATAAATTGTGGGACACTTGGGAGGCATGGCCAAGCTGAAACAAGTGGAAAAAGTTGGCCCCTTTTGTCAAAAATGAAGTTTCAAGGATAATTGACTTTGGCCATTTCACAAAATTTTCCCAACTTCTCCAATGCATATCTTGCTCAATGTTGAAGCTATGAACATGTTCTTGGACATTTTGGAAAGGTCTTGAAGTCCTCTAACCAATGTCTTTGGTCCCATGTCATTTTGATTTACCAATCTCAAGTTATGGTCTTTGACTTAAAGTCCCTTTTTGTTGACTTTTGAAAATGACCTATAATGTTGAAATTGATAACTTTTTGTGAGAGCATTTCTTGGACTTGGAATGTGAAGATGAGTTGTAGGAAATGTCTTCCCCTTCAAGATGAGCATTGGATGGGATTTTTCTGATGAACCATGAAAAAGTTATGCCTTAGTCAAGTTACAGTTGACTTTTCAGCTGTCCAAAAATGGAAACTTTTGCATCTTGATGATTTTTGAGCCATTCTTGTGGAATCATGATCAAGATTTGATCCAATGATGATTGTGGCTTCAAAATGAGATGTTGACCAAAAATTTTGACTTTTGACTGCCAAATGACCATTTTGCCCCTATAGTCGATTGTGAGGCAATTAGGGTTTTTGATTGTGCAACTTGACCTTGTGAGCCTTGAAACTTGACATGCGGATGGTTGGCAATGTATATAGGCATGTGGGACTTGATTGAGCCATTGAAAAACTCAACTTCCTTGAAGGAACCAAAACCTTAATTTTGACTGGCTTAGGAGGATGGTTGACTGTGCAATCCTTGGAGTAGCCTTGAACCATTTGAGGTGATGCTTGGCAAAACTTTTGAAGAATATGGAAGGGAAAATTTTGGGGTACAACACCATCCCTATCCCTGTTACACGACTGTTACACCATTTTCCTCCATTTCTAAGTTCAAAAACAGAGCATCACAGTTGGACTTCTCCATACCATTTCAGCCACTCTCCAACCAAGCTAATCATTGCATTAGCTTCCTAGGACCTCAAGGAAGCTAACCTGATCCTTGTAGCATCTTGAAACAAGCTCCAATTTAAAACACGAATTCCATTTTCAAGGTGAGTTTTCTGACTTTTGAACTCTTCATATAGGCATCATTTTCTTTCCATTTGTGAAGATAAAATGTAGATATCATAGCCCCGAAACTAACCATGTCTTTAGATTTCATTTATATTTCTTGAGTAGTTAGAATTTTGAATCTGAACATCTGGGAAAAATTAGGTCAGAATTTGGTACCATTAGAAATTCTCATTCATCTTTGATTTATAGTTTTAATTATTTACATTTATGGAATTCTTGATGAAATTTTACATAACTTTCATGTTTGCGTTTTTGCAAATGGTTGAGAAATGAACAAGTTGCAGGGCTTCTGGCTAGAGGTTGAAGATGAAGTATATTTAGAGCAAGACTTATGTTATATATTTGTTATTTTGCATAAGTTAATGGATGTATCACCACCCTAGCGGTTAAAGCGCACGCCCGTCACCCTTAGGTCCTGGGTTCAAGCCCCAGCGTGATCTTTTGCAAAAAAAAATTTACATTTTTCTCCATTTTTGCTGAAAACACGCGCTTGGGCCTTCCTCCATTGGGGCTTGGAAATTTTGCTACACTTGCATACTCCTGACTATTTTTTAACCCCTCTGACTTTATTCTTTTATTTTATTTTATTTTTACTTTTTATCTTTTATTCATTATTATTATTAATATTATCATTAATATTATTATCATTAATATTATTATTATTACTATTTTTATTACTAAGAAAAATCCAAAAATATTTATATTTTATTATATATATTTATTTAGTTTATTTTTTTCTTTACAAAAATAAAAGAACAAAAACATTTTCTTTAATTAATTTCTTTTTTTAATACTTAGATAATTTAATTTTAAATATTATTATTTATTTTTTTCTTATAAATTAAAATCAATTTAGAATTTAGGACTTTAATTTAATTATTTTTATATATTAACTTAATTAAATCCACAAAAACCCTAAAAAACTTATTTTCTTTAAATTAATTTAATTTACTAACTTAATCTTAATTTTCTTATTTTTTTAGTTAATTATTTTATTTTAATTAATTAAGTCAAAAACCCCTTTTTTCATAAAAAAAACCAAACAAAGAATCACATTTCTTTTTACATTTACATTCTTGTATTTTATTTGTTCATTTTGTACATTTATTCAAATTCAATATGGTTGTGATAATTATTTATATTTAATTTCTTGCAATATTTTCCATTTGTAATTTGTACACCCCCTCCCCTAAATGATGTAATAGCGTAGTAATTTTAATTTCCGCAATTTATCGCTTTATATACAAATGCTAGTAATTAGGGTTTTGTATGGAAAGATTAAAATTAACAATTAGCAAACCGTAATCAAGAAAAATCAAGCATGTAAACTAATACACTTGCACACAAACACCCCTTGGGTAAATCCACTTGGTTGTGTAGCGGTAGAAATGTTCAAGACTAAGCCATTGGATTGACTAGACTTTCTACAAATCAAAATAAAAATCGCCACCGCGCTTTATTGTTTCCAAAGGAATGGGAAAAGGGCGAATAACCTAAAAAGAGGGGGAAAGATTCAAGGTAAGGGGGTTGGTTATGCAAAGGGAAGGTATTAGCACCCTAAACATCTACGGTACTCCGCAGGAGCCTCTTTGAAAAATCTGTATATTTTGGCTATTAAAATGTGTTATATATGAAATGGATGGTGGAGGTAAGAAAAGAAGTATATTATTTATGATTTTTGCACCCGCCGCGATTGCGGACCTTTAGTGCATACGTACCACCTTTCGTGCAATAGGGGATCAGGGTACACGTAGTTCCTCTTTTAAAAGATTTTAAACATAAGTGTGTTGATTGATTTTTAGAGATAAGACATCATCGTCATTGTCTGTGTGGAAAACATACTTACTACCCACAATTATGAGAAAGGAGAATTTGCATCATCTCAAAGTGGAGGATATGGCTTGGATTTTAAAATCAACAATGTCTCACTCAACACTCAAGTGAAAAATATCTCTCTTCACTACATATTATAGAAGTATAGTTGTTTGCATCACTACAAGGATTGACAAGAGTCTAATCTTTTAAGAAAAAGTTTAAGGGTAAAAGCCAAAGTGGCAAAATGGTTTGAAATGAGGTTGGTTGACTTTTAGTCTTCTCATAAAAAAAATGTCAAAGTATTATTAAATTGATTGAGGTTTATTTATGAAAATGTTTTGAAAATTCTTGGACCTAAGTCCAAGTTTACTATCAAAGTGTTTAAGTTTCAAAACAAGAAGAGTTTTCAAAAGGAGGGAGAAGATTTTTAAAATTAAAGAAGATGGGAGGAGAAGAAGAGACTATCCTAAAACATAAGGTAAAAGCTAAGGATAAGGACCATTTAACCAACAAGAAGCCAAAAACTTGACATTATGAGTCAAGATAGAATTCCCATTCTTTGGATTGAAACCAAGCAAGCAAAGATACTAGACCTCTTCAAGTGTATTAAGTCTTCACAAAAAATTGGGCAGAGTAACGTTGTATGCGGGTGAATTCCATATTACAAACAAATGATGTAATCATTAAAACCTGCACACAAAAACAAACAAGCAACCCAATGTCTTGAGGTAAACCTCAAGAGCTCCAGACAAAATAATCAGATAAAATCACAAAGTCTCCAAGATAGGCCCAGGTTTCTAATCCTAAGTCCAAAAAGTCCACTGCTCCATAATGCCAAGGATAGTAACCAAATAGTCCAAGTACCATTATTAGTTTTTAGGGTTTATGTTGATTATTAAGTATCTTAAAAAAAGGAAGAAAAAATAAGAAAAGCTCAAGTGAGAAAAGTAAAAAAAAGACAAGAAAATAAATGCTCAAATGAGCAAAGATGAAAATGGCATGATATGTAAATGCTAAAAAAATAAATAATACATAAAGCATAAAACAATAAGAAGCATAAAATAAAAAAAAAGTTAATAATTAGTGGTTAGTTGGATGACCATCTTGAAACTTGCATTTGGAACTCATTAGAGGATTGGTAGAACCAAAGCCTCCACACAACAAGTTGCATTTGCTTTTTGTCAAGTATATTATCCATTTGGAATTCTCATAAGTACCATTTAATGATCAACTATATTTAAGTGATCTGCGTTGACTAAAGGTGTTGTAGATCCATTAGAGGATTGGTAGAACCAAAGCCTCCACACAATTAATCTCAAGGTTATTGGATCAAAGGGATCAAATTAACATACTTGGGCTGACAATCATAAGTTTGGGCCACGAATGATCATTTATTCGAATTGGGACAAAATTTAGCGCTATGTTAAGCAATCGTAAGTGGACTTATATAGAAGTCGCACCTATTTTGAGGCCGGTCAATAGCAATCTATGCACCATTTTTTTAGACATGATATAGAGATCATGCTCCAACAACACTTAGTGCAAGAAGAAGGGGATGAGATGAAGGAGAATTAGGATAAAAAAGAAAACCACATTTGAATTAATATTTAATCAAACTATTATTAAAATCATTCATCCATTTTTTATGGAGTAGACTCAACACCATAGATCCAATGATGTTAGTAAAGCCATGACCAAAACATCAACCCAAGACAGCCAGAAAATATTCACAAAATAATAATATATTTAATATATGTATTAAAGGGTTTAAAAAAGTCTAAAAAATGGAAAATAATGGGGAAAAGTCAACTATATTCAAATTAATCAAGAAATGAAATATAAGACCATAGAAAAATCAGAAAATAGGTCAAATAATTATACAATTTTTTTGGGAATTTTTAAAAGTCAGAAACTATTTTTAAAAATTAAAATAAATGGGTAAAATAAACAAAAATGGTAAAAAATAGTAAAGTCAGAAGCAAAAATTAAATAAGGTCACCAATATTTGTCACAATGTCATTGGATCATCCCATAATTTTTTCAGAATTAAAAAATGTGTAAAAGTATTTTTAAACATTTTAAACAAATCAAATGAGTGTAAAATTCATAAAAAATACCAAAACACAAAAATAAATTGTGATAAAATAAAAATTAGAAAGAGAATAATCAAAAAAAAAATTTCATAATTTTTTTAGATTTTTTTGACTAAAAATGAATTTTCTATGATTTTTTGAAATTTAAAACAATTAAAATATAAAAATCAGAAAAAGAAAATAAAAGAAAAAGATATGGACCATTAGATGAGAGTCAAAACGCGTTAGTAATCAAATCCAAGGGATCTGGCGCGCTGTGCATATCATGGTCTTTAATGAATAAAGCACTGAATCAAATGTAAAATCAGAAATTCAAAAAAATACAAATGGCATGCTTTCATTGGTTAGAAGGTGACACGTTGGTCATCTTCAACCTCCAGCCTCACGAATTGCAGGTCTCTCAAACTGTAAAATCAGAAGCTCAGACCTATTCCATTCTTTTCGTCTCTTCAAGACGAAGATAACCATACCCTCGGGCCATTTTTAGATAAACTGTAACTCAAGCAATTTGGAAAGAAAGTTTTGAAAGGGGATTTGAAAATTCATGGTCAAAACGTGTTTCCAGATAAAAGTAACTGTTGCAACTAGAATTAAGGCAATGAGAGCAACACAATGGTACCAAAGTTTTGAAGAATTGATGAAGGAATCTACCTATTGAAGTTGAGTTGCAGAGCTCTGAAACTGGACTTCTATGGAGCAATATAGGGCAAGATTCTTGAATGTAATGGTATGGTTAGGTTCAGGGAAGATCAACGAATGTGAATTGATGGAGAAAATGGATTGAAAAAGGCTTGAGAATAGGATTCGAAGTAGCTGAATTCTGAGTTGTGAAGCAAGTTTGGCAGGGTGATTCTGGATATCTAAGCTTGAGAAAATGAATGAGATAGTACATGTATTCATAGGAGAAGCAAATGGGATCAAAAGGAAGAGTGAATGATGTGTTTTGGAGGGAATTCGTGCAAACCTGATGCACGAGTGAAGTGTGATCCAAACTTCACCAAAACTCATCCAATTCTTGCGTTTTGATGCACTAATCCACTTGGGAAAGTTGGCTAATTATGTTTAGACCCAAAACACATGCTAATTTGAGGTTTAGAGGTTGCAACATGAAATTCAAATTCTGACTTGCAGGGAAACTTCAATTCCAAGTTACCACTATTGAAACAATGGCATTTCTACCTCAGGGAGTCTTAAGGCATGATTCTTGATGCTTTGGAAAGATGAGGTAACAAACTTTGTAATGGAAAAAGAATGGAATCAATTGGAGGCTTGAGCTGAAAATTACATGGAGTCAAATTTAGAGAAAAAGAGTTGACTTTCCATACTTAGAAATATTTCAAATTCTTCTTTAAAAAATGACCTATAATCTCTTGCATCTAAACATTGCTTTCCACTTAGAATTTGCTCTTGACTTAAAAAGATGGAATGAAGTAGATCTCTTGAATGAAATTTTTCAATTTGAACCACTCAAAATCTCCAAAAATCGAGCAAGTTATGACTTGTTGAAGTTGGCCAAAAATCATGAAATGACCTATAATCTTTTGCATTCTTAAGGCAACTTCCATCCATTTTCTTGCTTTGCACATAAAAGAAGGAACGAAGTAAACATCCTTAAGATCATCATGGAAAAAGAATGTGCTCAAGGTGATAAAAATTGACAAATGTTGTGACAATTTGAAGTCACATATGGAAAATTAGGGATTCAACTGGATGACTTGTAATCTTTCTTCTTCACCAAGTTCCTTCCACATGAAAAATATTTGGAACTTTTGAAGTGATTTGTTGGTAACTCTTTGAAGAGAAGAATGTTTTTGGAATTACTCAAAAATAACAAAAGATGAGCAAGATATGCCTCTTTGAAGTCCAAAACCCTAGCCTCTAGATCAAGAGAATGCTTGGTGGAACTTTGCCAATTTTGAACAAACTTTTTGTGCCAATATTCTTCCTTTGTGAATAGAAATTTGTTGAGGATGATGATGAAGACCCATGGCCACCAAAACCAATTTTCATATCAACTTTAAAACAACTTCAATGGTGAGGTTTGAATCTCTCAAGCTTTTGACTAGGGCATGGAAATAAACTCATGAACCCATGAAGCAACTTGCTAAACCTCATTGCTTTTACCTACATTATCAACAAGTAAGACAAACCAATATTGCATTTTATTAATTAGAGAGAAAAATTAGAGTACAATATCTATGATCACAAAAGCAAACAAATCAAGGTTCTTGGTAACTTCTCAAAGAGCAAAGCTAAAGATAGGGAGAAGAACCAAAGTTCCTAATGTGATTTTGTGGTGATTGAAACAATGTGGTATGATGAAGGGACCTTAGGGGCAAAAATTGGGGTACAACAGCTGCCCTTATTTAAGTTTCTTCTATGCAGAGATACGAAGGTTAAAAATCTTCGTGTCGACGTGATCAAAGACACTTAAATAAAAAACAAACCATGTTTTTGGCCCTAAGATGCCATGCAAATGTTTATGCATATGAACAGAAGAGACACAAAGTAGCATTGGGGAGGCAACACAAAATGCAGAAGCAAAAGAGTAATCCCACCAGGAAAATAAATCACTGGTAAACCACGAGAATTGAATCAGAGAGGAGGATAACAAGCATCAACGTTCTCTGAATATATCATACCACCTCCGTTCACTGACGATGAACTATCAACATTCACTGAAGATAGTAAAAAGATAAGAAACACCGACGTTCACTGCCGATGTACTACCAACGTTCACTGAAGGTAGAAAGAGAAAATAACATACCACTACCGTTCACTGACGATGAACTATCAACATTCACTGAAGATAGCAAAAAGATAACAAGCACAGACATTCACTGCCGATGTACTACCAACGTTCACTAAAGGTAGAAAGAGAAAATATCATACCACCGCCATTCACTGACGATGAACTATCAACGTTCACTAAAGATAGCAAAAAGATAAGAAACACCGACGTTCACTGTCGATGTACTACCAACATTCGCTGAAGGTGGAAAGAGAAAATATCATACCACCGCCGTTCACTGACGATGAACTATCAACGTTCACTGAAGATAGAAAAAAGATAAGAAACACCGACGTTCACTGCCGATGTACTACCAACATTCACTGAAGGTAGAAAGAGAAAATATCATACCACCGCCGTTCACTGACAGTGAACTATCAACATTCACTAAAGATAGCAAAAAGATAAGAAACACCAATGTTCACTACCGATGTACTACCAACGTTCACTGAAGGTAGAAAGAGAAAATATCATACCACCTTCGTTCACTAACGATGAACTATCAACGTTCATTGAAGATAGCAAAAAGATAAGAAACATCGACGTTCACTGCCGATGTACTACCAACATTCACTGAAGGTAGAAAGAGAAAATATCAAGTTTTCCCAGAAATCTGGTGTTCTTCCAAGAACGGGTCTCAACTTCTTCTTTAACCAAGGAGATATGCCTGGAAATGGTAATATGTAACCTGTCTCAAATAAAGAGACTTCCACTTATTTTCAAAGGGGAAATGCCAAGAGAAATGACTTTCTAGGGATAGAAATATGACTTCTTGGAGAAATGCCATGATATTCCTGCTGAGGAGATAGAGTCTTCTTGTGCAAAATAAATGCACAAACAAAAGCTCAAAGTTTTCAGGGATCCATAATACACGACATCGTCATGCAACCACAAATTCAATTCAAAAAAATACCGGAGCAAGATGGCCAAAGAAGACTCATCCTTTGAGAAATAAACTCAAGAGGGAAGACCAAATTCAACCAAACAAAGAGCACTGCAGTAAAGGTCAGAAACACAATGTCCATGAATGATGATTTTAGAAATTTATGATGCATGTATGAATGTACGAGTGCTATTGTGCATATGCTGATAAAAAGGATACATAATCAGTGCAGATAAACAAAACCGCCTCAGTTACTAACAACATTGGGCTAAGCCTCAATCAGAAAGATCAATCTAGGAAAGGTGAAAGCGACTGCGGAAACCAAACCTATTGCATTAACTTCACTGAGGAGAATATAATTCGACTGTAGCTTAAATCAAACAGACACCGGGATAGAACACCCTGCTTCCGGTTTCATCGGAGAAACAGTTTTCCAAAAGCGACATGCCTATTGGAGATTGCAAGATCAACCTTAAATAAAGCAGACTGACGTCGAAACAACCAAACCTCACGGGGGAATTCAAGCCTACCTCCTAAGAGAAAAGAAACTGCGGGTTGCAAATTTTCACGACGAACCCTCATTCCAACAAGAGATTCCCTGGGATAACCCTCCCGGGAGATCAACAAGTCAACACTAGTGTCGATACTATAAAAAGAGCGACACCTCAGTACACCAAGGGAATAAAACCTTTCATAATATGAGGGAAAACTTTGTTGGGGAAGCTAGGATGAAGGCTTCCGACCATGCAAACCCAAAATCAAAAGTGAATCAAGACTTGACTGGGGATAATGGGATCACCAACCTAAATACTGTACTTTGTACCCACTGATATCGCCCTTAACTATCTGGGAAACACACAAATATTGTGCACATACCAGCAAAATAACCTGAGAAAACCTTTATGAAGGAAGTAAATCTTCTTCAAGAAACCAGAATTTGTTCACCCTCGGGATCACCATTTTTGTTGTCATTGTTTCATCACAAATCCCAAAGTAAATTGAATTGTAAAGATCTCTTTTTTTTTAAAAGTCAGTTTTTCTTTTTAATTACTTTGCTTTAAAAGTTATTATCAGTAATAAATGAAGTCTTTGCAAGCTAAATAAAATTAAGAATACAAAGAATTGGGGAAAAGCTCGAATTTTATTAATAGAATGGTAGTCTGCGAATGGAGAGACTCCATGGATGATTACAAAGTTTGGGAAATGGTAATACATAATGGAAAAGATACATTGAGATACAATGACCACCATCCTCCTTAACAACTTTTGAAATCCTGAGCAGCAGCCTTCGTTGAAGTATGGTAAGGATCTGAGAAAATTGTTGCTTTGGTGATCAAGTTTCGTCTGACGTAGTTACTTGCCAAGAAAATACCTAACTTTTGCATAAGCTGCCCTTGCGGGTTTTCAACTTAGCGGGAAATTTATTCTGTTTATGTCTCTAATTTTTGCCTAGACCGCCCTTTCGGGTTTTTGGCCTACCGAGATGCTCCTTTTTTCCTAAGCCGCCCTTTCGGGTTTTCAACTTAGCGAGTTGTTCTTTTATTTCTTTAGGCGAAGTATTTCTTGACTGCATCAGCATTCATGGGACATGGGAACTCCTCGCCATCCATAGTTTCAAGAATTAATGCACCACCAGAGAAGGCTTTATTGACAACATACGGGCCTTCAAAATTGGGAGTCCACTTGCCCCTAGAATCAGCGTTGAAAGACATGATCTTTCTGAGCACGAGGTCGCCTTCTCTGAATTCATAAGGTTTGACCTTTTTATCAAATGCTTTCTTCATTCTTTTCTGATATAACTGCCCATGACACAAAGTTGTCATTCTATTTTCTTCAATCAAATTCAATTGGTCAAACCTGTTTTGAACCCATTCAGCCTCTGTCAATTTGGCTTCCATTATCACACGCAGCGAGGGAATCTCTACCTCGACAGGGAGTACAACTTCCATTCCATACACTAGGGAAAACGGGGTCGCTCCGGTTGAAGTGCGAACAGATGTTCGATATCCGTGCAGAGCAAAAGGGAGAATTTCATGCCAATCCTTATAAGTGGCAACCATTTTCTGGATAATTCTCTTGATATTCTTATTAGCAGCTTCAACAGCCCCATTCATCTTTGGTCTGTATGGAGATGAATTATGATGGATAATCTTGAATTCTTCGCACAGTTCAGTCATCATCTTGTTATTCAAATTCGAGCCATTGTCAGTGATGATTCTGCTTGGCACACCGTATCGACATATAAGATTGTTTTTGATGAAACGCAAAACCACCTGTTTGGTAACATTGGCATATGAAGCAGCCTCTACCCATTTGGTAAAGTAGTCAATTGCTACCAAGATAAAACGGTGTCCATTCGAAGCTTTAAGTTCTATCATCCCAATCATGTCAATACCCCACATAGAGAAAGGCCACGGGGAGGAAATCACATTGAGCAGAATCGGAGGTACATGGATCTTATCTGCGTAAATCTGGCATTTATGGCACTTCTTTACAAATTTGTAACAATCGGATTCCATTGCCAACAAATAATATCATGCCCTTAGCATCTTTTTAGCCATTGAATGTCCATTAGCATGAGTGCCAAATGAACCATCATAAATCTCATGCATCAACATGTTTGCTTCGTGTCTATCCACGCATCTGAGCAAGACCATGTCAAAATTTCTCTTGTATAGCACATTTTCACTGAGGAAGAAACTGCCTGTCAATCTTCTCAGTGTCTTTCTATCTTTCTTTGACGCACCAAACGGGTATTCCTGAGTCTGAAGAAAGTGTTTGATATCATAATACCAAGGTTTTTCATTTGCTATCTCCTCACAAACACATGAGCGGGCCTATCTAGCCGTCGAACTGTAATTCGTGGTATATCATTCCAAGCATTTACTTGGTACATGGAAGCCAGAGTTGCCAGAGCATCTGTCATTTGGTTTTCATCTCTAGTAATGTGATGGAATTCGACTTTATTGAAGAAAGGTAGTAGTCTTCTAGCATAATCTTTGTAAGGGATCAAGCCAGGGTGACGAGTGTCCCATTCTCCTTTAATCTGATTTATTACCAATGCTGAATCTCCATATACATCTAGAATCTTGATTCTTAGATCAATAGCTTCTTCGAGTCCCATGATGCAAGCCTCATACTCTACCATATTATTAGTGCAATCAAATGTTAACCTCGCTATAAAAGGAACATGTGATCCATTAGGAGTGACAATCACAACACCAATTCCTTTACCATAAGCATTCACAACTCCATCAAATACCATACTCCAACGAGATTCAGGGTCGGGGCCCTCCTCAGGCAATGGTTCATCATAATATTTAACTTTCAAGAACATCACATCTTCATCGGGGAATTCATATTCTGCAGACTGATGATCTTCCACCGGCTGGTGAGCAAGATAATCTGCCAACACACTACTTTTGATAGCTTTTTGAGTGCGATATTCAATATCGTATTCAGACAACAACATCTGCCAACGGGCAATTCTCCCAGTAAGAGCAGGCTTTTCAAAAATATACTTGATTGGATCCATTTTGGAGATCAGCCAAGTAGTATGATTCAACATATACTTCCGCAAACGCTTTGCCTCCCAGGCCAAAGCACAACATGTTTTTTCTAGCATAGAATACCGCGACTCACAATCAGTGAACTTTTTGCTGAGATAATAAATGGTGAACTCTTTCTTTCCTGTTTCATCCTGTTGTCCCAGAATACAACCCATGGATTTATCTAACATTGTCAGATACATAATCAACGGTCTTCCTTCTACAGGAGGGAGCAAGATAGGAGGTTCAAGAAGATACTCTTTAATACTTTCAAATGCCCTTTGGCAGTCATCTATCCACACACAACCTTGATCTTTCTTTAACAACTTAAAGATCAGTTCACACGTTACAGTCATGTGGGAAATAAATCTGGAGATATAATTCAAACGCCCGAGGAAACCCCTGACTTGCTTTTCAGTTCTTGGTGCTGGCATTTCTTGAATTGCCTTGACTTTGTCAGGGTCAACTTCAATTCCTTTCTGGCTAACAATAAAACCCAACAATTTCCTCGATCTAACTCAGAAGGTGCATTTACTTGGATTCAGACGGAGACGATACTTCCTCAAACGCTGAAACAACTTCAACAAATCTTCTATATGCCCTTCTTCAGTTTGGGATTTGGCAATCATATCATCAACATATACTTCAATTTCCTTGTGCATCAGATCATGGAATAGGGTTGTCATAGCCCTCTGGTACGTTGCACCAGTGTTCTTCAACCCGAAGGGCATCACTCTGTAACAGAATGTTCCCCAGGGTGTGATAAATGTTGTTTTTTGCATGTCCTCTGGAGCCATTCTTATTTGATTATACCCGGAAAATCCGTCCATGAACGAGAATACCTTGAATTTTGATGTGCTATCCACTAACATGTCAATGTGAGGCAATGGAAAATCATCTTTTGGACTAGCTTTATTTAGATCTCTGTAATCTACGCACATGCGGACTTTTCCATCTTTTTTCGGTACTATATTGGCAATCCATTGAGGATACACTGACGTCACAAGAAAACCAGCATTAATCTGCTTTAGGACCTCCTCCTTGATCTTTACTGCCATATCTGGATGGGTTCTTCTAAACTTTTGTTTAACTGGAGGACACTCTGGCTTCAACGGCAAACGATGCTCGACCATGTCTGTATCTAGACCAGGCATATCTTGATAAGACCAAGCAAAAATATCCACGTACTCTTTCAACAGCTCAATCAACCTGCTCTTCACATCAGGATGCAACGATGTTCCAATCTTAACTTCCTTCGGATCTTCTTCTGAACCTAAATTAACCACTTCCAAAGGCTCCTTATATGGCTGAATGGTATTCTCCTCGTGCTCAAGCAACCGTGAGACCTCTTCTAGAATCTCATCATAATCTTCTTCTTCGGCTCCAAACACAGGACAATCAAAGTTGAGAGAGGGTGCAGGGTCATTGTACTCAACGGGTTTTTTAATTAATTTGCACATGTGATTTATGATTGCTTTTAGAAACTGACACATATAACAAGTGATCATGCAGATTAATTTTCAGTTATTATTTATTTTGAAAGGTTTTTTTTATTTATTACCATTTCCCAAGAAAAAAGCAGAAAATAAAAGACATAATTTGGAAGAAAAGACAACTTTTATTAATGATCTTAACAGTTATAGAAAACAGATAAGCCCTACAACATTAATACTTCCAACTTGGGCAGAGTGAAAGCTTTTCAAAAGAAAGAAACAGATTAACAAAACAAATTACTTTGAAACATGTATGCAAGAAGGAATATCAATGGTGACCCAGTTTTGAACTCGGACTCCATGCGTCACATAATTCGGTGATTCCTGCTCTCCTTCATCCTCTTCAACAGCATTAATCGCAGACCCAATCGGATGGAGGTAGCCTCCGCTGCGGAAAACATTCTGATAACTGTTCACAGAAGACTTTGACTTCAAACCTTCACTTTTTCCATTCCTCGAAGAGAAACCTAAACCAACTCTGTTTTTGTTCACGGGTGGATCCACAAGTCGTCCCCAAACTGCATTATGACCATTGCGCACAACCTGCTGCACATCCTTTAGTAAGACCACATGATTCTCATTCTTCCTTATGTTGTCAATGGATAGGGCTTGGAACTGGGTTCCAACAGCAGCCTCATCCGCTTCTACAATACTAAAAGAGGATAGATGGGATATCAATAACGTCGGCTCCCCATTTATGATCAATACCTTCCCTTCACACACAAACTTTAGCTTCTGATGCGGAGTTGAAGTGACAGCCCCTGCTTCGTTTATCCATGGTCGTCCAAGCAAACAACTATACGCGGAATAATATCCATTACCTGGAAAGTTATCAAGAACAAATGTGGTCCTATGTGGATGGGTAAGTCCACCTCACCGATGACAGATTTCCTAGACCCATCAAAAGCCTTCACAATGATGCCACTCGGGCGCATAGGTGTTCCCTGATACTTTAACTTCATGAGGGTACTTCTCGGTATAACATTCAACATAGATCCGTTATCAATTAGCACATTAGATAGCAAGTCATTCTTGCAGTTCATGGATATGTGAAGGGCCAGGTTGTGATTCCTCCCTTCATCTGGTAACTCATCATCGCATAAACTCAAGTTGTTACATGAGGTAATGTTTCCAATTACATTGTTGAATTGATCTAACGGCATTTCATTCTCTACAAAAGCTTAGTCTAGTACTCTCATCAATGATTCCCTATGAGCGGAGGAGTTCATCAATAATGCTAGGATGGATATCTTTGAAGGAGTCTGCAATAGCTTATCTACAATTTTGTAGTCGCTCATCTTAATTACCTTTAGGATATCATCCACTTCTTTCTCTAATGTGGCTCTACTAGTCTCTCCTGCAGCCTTCTTAGGCTCATCATTCTCAGCAATTTTCTTTCTAGAAACAAAATCTTTTGGAATAACTGGCGCAAACACACGGCCACTACGGGTCACCCTGCTACTATCATCCATATTCCCAACATCTGGCATTGGCTGGATGGGAACCTCCACCCCATCTTCCAAGATTGTATCGTTGTATTTGTAAGGCACCGCCTTATCCGATTTATAGGGAACAGGACCTGGCAGACTAATTACCAATGGGGTAACAGTTGGTTTGCTATGGTACTCCACCTCAAGGTGAACGGGTGCACCAAAACAAGGTACAATGACTTTTACACCTTCCTCAACACAATCATCCCTCAAAAGACCATTTCCGGCAAAAAAATCTTCGTCTGAAGAAAAATACTCATTCGTGGAGGCATACTCTTCCTCTGACTCTTCTTTCATCAAACAAACTTTAACCATATCAATCTCGTGATAATCATCTCTCTGACCTATGATCTTAATAGTCCCATTATCTAATAGCAGTTGAACACCCTCTCTCACAATAGAACATCCTCGGGGGTTTTGACAACAAATTATGCAAGATCCATATTGGTGTTCTACCTGACCAGCAGTACGACAGAAAGTAGCATGCAACTGTACGAGATCATCATTCAAATGCTCTACTTCAAAAATTCTGAATTCACCCGGACATCCATAAACCATATTCACTTCCTCCTCATATTCTTCCCTAGGCCTGATTATATGGATTAAACCTTCATCCATCATCTCCTGCAAATCAGCCTTTATCTTCTCGCAACCTTGTATATTTTTACTGCGAACAACACAATCGGCATGGTCATGCGTATAATAACTGAATTCATATAGATCTGCGTGCATCTTTACCAAATCCCCTCTAACCAGATTAATGTCAAAAATCTGGAAATCAGCGGGACAACTAGCCACCATATTCATAGCATTTACTCCCCCGTGCTTGGGTAGAGGATTATCTTTCACATTAGGTCCCATGTCTTTAAAAGATAAAATTCCAGACTTCACCAACCTTTGTACTTCGGTCCTCAAAGGATAACAATTCTCAACACTGTGCCCTGGTGCTCCCTGATGAAAGGCGCACGTCTGGTCTGCTTTGTAATACCAAGGCAAAGGTGATGGTACTGCTGGAGGTGGTCGTGTCTGGACCAACTTCTTCTGAATCAATGCCGGTAATAGCTCTGCATAACTCATGGGAATAGGGTCATAGTTCTCCCTTCTCTGACTATTCCCTTGGTTCCCCTGCTGGGATTGTCTTTGATAAGCAACGGTAGTCGGAGAGGCATTCATAACAGGAGTAACTGAAGCAACTTGCTGGTGACGCTGATAATTCCTTCTAGGAGTGTTTACCCTCCTCTCTTGTATGACAGCATTGGTATCCCCCTCTTTCTTCTTTGTAGACCCATAAGCTGGCTTCTTCATACCTCTGAATCCTTCACCCTTTGTCAAACGGCCTTCTCTTACTGCCTCTTCTAGGCGGACACCCATTCCTACCATCTCTGTAAAATCACTCGGGGCACTTGCTACCATTCTTTCGTAGTAGAAGGTACTCAGCATCTGCAGAAAAATTTTAGTCATTTCCTTCTCCTCCATAGGAGGAATCACTTGTGCTGCCACATCGCGCCATCTCTGCGCATACTCTTTGAAAGATTCTGTCTTTTTGAACCATGGCTTTAAGCTAGTCACGATCGGGTTCCATGTCCACATTTTACTTGTATTGTTTTATAAATGCTTCTCCTAAATCATTAAAGGTATGGATGTTGGCGCTATCTAAACTCATGTACCATTTCAATGCTGCGTCGGCCAGACTATCCTGGAAAAAGTGAATCAGCAGACACTGATCATCGGTATGGGTAGACATTCTCCTTACATACATCACCAAGTGAGCACGAGGGCAAGTGTTTCCCTTGTACTTCTGAAACTCAGGGACCTTGAACTTAGCAGGCACTTTGACGTTTGAGACCAAACACAGCTCATTCACGTTCTGCCCAAACAACTCTTTTCCCCTAAGAGCCTTCATCTCTCTTTGCATTCTATCAAACTGCTCTTGGAAATCATCCATTCTATCATAAAGACCCAAGTCTTCACTCGGCGGAGGGAAAGGACGACACATATCTTCGTTAACAAACGGAACCAAATTCACCGAAGGAGGTGCAGCAGGAATAGTATGCACCACAAGAGGTGCTGGAGTAACAACATTTGGAACCACTGGAGCATCTTGGGGGCCCAAATTGAAACCTTCAGGTGCATAATTCTTCGGCATTCCCCATGGATAACCCTGAGGCATACGGTTTTGAACAACAGTCGGAGTGGCAGATACGGGAACAACAGGAACTTCAGCATTTGCCCTTGTTGGTTGAGGTTAAACACTCGGTGGCTGATTCTGAGCAGCCACCAGAGCTTCCATCAGAGTAGTCAAATTGGCTAAGCCAGCCTTCAAAGCAGAAACTTCTTCGTGCAGCTCACGATTCTCCTATTCCAAATTGTCCATCTTCTTTTTGAAATTAGCCCGAGTATTGTAGTGATGAGTCAGCTTGCTGAACGAAGCAAAGAAGTTGGGTAAGGCACCTGGGTATGCATAATAAATGCAAGAAATATGTGCAATATGATGCATGTCATGCAATGCACATGATTATTTTTATTCCATCATTTTAATATTTCAAGGGATTTAAGATTTAGAGACATATCGCAAACATCAAAATAATAACGCATTTGAAATACTGGGAAACAAATTTATTATAATAACTCCAAAATGGATTACAAGCTTCAATGATCCCAAGTACAAGATGAAGATACAATCTAAAAATACTGAGAGAAAGAAACCGATAGAGATCAATCTGTATGCTGGCGCTTCCCTGTGAGTTTGGAAATCTGAGCCCTCAACCTCTGGTTTTCTTCCACCTGTCTGATGGCAACCTCCTTCCAATCATCTGAAGCAGGAAGTGAGTAATCAGCACCTGTTTGAGGCTTAGGAGAAAATAAATCCCCTTGCCTCTCCATAGAATCCACCGCTCGACTCTTAAGGATCTCGATCAAATCATCTTTCTCCTTCAAGTCGGCCTTGTAGGAACTCTCTAAAGTCTGGAACTTGTTCTTCCAAGCATCCCTCTCATGTTGCATCCTAACAAAAGTGAGCTGCAGTTCTTCTAGATCATCTAATAAAAGAGGAGTGGTCTTCACAAACAAATCATGCATGGGTGTCTCCCGAGTATACGGCATTTTCAATTTAATGGCTCTCGATCGGACCCACTGAAGATATGGCTCTAAAGAAACAGCACCCCTAGGCCCCAAATCCTTCCTACTCTTCTTATGAATGTGACGCCAAGCCTTCACAATCTGCTCCCTAGCTTCCTTGTGGTCTTCTCCCTCCTTCAAAAAGAAACTACTCAAATGAATACTGTTCGGTTTATCTCTCATCGGATAACCAAGCTGGCACCGTGCAAGAACAAGGTTATAGTTAATTCCTCACTTTGTACCAAGAAGAGGTACATTGGGGAAACTACCACAACTGTCAACAATCTCTATATCATGATAAGCTCGATGATACCAATCAATATCCAAGTGAGTAAGTGCCATGATCCTAGGATCCCAACGGGGTTCCTTCTTGACATCCAAAAAGGAATCAGACTGAGGCATATGAGAGATGAACCATCGGTACAACAAAGGCATGTAACAGATAATCATTCCTCCATGATAAGAACTCTGAAGATGAACAGAGTAATAAGCATCACCCAACAGTGTAGGAACCGGGTTTCCAATCATGAAAGTCCTGATAGCGTTAATGTCGACAAACTTGTCCACATTAGGAAATAAGAACAATCCATAAGCAAGTAAAGCAAAGATGGCCTCAAAAGCAACCGTACTCTTCATTCTAGCAAAGTAATGAACTTTCTCCAATAAGAACTGAGTTGGTAATCCTCTAATCCCTCCTTTAGTAGTCATATGGGCTTCCACCTCAGACTTCCCTAGATGAATCAAAGCAGCAATCTCATGTGGTTTTGGTTCACCCTCCAAACCAGTAAAAGGAACATGATCGGTAACGGGTAAATCTAATAGATAAGAATAATTCTCCAGTGTAGGCATCAGCTGATAATCGGGAAAAGTAAAGCAGTGATACACCAGATCATAGAACTGGACCAAGGTCGAGAGAATACCCTCCTTCATCTTCAGCTTCATGAGAGGAATAATGGATCCATACTTCTTCCGAAAGTCTGCAGGACACTCAATCTCTGGAATCAGACTGATCAGCTCATCTATCTTGGGATCCTTGAAACTGTATTTCCCGGTCTTTCTCTTTCCAGAATCCATGGTTAAAAGTACCTGAGCTATTCACAAATAGTCAACCTGTAAATCCCTTGAAATATTGTTTTCTTCAAAAGATGCTTATGAGTGCATGGATGCATGATGCAACAATCACACACAAGATCACATATATAGGGTTCATAGGTTCAACGTCATGAGCATGAGGTCGAAGGTACTACCCATAAGGTGTTGGTCTAAGAGTTATCACCTGCCGAACAAGGTTCTAGAGGTTCCCAGAGTCTACATCCTTCCTTCGGATATTACCAACTTCCTGATTAATCGGTAATTAGTAATATTCTCAAGAAAGACTCGTCTGAGCGTAGTATCGCGTGACAACTATTTCTGGATTACTCCGTCATAGCTTCCGCACTACACCTAAAAGGCCAAGATGGGTTTGGTATTCTACGGTCCTCAGTTTCAGCAGGCTCCCAGGTCGAAAGCAGTACGTCTTCCCGATTACTCGGTAAATGATACTACAGTCAAAGGGGCCTCCACTGAGTGGGGGATCTCATGCCTCCTTTTTTGGGATTACTCCCTCAAAGTTAACATGACTATACCGCCTGTCCTATCTTAAAGTTTGCCCAAGTCCGGGTATAGGACTTATGAGTAATCACCAAGCACCCTGAAAACCAGGAAAAATCTAGACAAACGTATATACAAATTATAACAAATAAACAACAATAGCACATATACAGATATAAACAAAGATAGGCTTAACCCACTTAGGGATGGACCAGCAAGAGGTCAATATGTCCCCAGTGAAGTCGCCATTTTTCTGTAGCGGTAGAAATTTTCAAGACTAAGGCATTGGATTGACTAGACTTTGTACAAATCAAAATAAAAATCGCCACCGCGCTTTATTGTTTCCAAAGGAATGGGAAAAGAGTGAATAACCCAAAAAAAATAGGGGGAAAGATTCAAGGTAAGGGGGTTGGTTATGAAAAGGGAAGGTATTAGCACCCTAAACATCTACGGTACTCCGCAGGAGCCTCTTTGAAAAATATGTATATTTTGGCTATAAAAATTGTTATATATGAAATGGATGGTGGAGGTAAGAAAAGAAGTATATTATTCATGATTTTTGCACCCGCCGTGGTTGCGAACCTTTAGTGCCTACTGTTGTACCCCAAAATTTTCCCTCCCATATTCTTCAAGATTTGCCAAGGTCAATCTCCAGATGATTCAAAATCTCTCAAGGGTTGCACAGTCCAATTGCCTCCTAACACAGTCAAAATTAGGGTTTTGGTTCTTGCAAAGAAATTGAGGTTTCCAAGGGTCCAACCAAGTCCCATATGCTTATATACATTGTCAAGCATCCATATGTCAAGTTTCAAGACTCACAGCATCAAATTGCACAGTCAAAAACCCTAAAGGCTCTACAGTCAACTACAGGGGCAAAATGGTCATTTGACAGTCAAAAGTCAAATTTTTTGGTCAACATCTTATTTTGAAGCCACAAACATCATTTTATCAATTCTTGATCATGATTCTCAAAGCATGGCTCAAAAAGTCTCAAGATGCAAAAGTTTCTATTTTTGGACAACTGAAAAGTCAACTGCAAATTGACCAAGGCATAACTTCTTCATGGTTTATCAGAAAAATCCCATCCAAAGCTCATTTTGAATAGAATGACATTTCCTACAACTCATCTTCACACTTCAAGTCCAAGAAATGCTCTCACAAAATGTTATCAATTTCAACATTATAGGTCATTTTCAAAAGTCAACAAAAAGGCACTTTAAGTCAAAGACCATAAATTGAGATTGGTAAATCAAAATGACATGGGACCAAAGACATTGGTTAGAGGACTTCAAGACCTTTCCAAAATGTTCAAGAACATGTTCATAGCTTCAAAATTGAGCAAGATATGCCTTGGAGAAGTTGGGAAATTTTTGGGAATTTTGAAAAGTCAACTTTGCTTAAAACACTTCAAAAATGCTAATGGGCCTCAAATTCTTCCTTGAATCATTACCCCAAGCATATGCACGACCCATTAAGCTCAAAATGATTTATTTTCTTATTTTTAATTAATTAATTGAATTTTTATTATTATTAATTCATTTAATTAGATTTAATTATGAGAAAATATCAAATCATGTTTTTTAAATCTTTTTGTGCAGCAAATCAAACTAGAGCAAGGTGGCAAATCGTTTCTCATTCAAAAAGGAAAGATTCTCCATGATTGGCAAGGGTTCCAATGGCAAAAGATTGAAATTGATATAATTGAAAATCAAATCTTCAAATCATCAATTCATGGACCTTGGGCTTGTTTTCTTGACCTAATCACGTTTAGATACATATACAAGACTAAACCTAATTGATACATACACGAAAAACTGCAAAAGAACTCAGAACCAAGTTGCAAAATTTTGATAAAAAGCTTGAAACTGATTTCGTGGTTAGAGGACAATTCAAGGCCTAAAAACGATTCTAATACATTGGTAGACCTTCCAGGAACCTGTTAGCATCAAGAATCATTCCAAACACGCAGAGAATCAGAAGATACAAGTGACACGGTTTGCTATATTTTCTAAATTCGTATATCATCATTCATGCGCTTTTAACATTTTTTTTGGATTGATTCATACTCATAGGGACATTCTGAAGTTGTTGGTACCATTCAATTGAACTATATAGTCCTATATCAAAATCTACCATCGATGAAACCTAGGATTTCAGAAGCTCCAAATTAGGGGTTCTCACATATGGAAAAATTGGCCCTTAAAACCTATGCCATTGAATTCGTGGTATCAAGACGAAGCAAACCAACACCTCGCGCCCAATTTATTTGATTCATAGGCGTAATCGCTATTTTCATGTGTTGCAGTTTATGGGGGTTTAAAACCCCCGCTATTTGTCTTCTATTTGCAGGAAAAACAAGGAAGACGATAAACGTGGCCTGATGCTATAGGGTGGTTCAAATATGGCGCATGATTTTTTGTCTTATACTACTATCCAACGTTTTTGTGTATTATGTTTTTTATCTATCCAAATAACAAATGCACGTGTTAGCTCAGTTGGTGGATGAGTTGTCCTGCAGGCATTGGGACCTGGGTTCGATTCCCAGGTCCCCCCATATGTTCAATAATTTTTGTCTTAATATATTCCCATGCAGTTTCCACCCAACGTTCTACCATGCACGCACATGCTAAGGCCTGACAAGTGGACGTGAGATCAATCTAAAGGCCACTGAATGAATTCCAGAGTGAACCCTAGTCAACCAGTATACACGCAGGCGCAGAAAGTCAAACAAGGCCTTTGTTTCATGGGCCAAATTTCTCAAATCATACCTCCAGTCTGGGCCAGATACCCCCTATGTTTGTATTCTATTTTTTTAATTTTCTTCTCTTTTCTTTTCAATTCTTTTTTAAATTGTTTTAACTATTTTATTTAATTCATCCAAAACATTTTTCCATAATAAAAATCAGAAACCAAAAAATGTTTAATATTTAATTATATGTAATTTCACTATTAAAATGTTTTTGTAAATAAACTCTAACCATTAATTTAGTAAATTAGGTTTTAAAACTTTAATCTTTTTTCTTAATAAATAAAATAAGTAGAATTAGGGTTTTTGACCTTTTCATCTTTTTTTTAATAAATAATTTTCTCTCATTATTATTATTAATTACTAAATATTTTTGTAAATACACATGTAAATAATTAATTAGCATAAATTAGGTCAACTTTAATATTTTTCATTAATAATTAAAAATAACTTAGAATTAGGGTTTCTCTTGATTTTCAATTTCCTTTATTTTCATAAATACAAAAAAAAACATAAAAACAATTTCTTTTCTTAATTAAATAATTAATTAGACTTTTAATTCAATTTAATTTCAAAAGGGTCAAAACCCTCGGACGTCCTAACTTTTATTCTTTCGCACGTTATTTTTTTTTTCTTTTCGAATATTATGTAACTGCTCAAGGCTTGTAATAGTAATTAGGTCTTTTACTTTCCGCATTTACTTTCCGCATTTTTATCAAACGGGTCTTTGTATTTTGGCGATGTATAGACCTGCGCCTTGTAATAGCGTAGGATTTATCTTTCCGCATTTAAATTTCCGCACTTTTAAATTCTAATCGCATGAAAGAATGTATAGCTAATTTAAAAACAAGCGTAGCTCACAATACAATGATCAAAGATAACAATACATGAAAACAACACACAAATTCACACACCACTCTTAGGGTACGCCTCACCTGTTGCCTTCGAAACGTGGTCGTCAGGTATGGGACGTCTTAGTAAGTCCTTATGTCCATGATCCAGTTGCCTCGAAACAAGTTGCCTCGGAATAGTTGCCTCGAAACGGTTGCCTCGAATGAAAAAAGGATCAAGGACATAAGGGTAGCTTCTAAGGTGTCTTGATGTTGCTTCGGTGACCACACTGTCCCTACAATCGAATTGACCCGAACACCTCCAACGGTGGTGCTACCTACCTCTCAATGGTGGGATAGCATTACCTAAAGGACATTTACACAGCCTAATTCCTTAGGGTAGGTAGATGACTCATGGATACTTGCTCTATTCAAAAACAAATCAAAACTCTTTTCACACCGACACTTTCAAAAAGTTTTCAAAACAATTTTTCAAACACTCTTGAGGACTGACACAAGAGTTATTCAGAAATCTTTCAAAGAAACTTTTTTCAAACCCACTCACATTTTGAAAAGCAAACATTTTGAAAACATAAGTTCAAGTATCTAAGAGCCCATGGATAACCATGGATAGAAAGGGTGCTAACACCTTCCCTTTCTATAAATCTACCTCCCGAACCGAGAAACTATCTCATAAGGAATTTTGCTGTGCTTTTGTCCTTCCTATGTTGGAGAAAATAAAAGACGATGGCGACTCTTGCTTCCGCGACATTTCGCAAAACCAGCTTTAAACAATCAATTCTAAATCCACCGATCACAGAACTGGCGACTCTGCTGGGGATATTTTAAAGTGAGGTGTACCTTAGGACTAAGATCACTTGTGTTTTCAATTGTCTGAATTGTTTTCTTTATTATTGTGGGACTGTCTTGGGAGTTCTATAGATCCTAACCTGGATCTGGGGATACCTTCTTAGAAAGTAGCAACAAGACTGCGAGGGAACTGTGCGGGGTATACCGACATGGTTGAAGCAGTCTGCTACGTTGATGTGGCACTTTGGTGAGTACCGGTAACCCTTGAGTCCAGTCAAGGAGAGTACAGGGCCGCCGCGCGGTGTCATGAAGCATCAACTGACCTTAGGAACCTTAATTGAACCATCTTGGCCTCTTTAGGGTAGTGAGATAACTGACTTTGGTGCAGTCTGAGGTTGGTTGATACTCGATACTACACTCAATTGAGGGTTGTTTTCTTGGAATATTTCGGTCGCCAGTTCAGTGGCTAAATCGAAACGATGAACAATGAAAGCAATCCAATGATATTGGGACCCTTAGAACCCGGTTACTTTTGATAGGACAGGTTTGAGCCCACCAACCTCAAAAGGGTAGTACCCCAAACTTCATGCTGGCCTGAACTCTAAGGGCTGTCTTGTGTGACTTGTGTGCCTTCAAACTTGACTACTTGCATGCTTGTTATCTGACACTTGAATTTCTTGCAGGTTTTTGTTTACAGTCCTTAATTTGGACTCATAACAGGGTTACTTACACTATTCCATGCATAGCATAACATCATATCATCATACCATTGCATGCATCCTGCATAAGGACTAATCCATTTCAAGGATCTCAAGGGTCTGTGATGCAGGTCATGATGAATCAAACTGTCTAGCAAGGGGCAAAGGGGATTTATTTTCCTCTAGCCAAGGTTGTCAGGGGCTATGACCCACTCGATATGGTGAGCCTTTGACCCTTGAAGAAGGACTCTCATCAACATGAAGTTCCTTCCATCAAGCTACAAAATTCAAAGTTCTAACAAATTTTCTTGTTTACCCCGTGAGATCCTTGAAAACATTGCATGCATACATACATATCATTACATTACAGGTATCCCTTTACAGGTTGCTTACCTTCTTCGCTGTTTATTTCAGCCGATCGTCATGAATCCTGAATCATCTACTGAGCAATCCATCAAGGCTCTCCAGGCTCAGAACGCCCAGTTCCAAGAGTTGATCATGAGTTTGGCCCAGAGGCAACAAGATCTGAAGACCCTTCTTTTGAAAAAGAAGAATAAGAGGACGGTGTTGTTCAACCCTAGACGCAAATCTGGGGATGGATCACAAAATGAAGTTGAGCAGACTACCCCATCTGTTGGGAAAGACAGTCCCCATGAGAGAAAGGTTCCTAGTCCAGTGGTCTCCGACAACGAGACAGAGTTCAATGATGAACAGTACCCTCCATCTGAGGACAGGTACAAACAGCTAGAAGACAGGCTAAGTGCTATGGAAATACAAAAAGTGCCCGGCCTGGACTTCAAAGATCTAGGTCTGTCTTCTGGGGTAGTGATCCCACACAAATTCAAGGCACCTGCTTTTGCAAAATATGACGGGGCCTCCTGTCCTAAGCTGCATCTCAGGTCATACATAAGGAGGATCCAGCCCTACACGGCTGATAAGAATTTGTGGATTCACTTCTTTCAGGATAGTCTGTGAGGAACTCAAGTCGACTGGTTCTATCAACTGAATGGAGCCAACATCCACAGCTGGGAGGACTTGGCCACTACATTCTACAAGCAGTACCAGTACAATGCCGACCTTGCTCCCACGCGCACTCAGCTTCAGGGAATGTCTATGGGTGCAGGCGAAGGTTTTAAAGAATATGCTCAAAAATGGAGGGACCTTGCGGGAAGGGTACAACCACCTCTGACTGACCGGGAACTCGTTGATATGTTCTTGGGGACCCTATCCGGGCCGTTCTTCAATCATCTCATTGGCAATTCATCTGCAGAGTTTACAGATTTGATCTTGACTGGGGAAAGAATTGAAGCTGGTATCAAGGTTGGGAAGATTCAAGAGGCCGCACCTTCTGATACTCATAAAAAGCCTTACATGGGGAAGAAAGAGTCTAATGCTGCATACAATCAAAAGGGTCGTCGTGACCAACACGCAGGGGCAGTCATGATCTCTGGTTCTGCACCACGCCGCCAACCACAAAAGGGAAATCAGCAAAGGCCAGACGAGCCTAAAAGACAATTCACCAACATCAACATGCCATTGTCACAAGCATTACAGCACATGTTGAAGATGAATCTGATCGCGGTGATCAATCCTCCTGCAAATCCCAAGACCTCCTCTCCAAACTACAACCCAGAAGCGAGGTGTGCTTATCATTCCGATAGT
Source organism: Vicia faba (assembly GCA_948472305.1). NCBI lineage: Eukaryota > Viridiplantae > Streptophyta > Magnoliopsida > Fabales > Fabaceae > Vicia > Vicia faba. Next base: position 1,033,233,265 of record OX451740.1, on the reverse strand, counting down.
CCGGGGCACGATACTAAGGATTGTTGGGCGCTGAAGTACAAGATCCAGAATATGATCGACGCTAAAGAGATCGAATTCGAGCCTGCTGAGACTCCCAACGTGATCACTGCTCCCTTACCAAAACATGGCTAGGATTGGAAACTTTTGTTCATTTGAATATTCTAATTGTAATTTTCTTTGATTGTTCAAACATTTGATGTCATAGCAAACTCTTTTATTTCATTAATGCCTTACACGTGTCTGTTTTGAAGTAATTATGTTTACTATGCTTAAAATTGCTTTCATTTTTTGATGTTCAACGCTCAATTAATTATTCTAAGCCTCTTGAGGGAGGATGACGAAAATGATACCACGATCCTTACAGTATGCTTTTGGACAAACCCCGCTGATGAGGTACATGCATTGTTTCCATTCCTAAACACCGGAGCTATAAGGATGATAATCCCTCGTCAACCCCCTTTGAGCCAAAGAAGTAGGAGTTTTTCTTTTCGAAAATTGAAACCCTCAATCATAACCTGGGGCAGGGTAGTTCTCTCAGTTGATCCAGGTGCACAACGAATAACACCAAAGGAGTTCTTACAAAACAAAAGACGATGATGGTTCTAAATAATCATAAAGACAGGCAGTCATCACAAAAAAAAAAGCCCATGAAGGAGACTTACAAAACTGGGGCATCCCGCTGACTGTAATCCAAAAAAAGGAAACAGTTCAGGCAAAAAATAGGGATAACGAAATCAAAAAAAGAAAGAGGTGCTACAAACCCTCGACAAAAGGAAGTGACTGCCTATCCACAACAAATTGTCAATATCCGAACCATCACCGGAATATCAGGACAAAGACTCAAACAAGGTCTAACGCACGGTCAACTGAGTTTAGGTTTGAAGAACATCACGAAGAGCGGGTGGGTACAAATAATTTGAGCCTTTATCCTTTGTTTCTTAAACCATGAACCAGGCCACGTTATAACCCTTAAAAGTCCTAGCTGAAGCAGGGGTTAGTTCGAAAGCATACTGTTACGAAAGGTATCCTGACTCCTTAAGGCTTGCGGTAAAACAACGAGCTGACATCACATTTTACAAAATTCACTGTTTTTACTGAAAAAATGCATTTCCAAAAAACTTCAAGACAGACATAAGCTTTGCATTTTTTAATATAACATCGCTTGCATATGACTATTTGTTTGAACATCAGAGAAATTCGCACGATGAATGTCTAAGTGAACAAAAGTACTTCCAACCAAGGGGCATGGCATGATCATTGTCCATCATCTGGGGCAGTCCAGTCAAGATTCGGAGAATCTCTCAAAAGGCCAACCAGCTTGGGGCAGATCTCCAATCTGGATCACTTGGGGCATTGGACGATCAAACGAAGATCTTCTGGTAGTGTGGCAACACAATGCTATTGACAGGGGCAACTCCCTACATCCTGAGAACGTGGACATAGTCGAAAGAATACTGCGCATAATCAAGGACCCGCTAGGTTGACACACCTAGGCAAAAATAAGGGCTTCCCGGCGAACCAAAAGGGTTCGGGCAAAAATAAGGGATGAAATGAAAAAATCTGTACACCCGGCAAGTCGAAAACCTGAAAAGGCGGCTTGGGCAAAAATGGGTATCCCGGTGGACTGAAAACTCGAAAGGGCGGTCCAGGCAAAAATTAGGGATCAAAGCGTACGACTATGTCCCGTCATCTCGTCACTTGCCTACCAAAAGAAGATTTGTCGATTGGCAGTCGCCAAGCACCTCTACGGGGTATCTTCCTCTCCCACAACAGAAACAGGGGCAATAGTGAGTTGTCCAAGCAGGTTTAGTTGCTTTGTCCACCAAGGTACCAAGGTAGGTTCAGCTGAAGAACGACCGGATATCTCCATTCCCCAGAGAGTGAGCCAAGATTCAACAATTCTCTCCCAAGCAGAGTTAATATACTGTCAGCCTTAAGGAAGTTGGATTATCCCCCGAAGATCTCAACATTCCTCAATGGAATACACAGACATTCCTAACAAGCATCCCCGACAATCTTGATCTAAGATTGTTCCCCGGCGGAATACCAGACATCCAGTGAAGCCACTTCCCCGGTGCAACCTCAGAAGTTTCCCCAGGAGAACTTAATCAAACTCCCCAGCAGGAAGCTTATCCCCAATAGATTCTGGAAGCTTGTCATCCGCATAGTACGAACGCTCCCCCGGCTTTATTCAAAGGTTATTTCCCCACCAGGATATAACTGGGTTATCCTCAGCCAATTACAACGGAAAGATCGTCCCGGCAAAGTTTTCCTATCCCCAGCGGAGTTATCATCAACCTCAGCAAAGTATCTCTTTCCCCACAGAGTTCACTCCCCGCAGAGTAATCTATTCGCCAAGTTTATTCCCCAACGAAGTCATCTTCTCCTACCGGTATTCTTGCAACCATCATCCCCAGCGGAAACAAAGAACGCTACTCTTCAACATTAGCCCAGGATTTGACTTCCCGGCACCCGTCAAGGATTTATTTTCCTAGACGAAAATACAGTCATAAATATCACATTTTCATACATTATAGCATGCATACGCATCATACAACACAAATCTCATTTATCTTTGAGAACATCTTAAAATCATGCAGTTCATGCATCATGACATTGCATAAGACTAATACTTTGCCTTTTCAGGAAAAAGTCAATCAAAAGATGATTACCATCTACCTTTACAGTTCCAGATCAATACCGGTAACAAGCCAGGAAAATTCTGTGGACAACTGATCGTGGGTTAATATCTGAAACCAAACAGGACAATTATCTACTTGATCATCCTCGGGCAACCCAACACCGGTTCCTTTTCTTCTCAAAAGAAGTCTTACACGGACTTATCATGAAGCAACCCCACACTGGTTCCTTCTCAACTTCAGATGCGGTCTTACACAGACTTATCGTCATAAGTAACCCTACACCGATTCCTTTTCTTTCAGAAGAAGTCTTACACGGGCTCATCAACAGGCAACCCTACACCGGTTCCTTCTCAACCTCAGATGTAGTCTTACACGAACTCATCATCAGGCAACCCTACACCGGTTCCTTCTCAATTTTCAGACGAAGTCTTATACGGACTTATCATCAAAGTAACCCTACACCGGTTCCTTTTCTTTCAGAAGAAGTCTTACACGGATTTATCTCAAAGATGACCTTACCCCGGCTCATCAAGAAGTTTTACACGAACTTATCCTGCAGTAACCTTACCCCGGTTCCTCCAGAAGTTTTACACGGACTTATCTCAAGATGACCTTACCCCGGTTCATCCAGAAGTTTTACACGAACTTATCCTGCAGTAACCTTACCCCGGTTCCTCCAGAAGTCTTACACGGACTTATACCGAAGTAACCTTACCCCGGTTCCTCCAGAAGTCTTACACGGACTTATCTCATGGTAACCCTACACCGGTTCTTCCCAAAGTCTTACACGGATTTGTCCCAAGGTAACCTTACCCCGGTTCCTCCAGAAGTTTTACACGAACTTATCCCAAAGAAACCCTACACAGGTTCTATCTCTCCGGACGTAGTTTTACACGGGCTCGTCGTCAAAGAAACCCTACACAGGTTCCTTCCTTAAACTCCAGACGTAGTTTTACACGGGCTCGTCATCAAAGTAACCCTACACAGGTTCCTTCTCCATTTCAGATGCAGTTTTACACGAGCTCATCATCAATCAACCCTACACAGGTGTCCTTCTTCCCAAAATGCAGTTTTACATGAGCTCATCACCAGGCAACCCTACACAGGTTCCCTCTCTCAACTTACAAAAATTACCTATCAACTGTCGCAACTCCAGATCCGATTCATGTATCCTGCCACGGTGTATTTGTTGACGACTATATTCCAGACTCGATTCCTGTATCCTGCCAGGGCACGTCTGAAGAGTTCGAAGATCCGATTCTTGTATCTAGCCAGGGTGTATCTATTGACGACTATATCCAGACTCGATTCCTGTATCCTGCCAGGGCACGTCTACCTTTACAGTTCCAGATCAACACCGGTAACAGGCCAGGTAATTATCTTTCTTTCTCAGGTACGCAAGTTCTCGCTAAGGAATCCCTTACGCGATCGACACCTAGATGGCATCTATAAGCCCATCCTCCTATCCATCAGTCTCCAAATGGCATATGTAAGCCCATTCCCGCCATCACACTGCTAACAGGTGAGTGCAAATTTCTGGGCACTCTAGTGTTCAATCATCTTCCACCTTCAGATTACGAAAGGCACGCCAGCCAATCTACATCCTCCGGTCTAAGAAGATTGAACAGGGGCAACTGTTGTACCCCAAAATTTTCCCTCCCCTATTCTTCAAGATTTTCCAAGGTCAATCTCCAGATGATTCAAAATCTCTCAAGGGTTGCACAGTCCAATTGCCTCCTAACACAGTCAAAATTAGGGTTTTGGTTCTTGCAAAAAAAATTGAGGTTTCCAAGGGTCCAACCAAGTCCCATATGCTTATATACATTGTCAAGCATCCATATGTCAAGTTTCAAGACTCACAGCATCAAATTGCACAGTCAAAAACCCTAAAGGCTCTACAGTCAACTGCAGGGGAAAAATGGTCATTTGACAGTCAAAAGTCAAAAAATTTGGTCAACATTTTATTTTGAAGCCACAAACATCATTTGATCAATTCTTGATCATGATTCTCAAAGCATGGCTCAAAAAGTCTCAAGATGCAAAAGTTTCTATTTTTGGACAGTTGAAAAGTCAACTGCAAATTGACCAAGGCATAACTTCTTCATGGTTTATCAGAAAAATCCCATCCAAAGCTCATTTTGAAGAGAATGACATTTCATACAACTAATCTTCACACTTCAAGTCCAAGAAATGCTCTCACAAAAAGTTATCAATTTCAACATTATAGGTCATTTTCAAAAGTCAACAAAAAGGCACTTTAAGTCAAAGACCATAAATTGAGATTGGTAAATCAAAATGACATGGGACCAAAGACATTGGTTAGAGGACTTCAAGACCTTTCCAAAATGTCCAAGAACATGTTCATAGCTTCAAAATTGAGCAAGATATGCCTTGGAGAAGTTGGGAAATTTTTGGGAATTTTGAAAAGTCAACTTTGCTTAAAACACTTCAAAAATGCTAATGGGCCTCAAATTCTTCCTTGAATCATTACCCCAAGCATATGCACGACCCATTAAGCTCAAAATGATTTATTTTCTTATTTTTAATTAATTAATTGAATTTTTATTATTATTAATTCATTTAATTAGATTTAATTATGAGAAAATATCAAATCATGTTTTTTAAATCTTTTTGTGCAGCAAACCAAACTAGGGCAAGGTGGAAAATCGTTTCTCATTCAAAAAGGAAAGATTCTCCATGATTGGCAAGGGTTCCAATGGCAAAAGATTGAAATTGATATAATTGAAAATCAAATCTTCAAATCATCAATTCATGGACCTTGGGCTTGTTTTCTTGACCTAATCACGTTCAGATACATATACAAGACTAAACCTAATTGATACATACACGAAAAACTGCAAAAGAACTCAGAACCAAGTTGCAAAATTTTGATAAAAAGCTTGAAACTGATTTCGTGGTTAGAGGACAATTCAAGGCCTAAAAACGATTCTAATACATTGGTAGACCTTCCAGGAACCTGTTAGCATCAAGAATCATTCCAAACGCGCAGAGAATCGGAAGATACAAGTGACACAGTTTGCTATATTTTCTAAATTCGTATATCATCATTCATGCGCTTTTAACATTTTTTTTGGATTGATTCATACTCATAGGGACATTCTGAAGCTGTTGGTACCATTCAATTGAACTATAAGATCCTATATCAAAATCTACCATCGATGTAACCTAGGGTTTCAGAAGCTCCAAATTAGGGGTTCTCACATATGGAAAAATTGGCCCTTAAAACATATGCCATTGAATTTGTGGTATCAAGACGAAGCAAACCAACACCTCGCGCCCAATTTATTTGATTCATAGGCGTAATCGCTATTTTCATGTGTTGCAGTGTGTGGGGGTTTAAAACCCCCGCTATTTGTCTTCTATTTGCAGGAAAAACAAGGAAGACGATAGACGTGGCTTGATGCTATAGGGTGGTTCAAATCTGGCGCGTGATTTTTTTGTCTTATACTACTATCCAACGTTTTTGTGTATTATGTTTTTTATCTATCCAAATAACAAATGCACGCGTTAGCTCACTTGGTGGATGAGTTGTCCTGCAGGCATTGGGACCTGGGTTCGATTCCCAGGTCCCCCCATATGTTCAATAATTTTTGTCTTAATATATTCCCATGCAGTTTCCATCCAACGTTCTACCATGCACGCACATGCTAAGGCCTGACAAGTGGACGTGAGATCAATCCAAAGGCCACTGAATGAATTCCAGAGTGCACCCTAGTCAACCAGTGTACACGCAGGCGCAGAAAGTCAAACAAGGCCTTTGTTTCATGGGCCAAATTTCTCAAATCATACCTCCAGTCTGGGCCAGATACCCCCTATGTTTGTATTCTATTTTTTTAATTTTCTTCTCTTTTCTTTTCAATTCTTTTTTAAATTGTTTTAACTATTTTATTTAATTCATCCAAAATATTTTTCCATAATAAAAATCAGAAACCAAAAAATGTTTAATATTTAATTATATGTAATTTCACTATTAAAATGTTTTTGTAAATAAACTCTAACCATTAATTTAGTAAATTAGGTTTTAAAACTTTAATCTTTTTTCTTAATAAATAAAATAAGTAGAATTAGGGTTTTTGACCTTTTCATCTTTTTTTTAATAAATAATTTTCTCTCATTATTATTATTAATTACTAAATATTTTTGTAAATACACATGTAAATAATTAATTAGCATAAATTAGGTCAACTTTAATATTTTTCATTAATAATTAAAAATAACTTAGAATTAGGGTTTCTCTTGATTTTCAATTTCCTTTATTTTCATAAATACAAAAAAAAACATAAAAACAATTTCTTTTCTTAATTAAATAATTAATTAGACTTTTAATTCAATTTAATTTCAAAAGGGTCAAAACCCTCGGACGTCCTAACTTTTATTCTTTCGCACGTTATTCTTTTTTTTTCTTTCCGAATATTATGTAACTGCTCAAGGCTTGTAATAGTAATTAGGTCTTTTACTTTCCGCATTTTTATCAAACGGGTCTTTGTATTTTGGCGATGTATAGACCCGCGCCTTGTAATAGCGTAGGATTTATCTTTTCGCATTTAAATTTCCGCACTTTTAAATTCTAATCGCATGAAAGAATGTATAGCTAATTTAAAAACAAGTGTAGCTCACAATACAATGATCAAAGATAACAATACATGAAAACAACACACAAATTCACACACCACTCTTAGGGTACGCCTCACCTGTTGCCTTCGAAACGTGGTCGTCAGGTATGGGATGTCTTAGTAAGTCCTTATGTCCATGATCCAGTTGCCTCGAAACAAGTTGCCTCGAAACAAGTTGCCTCGGAATAGTTGCCTCGAAACGGTTGCCTCGAATGAAAAAAGGATCAAGGACATAAGGGTAGCTTCTAAGGTGTCCTGTTGTTGCTTCGGTGACCACACTGTCCGTACAATCGAATTGACCCGAACACCTCCAACGGTGGTGCTACCTACCTCTCAATGGTGGGATAGCATTACCTAAAGGACATTTACACAGCCTAATTCCTTAGGGTAGGTAGATGACTCATGGATACTTGCTCTATTAAAAAACAAATCAAAACTCTTTTCACACCGACACTTTCAAAAAGTTTTCAAAACAATTTTTCAAACACTCTTGAGGACTGATACAAGAGTTATTCAGAAATCTTTCAAAGAAACTTTTTTCAAACCCACTCACATTTTGAAAAGCAAACATTTTGAAAACATAAGAGCAAGTATCTAAGAGCCCATGGATAACCATAGATAGAAAGGGTGCTAACACCTTCCCTTTCTATAAATCTACCTCCCGAACCGAGACACTATCTCATAAGGAATTTTGCTGTGCTTTTGTCCTTCCTATGTTGGAGAAAATAAAAGACGGTGGTGACTCTTGCTTCCGCGACATTTCGCGAAACCAGCTTTAAACAGTCAGTTCTAAATCCACCGATCACACCTACGTACCACCTTTTGTGCAATAGGGGATCAGGGTACACGTAGTTCCTCTTTTAAAAGATTTGAAACATAAGTGTGTTGATTGATTTTTAGAGATAAGACATCATCGTCATTGTCCGTGTGGAAAACATACTTACTACCCACAATCATGAGAAAGGAGAATTTGCATCATCTCAAAGTGGAGGATATGGCTTGGATTTTAAAATCAACAATGCCTCACTCAACACCCAAGTGGAAAATATATCTCTTCACTACATATTGTAGAAGTATAGTTATTTGCATCACTACAAGGATTGACAAGAGTCTTGAAATTCTGGCTGCAGATACTCAATGTCACGTTCAATGTTATGACGCCGTATCTGACTTACTATATGACAGTAAATACAAAAGCAATAAAGAACACAGTCAATTGTTTACCCAGTTCAGTATGCAACAACACCTACTCTGGGGGCTACCAAGCCAGGGAGGAAATCCACTATAAGAGATGTTAATTCAAGAATAAACCAACCAGTTTATCTCCTTCACTTAAGACCTACCCAATGCAATTCCAATCTAAGTACAACTTAAACCTGAGTTCCTACTCACTCCCCCTCAATCACAACAGTGATACATAAACCAATTTGACTTAAAAATTGATGAAGACACTCTTCAAAAACAAACACTTGATTAAGCTTCACAACTTTTTAATCAAGCAACACAATCACTCGTACTTCACAGCTTTGAGTGATGCACACAACTAACTTGACTCTGCTTCACAGCTTTAGTCAAGGAACATTCAAACAATCTTGCTTCAAAGCTTTGAGTGCTACACAGCCCTTACAATTCGAAACCTATTCCAAGTCACTTATCACAATGATAATTGCTTGGAGTACAATAATCAAATCTATACAGATTACAAATGATCTTCTGATCAATAAAAGGGATGCCTTGAAAAATAGCAGCTCTGTTGAATATATAGCAGCTGCAACTTCAGTTAGGGTTTCCACAAAAACCTAGGGTTAATTCCGTTTGACCTAAAGACCAGGTCACAGGGCTTTATTAACCAGGTTAGGGTTGAGCTAGGTTACCCCTCAGAAAACGCAGGATTCTGTTCAGGAAAGACTGAGTTATTTTCCTGAAAAAACTCAGACTTATCCAACCTGCAAACCTGTTAGTTCAGAACAGGATGTCATAACATCTGTTATGACATCTGAGAAAACATGTCTACTGATTTAGCAAAATGTGATCATTTTTGCAAAATGCTCAGATACACACTTATAAACATCAGTACTTGAATTACAATATTTTTCTGCAAAGGTACCTAATGAGTCAGTACAAACTGAACTAGAATGTTATGACATCAGTCATGACATTCACACATACACTTGGGATTTACCAAAAATGCAAGCCAATACCTAAACACCTACAAACTCCCCCTTTGGCAGATTTTTGGCTAAAGACCCTAAGCAATCAGAGATAGATAGCAGCAGAAATAAGTGACAACAGAAAAATAGAATGTTAAGTACTAATTAAGTAAGTACCAAAATATTCTCCCCCTCTTTAGCCACAAAAGGGCCAAAGATACATGTTCATAATGATTATACAGTTATCCAAGAACAATTAATAAGAGCAGCAGCAGAAAAAAAAAACTGAACACACTTCCAAACTCCACCAGATATCAGCACCAACCAGCAACACCACCAAACAGCAACCAACCTTCAAGCACTGTCATCAGATCCAGAGGATTCGGGCTTCTTTCTTTTCTTGTGAGCAATGTCAGCATCCTTCTCTTTGTTTGATGTCTCAACATTCTTAGAGACATCTGGATTTTCAGCATTTGAGCTTTCTTGATTCAGAGGAACAGAAATTCCAGGAACTGAGTGGTTCTCGTTCAGAATTCTTGAAACAATTTTTGCTATTGCTTGATTAACATAGGTTGTCCCTTCCCTATTTGCAATTTCAGGGGGAACTGAAGAAGAAGGATGAGATGGATTACCAGAGGCAGAAGCTTGGGGCTTTCCTGCATGTCTTGTTCTCAACTCTTTGACCTTGGTGGGGTTAGTTCCCACTTTTCTACGAGAAGAGATCTCCAGAACGTCAGAGTGCAGACAAGAAGAGATTGTCCTAGAATCTTGATCAGAGGAAGAGGTTGAAATAGTCGTATTGGATGATGATGATGTTTGAGACATTTTGACAGTCTTAGAGGACCAACAGCAACTGAGGAGAATTTTCTGATTGAGAGACTGGGTTTTGATGAGGAGACGAGAGGGGAAGGAAGCAAGGGAGTGTCTATTCAACTTCTTAAAAGAATTGTAGGAAATGAGAAAATACAATTTTAAACCAATCAGAACAGGCATAACTCCTTTGATCCTTGTTTTAAGCAAAATTAATTGCTATAACTCCTCATGTTGGCAAATACCCAGCTTACCCCTTAAGTTTTCAAATTGATTTGCATCCAGAGCCTTGGTAAAAATGTCAGCCAGCTGTAGCTCAGTGGCAACATGTTCCAATTTGATTGTCTTCTCTTCTACAAGGTCTCTGATAAAGTGATGTCGTATGTCAATATGTTTGGTCCTGCTATGCTGAATGGGATTCTTGGATATGTTGATTGTACTTAGATTGTCACAGTACAATGTCATAACATCTTGTGTGACATTATACTCAGTGAGCATATGTTTCATCCATATCATTTGAGAGCAGCTACTACCAGCTGCAATGTATTCAGCTTCAGCAGTGGAAAGAGACACACAATTTTGTTTCTTGCTGAACCAGGAAACCAGATTACTTCCCAAGAAGAAACATCCTCCAGAGGTGCTTTTTCTATCATCAGCACTACCAGCCCAATCAGCATCACAGTAGCCAGTCAGAGCTGGTTCACAGCCATGAGTATACATCAATCCATAGTTGTAAGTACCACTTACATACTTCAAAATTCTCTTCACTTGATTGATATGACTGACTTTGGGATCAGCTTGGTATCTAGCACAAACTCCAACTGCAAAGGCAATATCAGGTCTGCTGGCAGTTAAGTACAACAAGCTTCCTATCATGCTTCTGTACAGACTTTGATCCACCTTAACCCCACTTGAATCTTTGGAAATCTTTAGATGAGTAGGAGCAGGAGTCCTTTTGTGACTTGCATTATCCATACCAAACTTCTTTACAATATTCTTAGCATACTTGCTTTGAGATAAGAAGATTGAGTCCTCCATCTGTGAGACTTGTAGTCCAAGAAAATAAGTTAGTTCTCCCATGAGACTCATTTCAAATTCAGCCTGCATCTGGTCAGCAAAGTGTATAACCATATGTTCTGACATTCCTCCAAACACTATGTCATCAACATATATTTGGGCAACCATCAACTTCCCTCTTTCAGTTTTGACAAAGAGAGTTTTTTCCAAACCTCCTTTTCTGTAGCCTTTGTCTGAGAGAAACTTTGTTAACCTGTCATACCATGCTCTAGGAGCTTGTTTCAGGCCATATAGAGCTTTTCTCAATTTGTAGACATGATCAGGGTGGGTTGGATCCACAAAACCTTTAGGTTGTTCCACATAAGCTTCCTCATTTAAGTACCCATTTAGAAAGGCACTTTTCACATCCATCTGAAATAACTTGAACTTCAGAAGACAAGCAATTGACAACAAGAGTCTGATTGATTCCAGCCTGGCTACAGGTGCAAAGGTTTCATCAAAATCAACCCCTTCAACCTGGGTGTATCCTTGAGCAACAAGTCTTGCCTTATTTCTGGTGACAACTCCTTCAGCATCTGACTTGTTCTTGAATATCCATTTTGTCCCAATGATGTTAGTTCCTTCAGGTCTAGGAACCAGTTCCCAAACTTCATGTTGCTTGAATTGGTTCAGTTCATCTTGCATTGCACCAATCCAATATTCATCAGTTAAGGCTTCCTTGACATTTCTTGGTTCCATTTTGGACACAAAACAAGAGTTTGAGATGATTTCTCTAGATCTTGTGATGACTCCACTATTGGGATCTCCTATGATGAGCTCTTTTGGATGATCCTTCTGAATTCTGATGGAAGGGATCTTGCTAGCTTCCTTTGATTCAGATTCTGTTGTGGTGGAGTTGGGTAGGTCATTCTGTTGGGTTGAAGTCTCAAAGAATGTCTCAACAGTACAAGGAACATCTATTTCTTCATGATAGTCATCAATTATAACATTTATTGATTCCATCATGGTTTTGGTTCTGGAGTTGAATACTCTATAAGCTCTGTTGTTTGAGGAGTATCCTAGAAATATGCCTTCATCACTTTTGGGGTCCAGTTTTCTTCTTTGTTCACGATCAGACAGAATATAGCATTTGCTGCCAAACACATGGAAGTACTTCACAGTTGGTTTTCTTCCTTTCCAGAGTTCATATATGGTGGATGAGGTTCCCTTTCTCAAGGTGACCCTGTTATGAACATAGCAAGCTGTATTCATAGCTTCAGCCCAAAAATACATAGGAAGTCTTTTGGCATGTAACATTGCTCTGGAAGATTCTTGTATGGTCCTGTTTTTTCTTTCCACAACTCCATTTTGCTGAGGTGTTATAGGAGAAGAAAACTCATGACTGATTCCTTCTGAAGAACAGAAGTCATCAAACTTGCTGTTTTCAAATTCCTTGCCATGATCACTTCTGATTCTGACAATACATCCTTCCTTCTCTCTTTGAATTCTCTTGCACAGTTCTCTAAAAACTTCAAATGCATCTGATTTTTCCCTAATGAAATTAATCCAGGTGAATCTGGAAAAATCATCCACAACCACATAGGCATATCTTTTACCACCAAGACTCTCTACTTGCATTGGTCCCATCAGATCCATATGGAGGAGTTCTAGAACCTTAGAGGTGGTCAGATGTCTTGACTTTGGATGTGACATCCTAGTCTGCTTACCAACCTGACATTCACCACAAACTCTTCCTTCATCAATTTGCAGTTTTGGAATCCCTCTGACTGCCTCCAAGGAGATAATCCTCTTCATACCCCTTAGATGAAGATGGCCAAGTTTTTGGTGCCACAGTTTCACCTCTTTTTCTTCTTTTGCAATGGAACACACAGATGAGAAATTAGTGTTCTCAGGCTCCCACAAGTAACAGTTGTCTTTGGATCTGACTCCTTTCATTACTATCTCTTGTTTGTCATTGATTACAAGGCATTCAGATTTTGAGAAATTGACCTTGAATCCTAGATCACACAGTTGACTGATACTAATGAGATTAGCGGTCATCCCTTTCACCAGCAGTACTTCATTCAGACTTGGAACTCCAGGGCAGTCCAAATCACCAACTCCTTTGATTTCACCTTTAGCCCCATCTCCAAAGGTCACAAAACTGGTGGTGTGAGGCTTAACATTATTGAGGAGGTTCTTGATTCCAGTCATGTGTCTGGAACATCCACTGTCAAAGTACCAGTCTTCCTTTGCAGAGACCCTCAGGGAAGTGTGAGCTATCAGTGCAGTAGCCTTTTTCTTCCATTGAGGAGCATGTGGTGCCTTTTTAGACTTAGGTTTGATACCTGAGTTCTGATTAGGGTATCCATGTAATCTGAAGCAGAAGGGCTTTATGTGGCCATATCTCCCACAATGATGACATTTCCATCTTTGGTACCTTTTCCTCATATGTCTCTGTTCCTGATGTCGAGAGTTGTGTTGAGACATCTGTTTTGACATTTGCTTACCAGAACTAGATTTTGTTGCTTCCATAAATCCTAGTCCAGATTTATTTCCCACATTTTGTCCAACCTGAAGGATCTCTTCCAATTTGTCTGTTCCATTTGTCAACATCTTGACAGATTTGGTCATTTGATTCAGTTGTGAGTTCAGCAATTGAACTTCTCCTTCTAGATGACTTATAGTTTCAAGGTTTACCCTTTTTTCAGCCTCCAGCTTTATGATGAGTTTTGATTGTTTCTCATTCTGCACACAGACTTCAGTACTTCTGATACACAATTCCTTGTAAGTATCAGCCAGTTCTTCAAAAGTCACCTCTTCATCACTGATGTCACTTTCAGAGGTACAAACACCAGTTAAAGCAGTAACTCGTTTGGCAGTCTCTTCTTCAGAATTACTTTCTAAATCACAGTCAGACCAAGTAACTGTCATTCCTTTTTGTTTCTTAAGAAAGGTAGGACATTCAGCTCGAATATGCCCATATCCTTCACAACCATGGCATTGAATTCCTCTGCCTTGAATTCCCTTCTCTTCTGACCTTGGTCTTCTGCTGGAACTGTCAATGTTAGAGGGAATGTTATGAACATTAGACCTTGACTTTGGATCTATTCTTTTGATGAGTTTGTTGAACTGTCTTCCAAGCATGGCTACAGCTTCTGAAATGTTTTCTTCAACATCAGTGTTGGACATAAGTGCTATGCTCTTGTTCTTCTTGACACTATTATCAGTGATTCCCATCTCAAAAGTCTGAAGAGACCCAATAAGTTCATCCACTTTCAACTTGCTAATGTCCTGGGCTTCCTCTATGGCAGTTACCTTCATTGCAAATCTTTTAGGCAAGGATCTGAGAATCTTCCTCACCAGTTTTTCTTCTGACATCTTTTCTCCCAGTGCTCCTGAGGTGTTGGCAATCTCCAAGATGTTCATGAAAAACTCATGAATGGTTTCATCTTCCATCATTTTTAGATTCTCAAACTTGGTGGTCAACATCTGAAGCCTTGACATTTTTACTTTGGAAGTGCCCTCATGAGTAGTTTTGAGAGTGTCCCAAACTTCCTTGGCCAATTCATATTGATGTACTAGTCTGAAAATGTTTCTATCAATTCCATTGAACAAGGCATTTAGAGCTTTTGAATTTCCCAGAGCTAACTCATCTTCTTCTTTACTCCACTCTTCCTCAGGCTTCAGACTGATAGTCCCATCTTTCTCAATTATGGTGGGATGAATCCATCCTTTGTCAGCAGCTCTCCAAGCCTTTTTGTCCAGAGATTTTAGGAAGGCAATCATACGACGTTTCCAGTAGTCATAATTAGTTCCATCCAGAATGGGTGGTCTATTTCCAAAAACTCCTTCTTTGTCCATAGTGCCAGAAAGTGATATCCCTAGATCTCACCCAGTAATACAGGCAGGGTGCCTGCTCTGATGCCAATTGAAATTCTGGCTGCAGATACTCAATGTCACGTTCAATGTTATGACGCCGTATCTGACTTACTATATGACAGTAAATACAAAAGCAATAAAGAACACAGTCAATTGTTTACCCAGTTCAGTGTGCAACAACACCTACTCTGGGGGCTACCAAGCCAGGGAGGAAATCCACTATAAGAGATGTTAATTCAGGAATAAACCAACCAGTTTATCTCCTTCACTTAAGACCTACCCAATGCAATTCCAATCTAAGTACAACTTAAACCTGAGTTCCTACTCACTCCCCCTCAATCACAGCAGTGATACATAAACCAATTTGACTTAAAAATTGATGAAGACACTCTTCAAAAACAAACACTTGATTAAGCTTCACAACTTTTTAATCAAGCAACACAATCACTCGTACTTCACAGCTTTGAGTGATGCACACAACTAACTTGACTCTGCTTCACAGCTTTAGTCAAGGAACATTCAAACACTCTTGCTTCAAAGCTTTGAGTGCTACACAGCCCTTACAATTCGAAACCTATTCCAAGTCACTTATCACAATGATAATTGCTTGGAGTACAATAATCAAATCTATACAGATTACAAATGATCTTCTGATCAATAAAAGGGATGCCTTGAAAAACAGCAGCTCTGTTGAATATATAGCAGCTGCAACTTCAGTTAGGGTTTCCACAAAAACCTAGGGTTAATTCCGTTTGACCTAAAGACCAGGTCACAGGGCTTTATTAACCAGGTTAGGGTTGAGCTAGGTTACCCCTCAGAAAACGCAGGATTCTGTTCAGGAAAGACTGAGTTATTTTCCTGAAAAAACTCAGACTTATCCAACCTGCAAACCTGTTAGTTCAGAACAGGATGTCATAACATCTGTTATGACATCTGAGAAAACCTGTCTACTGATTTAGCAAAATGTGATCATTTTTGCAAAATGCTCAGATACACACTTATAAACATCAGTACTTGAATTACAATATTTTTTTGCAAAGGTACCTAATGAGTCAGTACAAACTGAACTAGAATGTTATGACATCAGTCATGACATTCACACATACACTTGGGATTTACCAAAAATGCAAGCCAATACCTAAACACCTACAAGTCTAATCTTTTAAGAAAAAGTTTAAGGGTAAAAGACAAAGTGGCAAAATGGTTTGAAATGAGGTTGGTTGACTTTTAGCCTTATCATAAAAAAATGTCAAAGTATTATTAAATTGATTGAGGTTTATTTATGAAAATGTTTTGAAAATTCCTAGACCTAAGTCCAAGTTTATTATGAAAGTGTTTAAGTTTCAAAACAAGAAGAGTTTTCAAAAGGAGGGAGAAGATTTTTAAAATTAAAGAAGATGGGAGGAGAAGAAGAGACTATCCTAAAGCATACGGTAAAAGCTAAGGATAAGGACCATCTGACCAACAAGAAGCCAAAAACTTGACATTATGAGTCAAGATAGAATTCCCATTCTTTGGATTGAAACCAAAAAAGCAAAGATACTAGACCTCTTCAAGTGTATTAAGTCTTCACAAAAAATTGGGCAGAGTAACGGCTGTATGCGGGTGAATTCCAGATTACAAATAAAGAATGTAATCATCAAAACCTGCACACAAAAACAAACAAGCAACCCAATGTCTTGAGGTAAACCTCAAGAGCTCCATACAAAATAATCAGATAAAATCACAAAGTCTCCAAGATAGGCCCAGGTTTCTAATCCTAAGTCTAAAAAGTCCACTGCTCCATAATGCCAAGGATAGTAACCAAATAGTCCAAGTACCATTAAGAGTTTTTAGGGTTTATGTTGATTATTAAGTATCTTAGAAAAAGGAGGAGAAAAAAAACTCAAGTGAGCAAAGTAAAAAAAGACAAGAAAATAAATACTCAAATGAGCAAAGATGAAAATGGCATGAAATGTAAATGCTAAAAAAATAAATAATACATAAAGCATAAAATAATAAGAAGCATAAAATAAAACAAGTTAATAATTAGTGGTTAGTTGGATGACCATCTTGAAACTTGCATTTGGAACTCATTAGAGGATTGATAGAACCAAAGCCTCCACACAACAAGTTGCATTTGCTTTTTGTCAAGTATATCATCCATTTGGAATTCTCATAAGTACCATTTAATGATCAACGATGTTTAAGTGATCCGCTTTGACCAAAGGTGTTGTAGATCCATTAAAGGATTGGTAGAACCAAAGCCTCCACACAATGAATCTCAAGGTTATTGGATCAAAGGGATCAAATTAACATACTTGGGCTGACAATCATAAGTTTGGGCCACGGATGATCATTATTCGAATCAGGACAAAATTTAGCGCTATGTTAAGCAATCGTAAGTGGACTTATATAGAAGTCGCACCTATTTTGAGGCCGGTCAATAGCAATCCATGCACCATTTGTTTTGAGACATGATATAGAGATCATGCTCCAACAACACTAAGTGCAAGAAGAAGGGGATGAGATGAAGGGGAATTAGGGTAAAAAAGAAAACCACATTTGAATTAATATTTAATAAAACTATTATTAAAATCATTCATCCATTTTTTGTGGAGTAGACTCAACACCATGGATCCAATGATGTTAATAAAGCAATGACCAAAACATCAATCCAAGACAGCCAGAAAATATTCACAAAATAATAATATATTTAATATATGTATTAAAGGGTTTAAAAAATGTTTAAAAAATGGAAAATAATGGGGAAAAAGTCAACTATATTCAAATTAATTAAGAAATGAAAGATAAGACCATAGAAAAATCAGAAAATAGGTCAAGTAATTATACAATTTTTTTGGGAATTTTTAAAAGTCAGAAACTATTTTTAAAAATTAAAATAAATGGGTAAAATAAACAAAAATGGTAAAAAAATATTAAAGTCAGAAGCAAAAATAAAATAAGGTCACCAATATTTGTCACAATGTCATTGGATCATCCCATAATTTTTTCATAATTAAAAAATGTGTAAAAGTATTTTTAAACATTTTAAACAAATCAAATGAGTGTAAAATTCATAAAAAAATACCAAAACACAAAAATAAATTGTGAAAAAATAAAAATCAGAAAGAGAATCATCAAAAATATTTTTCATAATTTTTTTAGATTTTTTTGACTAAAAATGAATTTTCTATGATTTTTGAAATTTAAAACAATTAAAATATAAAAATCAGAAAATGAAAATAAAAGAAAAAGATGTGGACCATTGGATGAGAGTCAAAACGCGTTAGTAATCAAATCCAAGAGATCTGGCGCGCTGTACATATCATGGTCTTTACTGAATAAAGCACTGAATCAAATGTAAAATCAGAAATTCAAAAAATACAAATGGCACGCTTTCATTGGTTAGAAGGTGACACGTTGGTCATCTTCAACCTCCAGCCTTACGAATTGCAGGTCTCTCAAACTGTAAAATCAGAAGCTCGGGCCTATGTCATTCGTTTCGTCTCTTCAAGACGAAGATAACCATACCCTCGCGCCATTTTATATAACCTGTAACTCAAGCAATTTGGAAAGAAAGTTTTGAAAGGGGATTTGAAAATTCATGGTCAAAATGTGTTTCCAGATAAAAGTAATTGTTGCGACTAGAACCAAGGCAATGAGAGCAACACAATGGTACCAAAGTTTTGAAGAATTGATGAAGGAATCTACCTATTGAAGTTGAGTTGCAGAGCTCTGAAACTGGACTTCTATGGAGCAATGTAGGGCACGATTCTTGAATGTAATGGTATGGTTAGGTTCAGGGAAGATCAAGGAAGGTGAATTGATGGAGAAAATGGATTGAAAAAGGCTTGAGAATAGGATTCGAAGTAGCTGAATTCTGAGTTGTGAAGCAAGTTTGGCAGAGTGATTCTGGCTATCTAAGCTTGAGAAAATGAATGGGATAGTACATGTATTTATAGGAGAAGAAAATGGGATCAAAAGGAAGAGTGAATGATGCATTTTGGAGGGAATTCGTGCAAACCTGATGCACGAGTGAAGTGTGATCCAAACTTCACCAAAACTCATCCAATTCTTGCGTTTTGATGCACTAATCCACTTGGGAAAGTTGGCTAATCATGTTTAGACCCAAAACGCGTGCTAATTTGAGGTTTAGAGGTTGCAACATGAAATTCAAATTATGACTTGCAGGGAAACTTCAATTCCAAGTTACCACTTTTGAAACAATGGCATTTCCACCTCAGGGAGTCTTTAGGCATGATTCTTGATGCTTTGGAAAGATGAGGTAACAAACTTTGCAATGGAAAAAGAATGGAATCAATTGGAGGCTTGAGCTGAAAATTACATGGAGAAAAAGAGTTGACTTTCCACACTTAGAAATATTTCAAATTCTTCTTTAAAAAATGACCTATAATCTCTTGCATCCAAACATGGCTTTCAACTTAGAATTTGCTCTTGACCCAAAAAGATGGAATGAAGTAGATCTCTTGAATGAGATTTTTCCATTTGAACCACTCAAAATATCCAAAAATTGAGCAAGTTATGACTTGTTGAAGTTGGCCAAAAATCATGAAATGACCTATAATCTTTTGCATTCTTAAAGGAAACATCCATCCATTTTATTACTTTGCACATAAAAGAAGGCATGAAGTACACATCCTTAAGATAATCATGGAAAAAGAATGGGCTCAAGGTGATAAAAATTGACCAAGTTGTGACAATTTGAAGTCACATATGGAAAATTAGGGATTCAACTGGATGACTTGTAATCTTTCTTCTTCACCAAGTTCCTTCCACATGAAAACTCTTTGGAACTTTTGAAGTGATTTGCTGGTAACTCTTTGAAGAGAAGAATGTTTTTGGAATCACTCAAAAATAACAAAAGATGAGCAAGATATGTCTCTTTAAAGTCCAAAACCCTAGCCTCTAGATCAAGAGAATGCTTGGTGGAACTTTGCCAAGTTTGAACAAACTTTTTGTGCCAATATTCTTCCTTTGTGAATAGAAATTTGTTGAGGATGATGATGAGGACCTATGGCCACCAAAACCAATTTTCATATCAACTTCAAAACAACTTCAATGGTGAGGTTTGAATCTCTCAAGCTTTTGACTAGGGCATGGAAATAAACTCATGAACCCATGAAGCAACTTGCTAAACCTCATTGATTTTACCTACATTATCAACAAGTAAGACCAAAAAATATTGCATTTTATTAATTAGAGAGAAAAATAAGAGTACAATATCTATGATCACAAAAGCAAACAAATCAAGGTGCTTGGTAACTTCTCAAAGAGCAAAGCTAAAGATAGGGAGAAGAACCAAAGTTCCTAATGTGATTTTGTGGTGATTGAAACAATGTGGTATGATGAAGGGATCTTAGGGGCAAAAATTGGGGTACAACAGGTTGCTTAGCAAAAATGGCCATATTATGCATGTGAGGTATCTTAGCAAAAAAATACAAGATCATAGTCCCTCGATGACGCTATCCATGTTGCCTTTCAAAATGATCTTAGTCCCTAAAGAAAATGCTAAGAAATCTTACAACATTGCTAATCATGGTTATACAATGACCCACGCTCGTCCCTTTTACATCTAAAGATAGGGTTACTTACCAAATCAATGGTAAGATAACAATGTCAAAAGAAAAAGGAAATGAACATGAAAGACTTTTGAGTAGGTAGAATGTTCCTAGTTACTTGCTCCATTTCAAAACAAAAACATCCTTGCTATTTTCAAAACAAACACCAACACTTTCAAAATATCTTTCAAAAAATCTTTCAAAACTTGAAAACATTTTCAAAAGATCAAACACTTTGTGTACATTCTTACGAACGAGAATCATTATAAAGTTTTCCTAAACGGTGGCGCCTTTACAAAATAATTACAAAAACCACACAAAGCACATTTTCAAACAAAAGAAAGTGATCTAGTAAGTAACTAAGAGCCAATGGAAAACCATGGATGAAAAGGGTGCTAATACCTCCCCTTTTCATAATCTACCCCCCCGAACTGAAGAAACATTCTCAAAGGTCTTTCATGTGCTTTTTCACCTTTCCTTTTGGATAAAAGAAAAGTCGGTGGTGACTCTTGCTAACCACAACATTTGCGATCAAACACAAAATAACCAAGTCAGTTCTCCCACCGTATCACAAATACATAAATGAATAAGTGTATGTTTCACAACCTCCCGATTTTTAAAATTATGAATAACATACTCATGTTTTTAATCTAAAATGTGCTTTGTATGGTCTTAAACAAACTTCAAGGGCATAGTATGACTGGCTTAGCAAGTTCTTGCTTAATCAAGGATATTCTAGATGGAAGGTAGATACTACTTTCCTTATTAAAAATGAAACATGGGTGTTGGTTAACAAGCCACCACATGTGAAACCTATTGGTAGCAAGTGGGTGTACAAGGTGAAACATAAAGCAGATGGTTAAATTGAGAGATACAACGCTAGATTGATGGCCAAGGATTATAATCAAATATAAGGTTTGTATTTTCTTGATACCTTCTCACCTGTTTCAAATATGGCTACAATCAGAATTCTTTTTCCTTGCATTAATGAAGTGTTGGCACATTCATCAAACGGATGTTAATAATACTTTTTGCATGAAGATTTACAAGATAATATGTACATGTCCATACCATATGGATTCACAACTAAGCCTAATAAAGTTTGCAAGTTTCAAAAGAGACTATATAGTTTGAAACAAGCAAGTAGAAGTATGAAAAATTCTCATACAAGAAGGATATCATTAGTCTACTTCTTAATAATCTTTGTTCTAACTCAAGCAAGGGGAAAATTTAACTGCACTCTTAGTGTATGTTGATGATATCATATTAGTCGAGACCTCTCTTTACGAGTTCACTATAATAAAAGGAATTTTAGAAAATAACTTCAAAGTTAGGGATCTTGGCATTCTTAAATACTTTACGGGATTAGAAGTTGCACACCCTCGTGAAGGAATTTTCATTTCTAAAAGGAAATATTATTTGTATCTTCTTGAATTGACTGGGTTCCGTGGATCAAAACCAACTAGTACACCTCTTGATACTTCTACCAAAATTCACTAAGATGAAAGTCAATAATTTGAAGATATATAATCCTATAGATTTCTTATTGGAAAGCTATTGTATCTTAACACTACTAGGTATGGGATTACCTTAGCCACACAACAATTGAGTCAATTCCTCAATTCACCAACTGTCACTCACTACAAAGCTTCTTGTAGAGTTATTCGATAATTGAAACAAAATTGTGGTAAAAGACTTATGTTTCCTAGTAAATTGGAGATACAAATTCTAGGATATATGAATGTAGACTGCACAAGTTGCATTGGTTCAAGAAGATCAACCACTTGTTTCCTTTTATTTCTAGGTCAATCACATATATCTTGTAGAGCAAAGAAACAACAAACCATCTCGAGATCATCTTAAGAGGCAGAGTATCAGCCTTTATCAATTGCAATATGTGAATTACAATGGGTTTTATATCTTTTGAAGAATTTAAATGTCAATTGTAACAAACAACGTGTTTTATATTGTGATTCACAAAGTGAAAGTCGAATTGCATCAAAACCTGTTTTTCATGAAAGAACTAAACACTTGGAGATAAATTTTCATTTTGAGAGAGAAAATTTCAAAAGAATGTCCTTAGACTTATGCGTATATCCATACAAGTACAACTTGTTAATTTTTTAACAAAATTATTGGCTCCGACAGATTTCAAGGTTTTTGTATTTAAGTTTGGAATGACAAGCATTTATCATGGAAAAGCTTGTTGGAGGGTGTTAAATACTAAATAAAATGATGATTAGAAGCTTAGAATTCAAGCCAACTCAACATATGAGAAGATATCATAATGATCACAAGAGAGCTTGTTCCACAAGCTACAACACCTGAGTCTTTTTCAATTACAACCTTCATAACTATTTTTCCAATTCTGTTTTGGTAATTAACTACAATTCCATACATGCTAGTCCATTTTACTTACGATATCATCTTGATGATTGTATAAAGTCTGGAACACTCCATATAATCTTT
Source organism: Vicia faba (assembly GCA_948472305.1). NCBI lineage: Eukaryota > Viridiplantae > Streptophyta > Magnoliopsida > Fabales > Fabaceae > Vicia > Vicia faba. The sequence goes on along the minus strand of OX451740.1, from coordinate 1,033,210,121 downwards.
AAGATGATGCAATTATACATTGGAATTCTCTCTTTTTCTCTAGTTTTTCACTTACTCAACACATTTCTTGTTAATCTCACACATCTCTACTCACCGACACAACCCTGTAAAAATTCATAATAATAGTTAAAGTAAATATGATTTATGTTTCCTACTATGATTAGTTTCAATAATAACAAAATCTTTCATTTTAAGAAATTAAAATGATACAACTTTTTTTATAAGCAATGAGAAGATTTAAATTAACAGAGTACAAGGGGTACTCTAGCCAGTATACAACTCAAATCTTCGGAACGAAAGAAAAATTCTAAACCAACTACAATTGAGAAAATCAACTTAAGGGGGCAATGCTTAAATCATAAAAATTATAGTTGGAGTTTGAAATTTCACCTATAATTTTCCATTTCCAAGCCTCCATTTTGATCGCCAAATTAAATCGCCTAAATTACATAAAGCCCCGTTGAAAATATTGTCATTCCTATGCTTCCATATGCACCATAGTATAGCCAGCAAAAAAATGCCATCCTTAACCTCTTTGGTCTTCTTTCTCAATTTCCTCTTGATAATGTTAAAGCTGATACATGCAGGTCCTTCAGTATCAAAATGAATGCATACTCACTTCTCACCTCTCTCAAAACCTTATGAGTAATAAAATAGATGAAGAACATATGTTGTAAATTTTCGTCTTGATGAAAATAGAAAATACATGCCATGTCATGATTGGAATCTATTATCCCTCTTTTACTCATCTGGTCTTTGCTTGGCAGACGGTTAAGGAACATTCCCCAGTAAAACATTTTTACCTTTATCGGAACATGCGACTGCCAAAGACCCCTGAGAGCTTCAGCTAAGTCTTCATGAATTTCTTCAGAGTTTTTGTCCAAATCTAAGACATTGTAACAAGACTTTACACTAAACAAACCACTGATTTCAACTTTCCAAATGAAACCATCAAGCTCTTCTACTTTAGGAGTTTTTCCAGCCAAAGCCTCCACTAGATATATCTGTTAGATTTATCTAATATTTTGTGGGCTTCAATCAATTGTTGTTTTAGTTTGTGAAAAACGAGTTAATCGTGATTCTGATAGAAGTGCATAAGTAGGTTTTTTATTAGTTAAGTGATCCTTTTAATTAAAGTCTGAGTATCTGAAACCTGATTGGTGTGGGCAAAAGTGTGGACTTTAACCTTTGTCTTATAATGAGCAGGGACTAGGAGTATATATATTATATGGCTAGGTCTCCCGTGTAATCACGAAATTCAGAAACATAATTGACAGCTCCACAACTTGTCCCATTGAGAGTTGTGAATGGGAGTGTGAAATGCATCGCAAGATCATGTCACTCATCTTTTCAGAATTCCGAATCAAGATGACAAAACAACAACCCTTATTTTCAAATCATGTCTTCAACAAATAAGTGTTGATGTTTAAATTTCATATAATTGATCAATAAATTTTTCCGCTTACAATATCATACTAGAAACTAAATCGTTTGGCCATTCATCCTTTAAGCCTAATAGGTTCTAGATCCAAACTCCATTAATCCAGTGCCCCATTTGATCAATCGTGCACTCTTGGTGACTGCTGCTAGAGAATTAATCAGAATATAAATGGTTCATAGGAAGTTCTCCACACCAAGAAATAGACCAGAAAGGTAAGCATTTTCCATCACCTAGATTGCATTTAAAGTTCCTATAAAGTCACCAAAAATACTTTTCATCCAGAAAGATTGCATTTTCCATTATTATTAGAGCTGCTACATATTTTGATTATGTCCTGCCACCAGAAAGACTCGAGTCTTTTTTTTTTTCATCTTTCATATTCATTGTTGTGTTGATTCATGTGCAAAATTTAAATGGCTTAAATTTAGTTGGCACAGTTGGAACGAATGTTGCTTTGTATTCTTTGTTGGATATGGTTTCTTGAGGGCAATAAGAATATGGGTGGTAAAATAGATGATTAGATAGATATGAATTGAATTGTTAATAGATGAGTTTAAATAATTTATTAATCTATTAATAATTTATTAAAACTTTTTTAAAAATATATAATTTAATTTATTTATTAAAAATAAAATTTATTTAATTTATTTTTTAATAATATTTTAATGGATGGTTATCCGTTCAAAAAAATTAATTTAAAATATATATTTAAAAATTATTTTGTATTTTTGAATAAACTCGATTTTTTATTTTTGAATAAAACTCAATCTTTTTTTATTTTCGAATAAAATTCAATCTTTTGATTTTCTAAAAAAAAATGATTTTTAATTTTTCAAAAAAAAAAAATTTACCAAAAAAAGTCAATTTTTTTATTTACCGAGAAAACACAGTTGTTTCGATTATCCAAAAAAAATTCTATTTTCCGAAAACAAAAACTCTATTTTTCAATTTTTTGAAAAAAAATTCGATTTTTTTATTTTGAGAAAAAAATTTATATTTCGATTTTCCAAAAAAAAAAACTCGATTTTTAAGAGAAATCCGATTTTTCGATTTTCAGAAAAAACTCGATATTTCAATTTTCCGAAAAACTCCGTTTTCCAAAAAAACGATTTTTTGAAAACACTTGATTTTTTCGTTTTTCCGAAAAAAAACTCGATATTTCGATTATTTGAAAAAATTTCGACTTTTTGATTTTGCGAAAAAACTCGACATTTTAATTTTTCGAAAAAACTTGACTTTTCGATTTTCTGAAAAAACCTGATATTTCGATTTTCCAAAAAAACTCGAGTTTTCAATTTCCGAAAAAACTCTATATTACGAGTTTTTTCGTATTTCCAAAAAAAACTCGAATTTTCGATTTTCCAAAAAAAAACTTGATTTTTCAAAAAACTCGATTTTCTGAAAAGAAAACTCGATTTTTTCGAGTTTTCGACAAAACTCAATTTTTTCGAGGTTCCAAAAAAACTCGATTTTATGAAAATAATCGATTTTTAAAAAAAACTCGATTTTCCAAAAAACACAGTTTTCCAAAAAAATTGATTTTTCAATTTTCGGAAAAAAAAAAATCGATTTATCCAATTTTCTAAAAAAAAAAAACTCAATTTTTTCAAAATTCTTAATAATATCATTTTCTTTATTTTTGAAAAAATTATTAATTTTTAAAAGAATAGATTGGTTGTATTTAAACAATAATATAAAAATAATGTATTGGATAATTAAAATATGGTGGATGAATCCATCCATATATATAAATTAATTGATTTAATTCAATATATAAATTTATTTTTTATTTGATAACGAATTGGATAAATTTTTTAGATTGAATAGATTTTGTTTTAATAAATTCAATTGTCATCATAAACAGGAGTATGTTTCTCACTCTACTTCCATCGTACTTCCATATTATTTTCTCCTAAAATTGCCCTCGTTACATATAAATACTACCTCATTCTCATTCTCATTCTCATTAATCATGGCTTTCTCTAAGCAATTCTCGTTGCTTCTCTTCTTACATCACTTCTCTTTCTCCATTTTGTTCATGATGCACATCAATTTGTATGTATCTGCATTTAACAACACCACTCACCAAGGTCGCTCCTATCTGTACAAGGGAAACAAGGATTATAGCACATCGCCCCCAATTTGGAGGGCCTCATTTAAAAATAAAAATAAAAACTTGAAATTTGTATTATATATGAAACATGAAACTTTCTATAATAAAAATGGTTAGCCGAATGGTAGAAACATCGGGTCTTTCCAATAACGGGTGTATCAAGGATGTATTTGTTTTAAAGTTGTAAAAAATATTTTAAGAAATATAGTAAGGGGAATGTAATATTTTAATATTTGATTCAAATTTAAAAAAATTATTTCAAAACATATTTTATTCTCAGAAATCTTATTTATATATAGTTTTTTATTTTTATTTTTATGATTAAAGAGTGGGAATTTAATATTTTTACGAGAATAAATTCAACTATCAGTAACTTGACACTTCTACTCACAAGTTATTATTATTTTTGTTTTTCATAATTTTTAAATTAAATAAATTTGTAAATATTCTTAAAAAAATTTATTTTTATCCATACATATAAATTAAAATATTATTTTAAGAAATATGATTCTAAAAAATATAATTTATTAACTTGAAATAAACACACTCTAAGATCATATGTTTAATCTTAGGTATGACTTTTTTTTTTAATTTTTGTTGGTTATTTAACAAAATAAATTATTTAAGTAAAATAAAAGAAAATTTTATGGATACTATGAGGAGAATAAATAAGACAAATTAATATACTAAAATATCTATTGTTTTTTTTTTCAAAATTATTAATTTTTCTTATTTTACAATTGTTAATTTCTTTTACTTTTTCTTTTTTAATTTGTGATATTATTTATCAATTGTTATTTATCTCTTAATTATATTTATTAAATTTTTAATCTGTCATTAATTTTTTCAAAATTTAAACGATGTATGTTGAATAAATTATTTTGAAAGCGCTAAATACTTAGTTTAAATTAAAAATATGTGCAATTATAAATAGATTTTTTTAAGATCTTAGTCGTAAAAATATTAATGGTTTAGTTTTAAAAGAAAAAAATATATTGACTTTTTAATTTTTACTTTAAAAGAAAACTAAGAATAAATTAAAATATGACTACTTTTTTCAGTATTATAATCCATATATATACTGTTATTAAATAAAAAACTGTTATTGTAAGGTTGATTTAAGCAAGGTTATTAAAATTATTAATAGTGATGTTATTACACTCTTATAACTAAAATCAATATTAGCATAATTATTGATAGTGATGTTAATAACAGTATATATATATATATATATATATATATATATATATATATATATATATATATATATATATATATATATATATATATATATATATATATATATATATATATATATATATATATATATATATATATATATATATATATATATATATATATATATATATATATATATATATATATATATATATATATATATATAATCGTATCTGACTAGAATTGGACCGTCACAGCTGGCTTTGAATGGCGTTCGAAGGAGATGGGGGGGTACCTGCAAGACACTTCGATGACAAAGTGACAGGCGGAATGAACAGGCAAGTAAGTATATAGGTGTGTATGTAATGAATATTTGACCCTCTTGAAATAGAGGGTATTTATAGCCCTCAGCGCTGGGCCAAGGTTCCTTTATTGGGCTGACCAAACAGGCCCAACAAAGGGACTGCCAGGTTCTAAGTGAGTAGTGGGGACCTGCACGTGGTCCCCTACCTGGATGATGCTCTCCGCAGAATAGGGAAGGTAACAACGCGATCTTCCTGGGACCCTGAGGACTCCGAGACATCCGGAGAGGTTGAAAGTATGCCCTACGAGGAGGGTATTCGAGCAGGGCTTGGATCTGGGATGTTTCTCGTCTGGGACGTCCCCCGTCGGGGACGCTCTTCGCGGGCACCGGCGGGCGCAGTCGTGTTCGACCAGTCACCCATGATCGGGGTGTGCTCGGGGGATCTGATGCTCAGCATGGTATGTTGTAAAGCTTGGATTGGGCCTCACTGGTGATTGGGCCACGGGCAGGCCCAGTCCAGAACAGGAGCCCCCTAAGTCGTTGCTCCTGGCACGGGAGTTATGACTTGATTCAAGTTCACTCTTGCACGAGACTCGTTTGCGCGACGCATGGGTTTTTCAACCGGGGAGAAGAGACATCGCCCGGTTTGCATTTTTTCCCGTGCAGCGATCGAGGAGTGATCGAGAAACTTTTTGTGGGGAGGTGGTGATGCGTCAGTTAGACACATGGTGCGGGTCTTGGAAACCATAATGCCGCCCTAGGGAATAGGGCCATCATTGTCTATGCGAGTAGAGGTCGAGGATGGGGGTGGTTTGTGGTTCCCCGACACGACGTTTTATATTCCACGTCATCTCTATAAATAGGGTTCCAGGGCCCATAGTTTGTTGTCACCTCTTCCCGCTTCTCATATTTTCCCTGTTTTCCATCTTGTGAATTTTCCTAGCGTCGTTGAGACCGCCGCGCCGTTAGCCGTCTGATCATCTCCACCACTGTTGTTCTTCATTCTTCTCTCAAGTAAGTGTTTTCTCCTTTTGATATCTCGTGTTGTAGATAGATTTGATGACATTTTAGTGGTAGAATCTCGTGTCTGGGGATAGTGCCCGATAAATTTAAGCGCGCTAGGCGCCTGATTCATGGTTGTTCCTGAGATATTCATGAGTTTAGGCATACGGTTTAAGATCGTGCCCGCGACACTCATGCGTTTCGCTAGTAGATTTATGAACCTGGTCGGGAGATTCATCCTTTCGTTAGTATGTAGGCTAGTTTTCCCCGTAGTATTCTTGTATCGGGCCAGAAACATTATGAACTTGGTCGCGGGGCTCATCCTTCGCTTGTGATATTCATGCTATGCTCGCGTCGTTCATGATTGATACACGTCAGCCGCTGAGGTCGGTGTTTTGGTCGAGGTCCACTTGTTTCTCGTTTTTCGTGCGAATGGTCGTAGACTCGGTCTGAGTGTTGCTTACTTTTCCCCGTCTTTATGGCGGACAAGCGGATTTGCTGTCGAATTCACCGGTTTCCTATACTTTGCAGGTAAATGGTCGACATTCCTGAGTCCTCAGGGCGTAACGATGTCGAGGAACCAAGCACAGCGGAGGAAACTATCACCCTGGTCGACACCTTCGACGACTCCACTTTGGATTGGGTCGGTGCTGAGCCCCGGGGAATAACTTTGATCTACAACCTTTCCAATAGACAAGCTTACACAGTCGTCGAGTATGGCGGCGGTCAGGAGGGATTTCGAAGGAACTTCAAGATTATGAGGCCGACGAGGGATACCAGTATCTGTTCGGAGTTCACACAGGATGCATTTCCCATGTACGAGATCGTATTCAGAGATCTCGGGCTCCGATTGCCCTTCAATGACTTCCAGGTCGGAGTGTTCAACCATCTGAACCCGGCCCCCTCCCAAATTCATCCCAATGCGATTGCCTTTCTCCGGGCATTCGAACTCACTTGTCGCTTCCTGAGGATTGGGGCGACGACCCCCCTGTTCTTCAGGGTTTTTCACTTACAACGACAGTCCTGAGGAGGGAAACACAGCTGGGTATCCCTTAAGCAGTCGAAGAGACTGTTTAGGATGTATATGGATTATGTGCGAGATTTTAAGGACAAGTGGTATATTTTGCAACCGTCTACCCCGACAGCCATAGATTCGCTGTTCGAACCGGCCGCTATGGTGGACGAGGATGGGGAGCCATGTTTGGATGTTGAGGGTAACCCCGAGATTGGGAGAGTCTCTAGGCTTCCCATTCACTGGTGTTCGGGCCATTACGACCATGGTCCTGGATACTACCACACTCATGCTGGGGGTATGAGTGTTGAGGATGAGGAAGCTTATGGCGTCCTAAACAAGTTTGTCGATGGCTTCTTTCCTGCTCGGTGGGTTACGCGGGAAGGTGACGACGTTCTCGATGAGGATATCTATCTGACATTCGAGGCGCGCCCGATCAATACTAAGGCGCTCGTCGAGTGCCAATCTTACGGGCAAACCGTAGACCTCTTAGGTTTCTTGCTTTGCTCTATTGACATTCCTCTTTATTTTCTTTCTTTAATGTATGTAGCTAACCCAAGTACGCTTCCTTTGCAGGTCACATGGCGGAGCGTCGTGAAAGGTTCCTGAAGTTAACCCAAGACAAGAAAATCAGCAAGAGATTGGTGAGGCCGCAACAAGCCACGCAGATGGGCCTGCCTCCTGACTCAGGCAAGGAAGGATCTAGTGGGTCCTCGGATTCCCCGGATGCCGAGCGCCAATCTGCTCTGATCAGCAAGAAGCGGAGCCGACCAGATGATGGGGTCGAAGTGACTGATCGTACCTGACCGTACCACTGATCGTACCTGACCAGAATTGGACCGTCACAGCTGGCTTTGAATGGCGTTCGAAGGAGATGGGGGGGGTACCTGCAAGACACTTCGATGACAAAGTGACAGGCGGAATGAACAGGCAAGTAAGTATATAGGTGTGTATGTAATGAATATTTGACCCTCTTGAAATAGAGGGTATTTATAGCCCTCAGCGCTGGGCCAAGGTTCCTTTATTGGGCTGACCAAACAGGCCCAACAAAGGGACTGCCAGGTTCTAAGTGAGTAGTGGGGACCTGCACGTGGTCCCCTACCTGGATGATGCTCTCCGCAGAATAGGGAAGGTAACGACGCGATCTTCCCGGGACCCTGAGGACTCCGAGACATCCGGAGAGGTTGAAAGTCTGCCCTACGAGGAGGGTATTCGAGCAGGACTTGGATCTGGGATGTTTCTCGTCTGGGACGTCCCCCGTCGGGGACGCTCTTCGCGGGCACCGGCGGCGCAGTCGTGTTCGACCAGTAACCCATGATCGGAGTGTGTTCGGAGGATCTAATGCTCAGCATGATATGTTGTAAAGCTTGGATTGGGGCTCACTAGTGATTGGATCACGAGCAGACTCAGTCCAGAACAATATATATATATATATATATATATATATATATATATATATATATATATATATATATATATATATATATATATATATATATATATATATATATATATATATATATATATATATATATATATATATATATATATATATATATATATATATATATATATATATATATATATATATACTAAGGTTAAAATATGGGTTATAATACTAAAAAAAAAAAAAACAGTCATATTTAAAACTGTTATTATAAGGTTGATTTAAATTAAAATGGACTTTATATAAAATAAAAGACTTATTCACATATCCCGTCTAAACAAAATTTAATGAATCATTAGATTTAAGATTAATACATCTTTTTTCATATTTTACTCTTCATAAAAACAAAAACTTTATAATACAATTTAAAAGAAACTTTAAATATAATATAAAAGTAGAGTAGATATTAGATATGATACCATGTCGACCCCTACATGAATTTACTCGTATTTCTTTGTTTAAGGACAGCCAAAATAGTTTGGATGACAAATTAACAGGCTTGTTCTAATTTTAAAATTGGACTTTTAAGAAAAAGAAGTAAAAAGTTTTAACCGTTATATTTGCACTCAATAACATTTTTTTACTGCATGTTCATTGTTGATGCATTTTTATAAACTCGGTTAATAATTATTGATTTAATAATAAAATTTTATATATAAAAGTAAATATAAAAGATATATTAATCAAGTAATATGTAAGCAAATATATGTATTTATAAGACATTTTTAAAGATTCTCATTTAAAAAAGTTTTGAACAATTCAATTCTTTTTATAAAAGTTATTTATTTTAATTTTTAATTTTTTTTGGTGAATGTAAAACCAAATAATTAAAATATCATTTTTTAGTTCTTAAATTTTTTTAAAACTTTATTATGAATATATAATTAAGTAAATATAAATTATGTTGAAATTATAATAATTGATTAAATTGTATATGTTATATTATAAAGGGTTAAATATGTTTTTTGTTCTCCTAAATATCTCATAATTACTTTTATTTTTCTACAAATTTTAATTTTAACTTCGTCGCTAAATAAAAAAGTATCGTTAAAATCATCACTAATTCTATCGTTAAATTGTAAAAACCGTCACTAAGTTACAAGAGGAACAAAAAATTAAAATTAAAATTTTTAGGACAACCATTCTTTAAAATTTAAAGGGATTAAAAATTAAATTTGATATATTTAGTAGAACAAAAAATATTTATCAAATTTAATTTTTAATCCCTTTAAATTTTAAAGAATGGTTCTTCTAAAAATTTTAATTTTAATTTTTTGTTCCTTTTGTAACTTAACGACAATTTTTTCAATTTAATGATAGAATTAACGACCGTTTTAACGATACTTTTTTATTTAGCGACTGAATTAGCGACGAAGTTAAAATTAAAGTTTTTAGAAAAACTATACTATAAAAAAAAAATTTAGAGAAACTAAAAGTAATTATGAGATATTTAGGAGAACCAAAAACATATTTAATCCTTTAATATATAACATGTACAATTTAATCAATTATTATAATTTCAACATAATTTATATTTACTTAATCATATATTCATAATAAAGTTTTAAAAAATTTTAAGAACTAAAAAATGATATTTTAATTATTTAGTTTTACATTCACCAAAAAAATTAAAAATTAAAATAAATATCTTTTATAAAAAGAATTGAATTGTTCAAAACTTTTTTAAATGAGAATCTTTAAAAATGTCTTATAAATACATATATTTGCTTACATATTACTTGATTAATATATCTTTTATATTTAATTTTATATATATAATTTTATTATTAAATCAATGATTATTAACGGAATTTATAATAATGCATCAACAATGAACATGCAGTAAAAAAATGTTATTGAGTGCAAATCAAATATGGTTAAAACTTTTTACTTCTTTTTATTAAAAGTTCAATTTTAAAATTACAGCACAACCAGTAAATTTGTCACCCAAACTATTTTGGCTGTCTTCAAACAAAAAAATACGAGTAAATTCATGTAAGAGTAGATATGGTGTCATATCTTTATATTATATTATATTTAAGGTTACTTTTAAATTATATTCTATAATTTTTATTTTTTATGGGAGAGTAAAATATGAAAAAAAATGTACTAATCTTAAATGGACATTCAATATCTAATAGTTCACTAAGGTTTCTTTTTAGAGATGATATATTTTATAAAATAAATATATTATTTTGAAAAAATTATGGCATTTTTGAATTAGAAAGGATTTATGTATTTCTTTAAATTCATTTTAAGTTAAGGAAAGTGTATTGTTTTAAAGGAGATGTGAACGAATTTTTTATTTTATATAAAGTCCACTTTAATTTAAATCAACTTTACAATAACAGCTTAAAATATGACTGCTTTTTTGAGTATTATAACCCATATATATATATATATATATATATATATATATATATATATATATATATATATATATATATATATATATATATATATATATATATATATATATTGTAAGGCCCATATTATTATACTGTTATTAACATCTAATATTGATAGGGAGGTCATAACTGTTATTGTAAGGCTCATATTATTTTATTGTTATTAATATGACTATCAATAATTATGTTAATATAGATTTTAGTTATAATATTATGTAATAAACTTAAACCAATTTTTGTTTTATTATTTAAAAAAAGAATATTAATGCAGAAATCTTCTTTTTTACGGTTTAAGTTCAAATTAGATCGGCCTGTGTTCAAATTATTGCAGGGCCTAAAACTAGAGTAACACAAACAAGTACTCTTTGAATCACAAGTAGAAGTATAATCGTTTCTCTTTTTTGTTTCTTTATTCTGAAGAATTTAAATTCAATAGAGACAAAATCAAATGGGAAACAAATTAAAGCAGCGTCATGCTCATTACAAAAACAAAATTATTGCAGGTCATAACTCAATAGGAATTGATATCAAATAAAAAAAAACATAAACAATTTGAATCATATAATCAAAAGGTTACACAAATTGCAGACAAATTCATTTCTTTCCTAAAATTCTAAGACAAACTGAATAATAGCCATTAATCTGTTTCCTAAAAATTACAAGCCTTAAACACTATAAAAGAAAAAGGAATTGAGAGGAGAAGAGGACGGAAAAATCAGAAAGAAATTCGCAGAGCAATTTTTCTTAACAGAGAAAGAGGAGAGGGTCGAGCCGTTGTTGTGCCATCGCACGACCGTTGCCATCTCCTTCATCACCATCACTATACATTTGAAAGAACAGAAGGAAGATTAGTGAAAGGGCCAGAATCAGAACAGAGTAGCGGAAAGAGTACGACAAGGTAATGATCCGCTTAGCTCAAGTTTTTCGTTGTTGTTGCTTGATTTGGGGCGGCTCGAATTTCGTGGGTCGTATTATTGTAGTATAGGAGAGGGAGAGGGATGATGGAGCGTCACCAGGCAAAAGGTTGGGTTTTTTTTCTATGAATAGGATTTCGGTTTAGAGATGGTGAGGGAGAGAGACAAGAGAGGTAATGAATGACACAAAGAAAAAAAATTATATTTTTTGTCTCAAATGGACTCAATTATCATAGGCTGAGCCCACTTCCATTCTCACCCCCGTTTATTTTATTTTACTAATCGCGTGAAAAAATGTACCCCTAGTTTATTGGGCCCAGTCCAAAATCTGGACTTGGGCCCCCTGCTCCATACACCCTTCACTTTACTGCCTTGACCAGAAACGTTCCCTATGCGCTTTTAGGCCTGAATTCAATATATAAATTCAGGCCCCTTCTTTTGACACTCCATTTTTTTATTGATCTAGTTTATTTCACACCCCCACGTTTTTAATTATTTTCTTATTATTTTTATTACAATTTATTATTTTTTATATTTCTTATTTTAAATTAATATTATCATAAACAAATTAATTATTTTTCAAACTCATTCGAAATATGATATTATTTATTTGCATTTAATTTTTTTTTATCATGCGTCTTAAGTAAAATATTTTTACAATTAAATACATAAAAATATTCTACAAACGCCAAATCATTTTCAAAATCAAACTAACTCAATAAACTATTTTCAAAAAGGATTAAAAATGTATTTAAATCGATTGCGCGCTTTGTCTAAAAATCTCTGCTACTCCCAACACCTAGGCAAAGCATACGGGAAATTCAAATATATTGTGTAACCCATAAAAACACAATCCCCGCGAACTACGAAATGGGACTCTGATTCCTCCTAAGAGGATACGTAGGCATACGATTAAAATTGTGACGAGTCCCCCTAACTAAAATTTAAACCATTTTCCCCTAATAAAAATCAAAACCCTATTTCCTAAGATCGCGCTTCTAACCCTAGTATCATTGTGAACAAGGTAGATGAGGGGTGCCTAACACCTTCCCCTCGTCTAGAACCGAGTCAACAATCTAGAATCTCTGAACTTTTTAGGGTTATTCCTTTATATTCCCTTCCTTAGGATAAAAATTAAGGGTGGCGACTCTCAAATTTAAAACCAGTTACAACAGCTGGCGACTCTGCTTGGGATTCAACCCTAGGTTTAAAAGCCTCTCCTTTAGGTTTTAGGGTTTTATTTTCTTTGGAGATTTTATTCTTTTTTATCTATTTATTTATTTTACTACTTGCTTATTTTGTTTTATTATTCATTATATTTATGCATCTATGGCGGGATTTAAGTTTTGCAAAAAATATTTTTTAAAACCCTTAGAAAGAAGGTTCGTCTATTAGCCAAGGAGATACATCATCCCTGTGAGTTTATGTGACGACTTCGCTTAGAGTTGGTGGAATTCCACAAAAGAAATATATCTCAAAAGACATCCTCTTGGGAAGTAGGACTTCGGAATGACGCATATGGCTCTTTGTATAAACCTCAAACCAAAATCTCATGGTGAGACCTTTCACGACTTAGAGATTAAATGTTTCGGTCTGCAAAAGGATTCCACTCAAGGGAGGCCCTTGTGCCTTTCTCTCTAGTGTTATTCATGATACCCTTAAGAAAATCACTTTATGGGGAGGGTAGAATATCCATAAAACCAAGCTAAGAGCCTACCTTCTATGGGTATTGTTCATCAAATCTCGTCATTTATCCTTATACTCATGCATTCATACATCTTTACATTTCATATGTTCATCATCCTCCATTTGCTTTTGTTTGTCTTATTCACTAGGTAAAAAAATAGTTAAAAAAATCAAAGGTTTTGGTGAGTATCTGAGAATGAATACTAAAGGAAAACAACTTGTCCGTATCAATTATATCAAGCTGGGTGTGACAAAAATCAAAGTTGTAAGGGAAATACTATCTAAAAGGGCTCTAAAAACATTTACTCGTCGCTATGGGGATATCCTGAACTTAACCAAAGTCAAAGTATAGTTGGATGTTGTTTCGGCCTTGATTCAATTTTATGACCCTCTATTGAGATGCTTCATATTTCAGGATTTTCAGCTGGCACCGACCTTAAGGAATTGGACAGAATTCTGAATCTCTCCAAAGAGAAGGCTTATATGGGTATTGGGAAAACCATTGATATTCAAACTCTAGCTGAAGGTTTGAAAATCCCTTATCCTGAGTTTGATCTTAATTATAAAAAAGAAGGAGAGGTGCGAGAAATCATGAGATGTTACCTGGAAAATAAAGCTCTTGATCTAGCTAATAATAAAGAATGGGAATCTTGTGTCGACTGTCTGGGGCTGCTTATTTCCATGCACTGTAGACTATATCGACTCTGCAGCCATCAGTGTGTTCTAGGGTATGAGGAATTTCAATACGAACCCAACTCTAGCTCTGCTTGTTGATATCTACTACACCATTCATACATGGTACGAAAAGAGAAGAGGTATCCTAAATTGTTTAATTCCATTGCTATACTTCTGGTTTATGACTCACCTTTATAAGGAAGATTACTTGATTCCGAATCTGACAAGGTATGAATGGCCTCAGAAGTTAAGGTCACTCACTGCTAGCTCCGTGTTATGGTATGCCAAAAAGTTAGATATTGGTGATATTATCTACAATTATGGGGATTTTTCTAATGTTCCATTAATCGAGTCACAAGGCTGCATCAATTACAATCCTACCTTGGCCCTACGACAACTAGGGTATCCTTTGGAAGACAAGCCTTCGGATGAACAACTCTAACAATTGATCGTTCATGACATGGGTAGAAGTGACCGAGAGCTACTCAACAAAATTATTCGAGCTTGGAGTAGGGTTAACAAAAGAAAAATGGAAAAAAAGAATGCGGTAGCAAAAGAACCTTACACTCAATGGGTTCTGGACAGGGTATAAATTATCAAGTTACCTTTTGATATAGATCTCGAATACAAGCAATAGGTCCCAGTCACTCCTTCTATGTATTTAGAAGAGGTAGGTGATTTGAAGAAAGCACTAAAACAGGCTCAAAGGGAGAAGGAAGAACTAGAGCTTAATCTCCTTAACTTTACCAATGAGAAAAGACAAATGCATCACATACTCGAATTAAAATACCAACAAATTCAAAAATAGCGTGAAGCATTTAAAAAAGAAAGTGTGAAAAGAAAACGTTCGACCAAAGGATTTCTAAGTGCTACCTTTAATCTGGATTCCCATAATCAAAGGTTGGAAGACGCTGTTAATAAAATCGGAAAGCTGAACAAATGGTATGAAAAGACCGTGCAAGAAAAGAAAATACTGGAGGAAGAGTTAAGGGCTCAAATCCAAAGCTTGGCCTAAGTATCTTTAGATCAGGAAGAGCAGTTGAAATATATCACTACCAGGCTTCAGGATAGCTAAGAATCAGAGGTAAGGGAGCACCTTAAAAAATGAGGGCCAAAAGACATCTGGCCCGGAAAACTGAAGAGTACGAGAAAGTATGCCTTGGGCTGGAAGGCCTCCGAAAAGACTTCCTGATACAACGAAGAATTTATACAGAGCTGAGGGCTGAAAATATGTATTGGGAGGAATAGTATACAAAGATTACCTATGCAGGAAGGGATAACCACAAGATAATTCCTAACCTCTACCAAGAATACCGACACTATAAGGATAAGCATGAGAGGCTCCCTTTCTTGGCTAATAACCTCATTGAAGACATTCCCAGAAGCTTGCATAAAGTATAATGGTCCCTCTCCCGGAGGACGTTGAAAATTTCCTCAAGCTATACAGGACAATGGTCGGCCGTTTCAGAGAAGACATTCACAAACGGGCTTAGAAGATCGTATTCCTCTTGTTTATTTCCCTTCCAGCAAATTTATTGTTTCAGAATTGTAATATTTTTCAGTATCTGAAACGTGTTATCTTTTAAAGACAATTGATGTTTCAATAAAATCATTGTGTTTCATATCTTGTTTGCGTATTCATTTTCCAGATACTCACCAATAAAAAATAAAAACCTAAAAAAAATACATGATATTATAAAAAATATATGTACTCGGGTGAATAAGACATTCAAAGTGTAATTCCTAACATTGTTCATAAATAATCATACATAAAAGCATTTTCATCTCATAAGTACATAAACTCAAAACTCATTTTTTAAAACCTTCTCCAGTTGAACCATTGGTAGAAGGAAACCACCACCTCCCTGGCCGCCGTATCAAGTAAGAGCTCACCAACTAAGAGACATGGAACAAATCGAAGAGAATCATGCAGCTTTCAAAGTGGATCTGGAACAAGTTAAGAGCAACGTCGACTCAATGAGAGGAGATATGATTCAGGTTCTTCTAGCTTTGAAGAACATCATTGATAGACAAGAACAAATTATCGAGGTAGCCTTCGAAGAAATAACCCAAGCTATCGGTGCATCAAGCGGTCACCAACTAAAAAAAAGACTGGAGACAGGGCCACAAAAATCTGTCATGGCTCAACACGAGACAAGACAAGAAACTGAAGGGTTTATCCCACCTCCTCCAAAGGCAGGGGCATATCATACCCTGCAGATTCCGGTTAATAATGCTGACAATTACTTGGACTTGTAATATGGAGATCACGATCTAGAGGATGTCAATCAGGCACCTTAGAAGGTGACTAATACCCTTGTTACTGAAAACCTGTTGGCACTGAATCAATACAAACTTTAGAAGAAAGGTTAAAAGTTGTGGAAGGATATGATGCTTTTGACGTCGATGCCCTTGAAATGGGTCTCATTTCGGATGTAATAATCCCGTAAAAATTCAAAGTACCTGATTTTGGAAGATACAAGGGACTCACTTGTCTGAGAAATCACCTGCGCGTGTATTTAGGAAAATGCATGCTTAGGCTCAAAATCAGAAGTTAATGGTTCATTGCTTTCAAGACAGTTTGATTAGGGCATCAAATTTGTCCTACTTCGATGATTTCATTTTTCAAGATTAAAATAGAAGAAATATTTAACTTAAGACGGTACAACAGTATTTGATGGTCTATCTTTATCTGGCTAGAGGGTGTATGTTAATCCGGGAGAGTGGGGCTTTCTAAATTGGAAAGACTCATAAGCCTGTTCGCGAGGCATGTTGGCCAATGGCCCATATAATTCGAAAATCAATTATTCAAGAAACTATTAAGTTCTTAATCATTGAACGTTTGAAGTTAAACAACCGCTAAGCTAGTCCACCTAGAATTTGAGATCAAAATTAGTAGTTCGATCTTGAGCAAGAGTTGTAAATCATTTTTATTATGTGATAAAAGGGTTTTGAAAAAGGTGTCATTAGCAAGACTCTTTAGTCTTATTATTGAAGATAAAGGCATATTATGAAGAAAAATATAATTGCTGACAAATTCCATTTTTTATTAAAGAAAATTGTTTATTGTAAATAAATAAACAATAGATTCTCTTTAAGGGGGAAAAAAACTAAGACGTTTTACCAGTAACTTTGGGTTTCAAAATTTGCTTACCTTAAAAGATATTCAAGCCCATTAAGATTTTTAGTCCATTTAATATTGCTGCTTTGTTTTAAGAAAAGCGTTATTATTAAAAGAAAAAAACTTCTTGTTATTTCAATGGAAAATATTTTTGTTAAGCTTTTGTAAATATTATATCAAATGAAGTTGTCTTTATTGTTAAGAATTAGTTGTGCTAAATCAAAGATAGGCCCAGTTCGCATGGAGAAATGCAGGATTTGGTAAAGCCCAAATAATTAATCACTTGCGGGCCCAGTTAAACCAAAAATGTCTACTGTTCCAATCAGAAGAGAATTTCGCAAGGTTTTGGTATCATTAAGCAGATTCTGTATAAAACTAAATCTACAGAATAGGCATTCAATCACAATAAAATCCGCACTTTAATCCAAGCCCAGTTTTTTTACAGAACAACTTTTGTGTAACAGAATCAAATATATTACAACTAAATTTGAATCAAATCTAATAAGCAAAATCTGCAAAAATTACTAATACAATATAAAATCTCCAAGATTACAAAATCAAATCATTTACTGAACACTGAATCTCATATATATATTTGCAATTACAGCGAATCAAGGAGTATCAAACGGAATAAAATACAGAATCAATGTACCACCAAAATCTAATTGATCTAATATCCCTAATTTGTGCTAACTATAATAGCATATGAAAACCCTAGAAGACTAAGTTATAAATACGGAGAAGAGAGTTTATAGAAGGAGAGGGTTGGCCAACAGAAAAGGGTTGTTGACAGAATAAGAAGAAGGTGAGTCTTGACAGGAAACAGGAAGAATACCGGAGATCAGAAATAGCTAAGAGCAAACCCTTTGCACCATTGAAGACAACGAGAGGGGGTGATTAGAGTTTTCGGATCGGAAAACCTTAATCGCCGGGGTCGTTGCTACTCTCTGTTCGCCTTCACCACCATCGGACATCACCTCCAATCAACGCTAAAATATTAAAAAACAAGGAAGGAGGAAAATGTTAAAGACGAAATCGGAACTCAGGAAGCCAGAAATTGCGAAAGGGGTAAAGAACAACTTAGCTCATTTCTGTTTGATTTGGTTTGGGGGTTCTACTGAGGTTTAATTGGCGGTGGGGATGAGTTCAGGTATGGAGTCGCCGCCGGTTATGGTTGAAGGGGGACATTAGGGTTTTACAAAAGAGAAGGTGGAAAGAGGGTTGTGAGGAAAAATGAGAGAGAGAGAGAGAGAGAGAGAGAGAGAGAGAGAGAGAGAGAGAGAGAGAGATGTCGTGAGACTACAGAAGGAAAAATGTTAAAAGCAATTTTTTGAGTTCTGTTACTCTTTTGTACGCGTGCGACTACCTTAATTATCATGCACCCTTTAATCATGTATGTATGATCTGGAGCGGACGACCATCTAGCCAAGTCTCACGCAATAACACACGCACCCTCGCGCACTAGATCACGCAGGCCACCTCCCATGGTTGTAGTGGGCCTGACCCATTTCTTTTATCACCCTCTTCCATGGCAATTACTAAACTGGGAATCAATTTGCACCCCCTTGCAAAACCTTATTTGGGCCTAACCCGAACCACTGTTAGCAATCCATACTTTACTTGCCCTTTAGAAGTTACACCCCCCAGGTTTACTTAAGCAATTATTAATTTTTATTTCTTTTATATTATATTATATTTTATTTATATTATATTTTATTAATTATTTATTAATAATTATAATTATCATTATTAATTTTTATTACCATATTTTAAATATTAATTATTATTTATTATATGTAAGTATTACTATATGATAAAATAAATTATTTTCGAAACTCATGTATACATATTTTTTAATATTGCATTAAATTTTTTTTCATGCATTAATCAAGACGTTTTGCAATTAATACAGTAAAAAACACAAACCAAATCTCAAACTATTTTTGCGAATAAAATTAAGCTAATCAACAGTCTTTTTCGCAAATGGGTTTCAAACTAATTTTGGCTTACTGCGTTCTCAGTCAAAATCTCCGTAATCACTACTCCCGACCGAGTGCGAAGTGATTCAAAATATGTTTGCAAACCCCTAAAAGACACCAACCTATATGAACTACGAATTGGGACTCTGATTCCTCATAAGAGGATACGTAGGCATACGATCAAAAATCGTAGCGAGTTCCCCTATTAAAAAAAATTAGGACACTTTTCTTTCTAATTAAAACTTAAATCCTGTTTACCCCAAACCTAAACCTAGAGCCTAATATCCTTGTGAACAAGGTAGATGAAAGGTGCCTAACACCTTCCTTTCGTCTAATTGAGTCCGAAACCTAGAATCTCTGTCCGTGAATTAGGGTTTTCTGTTAGGTTCCCTTCCCTAGGATAAAAAATAATAGTGGCGACTCTGATTTAAAAACCATTTGCTACAGAAGATTGCCACCTCTGTTTATCCCTACCAACTGGTTGTCATTTATTGAAAGCAGGTGTCCAGCGCTTGATGGATGACAAAGAGATTTTGTTTGAAAAGAGTCCCGTTCCAACCATTTATTACAAAGATGTTTCAATAGTAACCATTTCTTCCAATCCTTCTAGGGTCTCCACCAAAATACCCGTTAGGATTACATCTGTTCCTAAGGTGACTCCACTGATAATTACTATGGCAGGACCAATCCTGTACTCATCAGATAAAACGGTCCCCTGGAACTATGGGGGTGATGTCTACTATCACGACATCAAGAAGGATTGGCTGGCTGATGAAGACTCGATTGTTGAGAAGGCTGACCCCGACATCGGCAACATTGCGGGAACCAGCAAAATAACCCGAAGTGGAAGAGTATTCTCCCCTGAGATTTCTCCTCTAAAAATTGTTACTAGTCCTGTGATCATCCCTGCTTTTGTTCCTGTTGACACTACTACTACAATCCCTATGGTTACCCCTACTGACACCCCTACCGCCGAGTCGACCGAAACTCGAGGCAAAGGAATTTTGGTTAAGCCTGTCCGGATGAAGGCGTAATCAGTATCTATCCCAAAAGCCTCCAAGAAGGAGATGGAAGAAATTCTGAAAATTATAAAGAGAAGCGACTACAACGTAGTCGAACAGCTAGGGCAAACTCCGTCAGAGATTTCTATGCTGACTTTACTATTGTGCTCCGAGGCTCATGCGAAGGCCTTGGTGAAATTTCTTAAAATTTCCACGTGCCACAGGAAACCTCTGCTGATCAGTTCAAATATTGTGTGGCCAGTTTAACAACTAACAATGGTTTAGGCTTTTACGATGCTGACATGACACCTAGAGGGAGGAAACACAATGAGGCGTTGCATGTCTCTGTCGAATGCAGGGGCACAATGTTGGCCCATGTCCTGGTTGATACTGGTTCATCTTTGAATGTGCTGCCTAAGAAGGCTCTTGATAGACTAGACTGTGAAGGTCTGACCTTAAAACCCAGCAACATAGTGGTAAGGGCTTTCGACGGTTCAAAGAGAATGGTGCATGGGGAGGTGGACATCCCCATTAAAGTTAGAACTCAAACCTTTGATTCAACTTTCTACGTGATGGATATTCGCCCTTCCTATTCTAGCTTATTGGGCCGACCTTGGATTCATGACGCTGGTGCCGTCACCTCTACATTACATCATATGTTGAAATACCCAACTGTGATACGGTGGGAGAACTGACTTGGGATTTTGCGTTTGTGTTCGCAAATGTTTCGGTTTAGCAAGAGTCGCCACCGACTTTTTATTTTATCCCAAGGAAAGGTCAAAAAGCACAGGAAAGACCTTTGAGATGTTTTCTTGGGTTCGGGGAGTAGATTATAGAAAGGGAAGGTATTAGCACCCTTTCTATCCATGGTTACCCATGTGCTCTTAGATCACTTGCTTAGATCACTTGCTTTGCTTTTCAATTGTTTGAAATGGTGCTTTGTGTGTGGTTTTGAAAGATGTTTTGAAAAGAGGCCATCGTCGTGGCAACCTTTGTAATGATTCTTGTTTGAATGTATACAAAGGTGTTTTTGTCTTTTGAAAAGTTTTCAATGTTTGAAAGTAGGGTTTTGAAATTTGTGTTGTGAAGTGTATTTTGAAGATAACAAGGATGTTTTTTGCAAGTTTTGATCAAGTAACTAAGAGTTGTCTACCCTATTTACTCAAAGATCTTTCTTATGTTTTTAACCCTTTTAATAGTGTTGTTTCACCATTGTATTTGGTGAACAACCTTGTGTTAGGATGTTAAACGGGACAGGCGCGGGTCATCGTATAGACCATGATAGCAATGGTGTCAAGTATTTTTGGCAATTTTCTTGAGGGACTTGATCATTTTGTTTAGGCAACTCAGATAGCGTCATCGAGGGACTATGATCTTTTGTTTTGTTTTTGTTTTGCCAAAGTACTTGACATGCATACCATGGCCCATTTTTGAAGGCAAAAAGTGGATTGAAACCCTAGGGGTGCAAGTGTGTATTGTGTTTGTTTTCATGCATTGTTATCTTGGATTAGGTCAAACTATTTGTTAATTTGATTTTTTGCATACAAAACCCTAAGTCTAATCATGGCATAATTGAAAGCTTTAAGGTGTGAGAATTTAAATTCTACACTATTACAACATCATATAGGGAGGGGGGTACAAATTTGAATTGGGGATTATTTTGCAAGAAATTAAATCCTAAATTATTACAACCATATTGAATGGGTAAGGCATAATATTAAATATACAATATTTAAATAAATACAATAAATAAATATTAAATAAAATGTATTATGCAAAAAAAATTTTTATGTATGTAAATAGTATTTTTAATGTGAAATGTAAATAAGTAAAAAGTCAATTTCAATTATTTTATTTTTTAGGGCAAAAACCCTAATTTCTTAAATAAACAGTATTATTTATTATTTATATACAATAATGTATCAATTTGTACAAAAATATAAGTATATTGAAAAAATGGTATTTTTAGTATAAAATATTAATAAAAATAAAAATGTATTATTTTTGTTTTCTTTGTTCTTATTATTTAATAAATATATATATAAGTGTATTAAATATATTAAGTGTATATAAAAATAAAATAAATTAATTACAAAATGTATATATTTCAATAAAATATTTTCAAATATGTATAAAAATAATAAATAAAAATAAAGGTATTTTTTACATTATTTTTACATTTAAACAAAGGTAAATATAAAGTATTTAATGTATTAATACTAGAATTAATTAAAATAAATACCAAATAAATATAAAAATTTATGAAAATATTTTATAGTATTTTTTATATTTGAAAATAAAATATCAAGGTCAGAGAAAAAATAAAAATGCAAAAATAATGAAAATACAAAGCAATGGGCCAGGGGGGTGTGAACTGAAAATGCATGTGTGAGAAGCAAAAACAACCAGGCCCAGCCCAAGAAACTTCGTCTTCTTCCTTTGAACAGAAACACACGCGCTCTGTTATACCAAATGCTATCTCCTGATTCCTTGCTTTTTTGACAAAACTCATAACATGAAACTTGTAGAGTATCAAACAACGAATCTAACCATATAAAACACTTAAGCTAACTCTCAAAGACCAGAGAGAATTTCTCTGGCCCTAATTCTTAACCTAGTTTTTTCAGAAAGTTCATGAACAAAATTCTCCTAGCACGATTAATATAAATGAAAACTAAGCACATGTATGGTTTCAGAGCTATGAATACAACATATTTCATTCACAAACATAAGTCTAACTATTCCTAAATAGAGAGATAGAAGTTCATGAAATATATGTTTCAGTTGACTTCGAGCTGGACAATGCAACAACTTCCAAGGGTGCTTGAGGTTCTTCTGAGCTTGCCTGAGGTCCACTGAAGCTTTCCCAATGCTTGGTTTGTTTTGAAGTAGCCTGAATCGTGCTACAGAACTCAACCTGCAAAGCTTCCAAACAAAAATGGCAATGTGTGTTAATGGAGTTACAACAACTTATGGATGGTCTGGATAGCTCAGGTATGTTGGTTGGAAGGTGTTTGAAGTAGCTTTGGACAAAACGCACAATGGAATTTGATGGTGGCTTGCAAAATACAGAACTGTCCCTATTTTGCAATAAAATGGGGATTTTGTGCACAAGGAGTTTTTAGAGGTCAAGGGGTCGTGCTTCTGGCTTGCTAGGGTGTATGAAACTTGTTTGACAACTTTGTTTTTGTTGGTTTTATCATATGTGTGAGATGCCTTGTGTTTTGCAAGTTTTCTTCTTCTTGAAGCAAAAGAGTGGAAGTGAGGTTATAGGCTTGTACATGCCATCCTATCACCCTGCACGCAACCCTCTTGGCCCCTCTAATTAGTGGATTTTGTTTACAGCATAAGATCTGGTTCAATGCTCTAGGATATTGTTTTGACATAAAGCAAAGTTCAAGCAAAAATGGCATTGTTACTTTTTCCATTTAAGGCTTAATCTAGTGTACAATACCCTAATGACCAAGACAATGCCTTGGCTAAATGGATTTGCATTAAATTATGGAGTACAAACTGGTTTAGAGGCCTATAATTGTGAACCAAGCTAGCTAGATCAGATTTGGCAAGTGGTATGAACATGTATTGGCCATGAATCAAAGTGAGTTTTTGCCAACTTCAAGCATTCGATTATCCCTAACCACAAAGGTGTTTGAGGAGTTCTTGGACAATTTGGAAAGCTTGCAACATGTACTATAATCCATATTTGAAATGCAACTTGAAACTCCAAGTGTAACTATGTGAAAAATGGCCAAGAAGATGGGTCAAAATCCTGCCTAAACTAGGGCAAAATTTCTCTAAGTTAAAAGTTTTAGGTACCCTTGTTACAAAAATCATAACTTGAGATACAAGCCTCTTTTGAGAAAACTTTGTGTATAAAAGTTGTAGACTTTGTGATGTACTAAAACTTTCATGTTTCAAGTTTTTTTTGAATCCATTTGCATCTTGGTGAAAAAATGGGACAAAGTTAGGAAAAAATAAGAAAATTTTATAACTTAGAAAAATTCTAAGTTATGAAAATTTTCCATTTTAAACCCTAATTTGCATTTTTGGGTTTCTTGATGAACAATTTTCATAATTTGACATTTCTTGATGAGAAATGACCTTTGGCACTTGATTTTGACCAAAAAGTCAAAGTTTGACTTTTCAGTGTACAATTAAATTTTGATCAGTTAACTGAAAAATTCATCTGTCAATCCTATGCATTTGAGATCTTTTGAACTTGTTGAATGGATCAAGATAATTTCATTGAGTCCTTGAGTCCATGGTTGAGCTTGATTTGCCATTGACTAGGTCAAACAGTCAAAAATTGCCTTTGTGCAATCAAAACCCTAAAAATGACCATTTTGTCCTTTTGGTGATCTGATAAAATTTCTTGTGGAATTGTGATCCAAACTTGATCAAATGATTCATATGAGTTAATAATGTTGATGTGGGTCACATTTCATGAGGTTCGACTGTCAATTGGTGACAGTTGACTTTTTCCCCAATACAGCTGATTTCTAGGTCAACTGTCCAATTGACTGGACAAATATTTGAATCAAGGCTTGAAACTTGGTATAGGAAAACTTGTGAGTCCAACATGAAGTATGAAAGTCAATTTGGGCATTATAGGTCAAAACATCAATGTGCAAACTCAAACCCTAATTTAGGCCAACAGTGTAAGGAGATGTATTGAGCAGAGCAAACCCTAGCTTGATCTTGAGTTCCAAGAGTCTTGTGATGAAAAATATTGATGAAATGAGAGGAAAAATTTTGTGGTACAACACCAACCAAGGGAAAAATCATCACTCTCCATGGAGAAGAGGAATATATGTTCAGTCACTTGAACTCCTTCAGATACATGGAAATGGATGGTGAATTCATCGAAACTCTGTGTCAGCATTTCGAGGAAGTCCCACAAACAGTGGCAGGAACCAAGACTGTTTCCCAAGTCCCAAAGATTACAAGACCTCCGTTAAAGATGTCTTCACTAAAAGATTCCAAGGCAGTAGTCGAAGAATGTGGGTGTACTATTTGGGGCCAACTCCCGGATATCCCTTACAAATCTGACAAATTCGGTTTGGGTTTCACTTCAGGAGCCCAGAAATATGTTCGTCATGCTCGTTCCGGGGGACCACCTTTGCGGATCAGCAACCATGGAGTCAACGCAGTGGAAGATGCTGATGACAGCTGTGACCTGGAAGAATGGATTTTCCCAACCATCAACGGAGGACTCGGCAACTGGGAAGCCAAAGGTTTTTTCCCAATTACTTTTATCCAACAATAATTGTATTTAAATTTTTGTCGGACTTGTAATAATTAAACAATTCAGACTTTTAAAACCTTGTGTCTTACCTGAGGCACAACGGTCCATTTGTAAGGGTTGTTACTTCATTTTCATATGTCATCAATGAATCATGGACATTTTTGCATGCAAACTTTGTGCTCTTTGTCTTTCTTTTTCTACATTTTTATTTTCTTTCAAAGATAGCTATGCTCTTATACACACTCACATATTAAAATTCAGATCTACATCCACTCAGGATCCCATGGGTAACGATTCTGCTATGGCCTATTGTGACTTTGAAAATCTAATCTACCAAGCCGAAAACGAAGGTGAGGAAGATTGTGAAGTTCCAGGGGAACTAGCCAGGTTACTACAACAAGAAGAAAGGATCATACAGCCCCACGAAGAACCAGTGGACACATTTAACTTAGGTACCGAATAGGACAAGAAAGAAGTCAAGGTAGGACCCAATATGGAACCTAGTGTCAAGAAGCACTTAACTCAGTTACTACATGACTATGTTGAGGTCTTTTCCTGGCCATACAAAGACATGCCAGTACTTGATGCTGATATCGTGGTCCATCGTCTACCGACAAAATAAGACTGCCCTCCGGTAAAACAGAAAGTCCTTCGCATGCGGCCAGACATGTCAGAGAAGATCAAGACTGAAGTCATGAAACAATTCAATGCAGGATTCTTAGCCGTCACCTCCTATCCATAATGGGTCGCCGATGTTGTTCCATTTCCTAAAAAGGACGGCAAAGTACGCATGTGTGTGGATTACCGATATTTGAATAGGGCAAGCCCTAAGGATGATTTCCCGCTTCCCCATATCGATATTCTGGTTGACAATACCGCACAGCATAAAGTGTTCTCATTTATGGATGGTTTCTTAGGCTATAATCAAATCAAAATGGCACCTGAGGGCATGGAGAAAACGACCTTCGTCACACAGTGAGGCACATTCTGTTACAAGGTTATGCCATTCGGGTTGAAGAACGCTGGGGCAACCTATCAGCGCGCCATGGTAGCTCTATTTCACGACATGATCCATCACGATATAGAAGTCTATGTCGATGACATGATAGCCACATCTCAAACTGAAGAGGAACATCTTGACCATTTGCAGAAACTATTTGAAAGGCTAAAGATATACAAGCTAAGGCTGAACCCGAATAAAAGCACATTTGGGGTAAGGTCCGGTAAACTCCTAGGCTTCGTCGTCAGCGGTAAAGGTATCGAAGTAGACGCTGCCAAGATAAAAGCAATACAAGAAATTCCTGCTCCTCGCACCAAGAAGGAAGTCAGAGGATTCTTAGGACGGCTCAACTACATCGCCAGATTTATTTCTCACCTGACTGCTACTTGTGAACCAATCTTCAAATTACTGAAGAAAGATCAAGTAGTCAAATGTAATGATGAATGTCAAGCTTCCTTTGACAAGATCACGTATTACCTATAAGAGCCTCATATTTTGATGCTGCCAATCGAGGGAAGACCTTTGATCATTTATCTAACTGTTTTGGAAAATTCAATGGGATGTGTGATGGGGCAGCATGACGAGTCTGGCCAAAAAGAGCATGCTATTTATTACCAGAGCAAAAAGTTTACCGACTGTGAAACAAGATATTCACTGCTCGAGAAAACTTGCTGCGCTCTGGCATGGGCTGCTCGTCGGCTGAGATAGTATATGTTGACCCATACTACCTTATTGATATCCAAGATGGATCCAATTAAATACATATTTGAAAAGCTTGCCCTCTCTGAGAATAGCAAGATGGCAGATGATCCTGACTGAATACGACATTCAATACACTACCCAAAAAGCAATAAAGGGCAGTGTGCTAGCCGATCACCTTGCTCATCAGGCTGTGGATGACTATCAGTTCATGAAATTCGAGTTCCCAGATGAAGACATCATGATGGTAAACAATTGTGAAGAACTCAGACCATATGACGGACCTGAACAAGGATCCCGGTGGACTCTGGTTTTTGACGGAGCCTCCAACGCACTCGGCAATGGCATAGATGCTGTAATCATATCCCCTGAAGGATGTCATACTCCCTTCACTGCAAGACTTTGTTTCAATTGCACCAATAATATGGAAGAATATGAAGCGTGTATTTTAGGACTCAAAGCTTCCATAGATTTGGGAATTAAGTCCTTAAGTGTATTTGGAGATTCAACCTTAGTCATCAGTCAGATCAAAGAAGAATGGGATACAAAGTACCCTAATCTCATCCCCTACAAAGAACATGTGTTGACATTATCCCACATTTCGAGGAAATTACCTTAGAGCATTTTCCACGAGAGGAAAATCAACTAGCGGACGCGCTAGCCACTATGTCATCCATGTTTAAACTCAAGTGGGGTAACGAGGCTCCCCAGATCACCATTGAGTGGATGGATAAACCATCTTACTATCACGAGATCGATACTGAAGAGATAGTGGAAAAACCTTGGTTCCATGAAGTTAAGAGGTATCTCGAGGCCCAAGACTATCTAGAAGGAGATTCAGTCAATGATAAGTTCTTGAGGAGATTCTCTGCTAAGTTCTTCCTTAATAATGGCATTCTCTACAAGCGCAACCACGACTTTGTTTTGCTTCATTGCGTAGACAAGGTTGAGGCAGAAAAGATCATGGCTGATCTACATGAAGGCACATTTGGAACCCATTCTAGTGGGCATACGATGGCTAAAAAGATCCTACGGGCGGGGTACTACTGGTCTACCATGGAAGCAGATTGATATCAGCATTCACGAACCTGTCACAAGTGTCAGATCTACGCTAACAAAGTGCACGTGCCTCCAGTTCCTCTAAACGTCCTGACTGCTCCCTGGCCATTCGCGATGTGGGGCATCGATATGATTGGAGAAATCAAAGCTACAACTTCTAATGGACAGTGTTTCATCTTGGTGGCCATTTACTATTTCACCAAGTGGGTTGAGGCAACTTCTTTCACTTCTGTCACCAAGAATGTTGTAGCCCAATTCATCAAATAGAATCTCATCTGTCGGTACGGCGTCCCGGAGAGAATCATCACAAACAATGGTATGAAACTCAACAATGCTATGATCACCGCACTATGCGCGCAATTCAAGATCTAGCATTATAATTCTTCTCCTTACCGTTCAAAGATGAATGGTGTTGTCGAAGCCGCAAATAAGAACATCAAGAAGATCATACAAAAAATGACAGTAACCTACAAAAACTGGCATGAGATGTTACCATTTGCTCTCCACGGTTACCGTACCACATCGCGCACATCAACAGGGGCAACTCCCTTTTTCTTGGTATACGGCATGGAAGTTGTTCTACCAATTGAAGTCGAAATACCTTCTATGAGAATCATAAAGGATGCAGGGATGAATGAAGATGATTGGATCCAAATTCGGCTTGACCAGTTGAACCTAATTGATAAGAAGAGGCTTACGGTTGTCTGTCACGGCCAGATGTGCCAAAAATGTATGATCAAGGCTTTTAACAAAAAGGTCAAACGTCAGGTATATCAGGTTGGTAACTTGGTAATCAAGCGTATCATATTTCCACAAGGTGATCCCAGGGGAAAATGGACTCCTACATACGAAGGACTATTTATGATCAAAAGCATATTCTCTGGTGGAGCAATGATCCTAACCACTATGGATGGCGACGACCTTCCACATCCTGTGAACGCATATATAGTTAAAAGATACTATGCATAGGAGACCCGCTAGGTTGACACACCTAGGCAAAACAAGGGCATCCCGGCGAACCACAAGGGTTCGGGCAAAAATTAGGGATAAAATATATAAAAAATATGTACACCCGGTTAGCTGAAAACCCGAAAGGGCGGTTTAGGCAAAAAAGGGTATCCCGGTGGACTAAAAACCCGAAAGGGCAGTCCAGGAAAAATTTAGGGAATTAAAGCGTATGACTATGTCTCGTTAGATCACCTTGCAGACAACCTTCAATATCGACTGACAAGCTCAAACGGGTCTAATCAATCCAATCAACTCCGGACAAGGCAACAAGTGGACAAGACGCTCAGAGACACGGAGGCTATAGCAGAATGGGAACCCCACGGGATCATTTCATATAGCTATCTTTTCTTTGTATCAATTTTCATTTTTTACGACGATATTCTCTTACTAGAATGCTCGTCTCATTGTACAAAAATACTTATTCAAGTTAATACAAAGATATTCCTTTGAAAGTGCAAAACTATCTATTTTTCTTTATTTCTGT